>JANFOE010001516.1:0-33826 GCA_025667525.1 Glebionis coronaria | reverse complement strand
TTTCTCTGCGTAAACTGTGATTAGTAATCTTGAACATGAAAACTTGAGGTGGGAAGTTGGTTGGTCCATGGGGAGGGGTAATGGCTCAAAACGAGTTCTCAGTGTCGCATGAAAAGAGACAGGTCGAGTTGCGTTGCTTGTTTACATTTGGCGTATCCATTGTGTTCATATTTTTTCTTAACATTTGACATGTTAGCTTTTTAAGTAAGATTGAAAATTTATATAGTTACACTTACTTTTGCTATAAGAAAATGATTTAAGAGGGTGTAAAACGCTAGTTAAGGTTAGAAACCAAATATGAAATGTTATATAGAGTCTTAGAGTAGAGCATCAATGATTACTATTATGGCATCATTATAATTATACGTGTATCTGTTTGTCATCATATGGGCATCTGTTGGTATGTTTAGTATACATCATTATGTATGCTTAATGCATTATTATTCACAATAGTCGTATAATATAAGTAACGGTTAATCATAAGTTTATATGGTATCATGTGGAGTGTCTGTCTAATATTGTTAACATTCTTATTAATGCAATCAGGAAAACGCTCTAAAATAACTCAAGGTGGCGGAAGGTATAACAGTTGGCCAAAGAATGGACTTGGTTTTTATATACTACCAATGGGTTTCTTCTACACAGATTTTGATCTTATTCAAAGAGCATTGATAAAGCGAAGAAGTGAGTTTAAATTATCTTGGAGATAAATTTGCTTACTTGCTGCCAAGTTTGCTTTTGCTCAATGTTATAGATTGAGAAACAATCTAGAGACACTAGTAAACTTCTTAATGCATATCAACAGGTAAAGGTTACTGTTGGTGGAAAGGATACCTATGAAGGAGAATGATTTACATGAAACATATGATTCGTTTGTTAAAGATTATGATATATTAAGCATATCCTCAAAAGACGGAGATGAAAGAGATTCTGGCCTTTGCAATGACAAGAATAAGGTATCTTACAAATCCTAAATCTTTACTTGTCTCTTGTATTATTCCCTGAATGATTCTGATCTTGCTTTGTCATGAACCATTATTTCTAAATTGAATAGGAAGATACTGGTGATTGGATTTTATAGATTCACACTTAGTATAAAATGAAGTCCATATAATTCACCATTCTATAGGTCATTATCATCTGAACTAGTAACCACTTTATTTTATCCATCTCGTATCAATTGTATTACTTATGACTTTAGTGAGGCAAGGGTGAATGTATATAAATCTGCCTTGTAAAATTGTATGAAGTCATATTATTAGCTTCATAGAACATTTCATATGTAAAACTTCGATACCCGCCATTCATGGGAAAATAAATAACATTGAGGGTTGTCAGCATCCTAATTCTCTTGTTATTTTTCTACTTTCATGACCCGACCATAATATATATATTTGAAGCTGCTCATAAGTTTTAGCTTTCACGTAAAGTAGAAACATGTGCATCTCTTTGAGATCCATGCATAGATCTGAGATTGCATTGTGTTGGGTCAATTCAGATTGTCCTTTTGTTGAACGCTATATTAATATATACTCCTTGATTTAAGGCATCTGTTTTTTAAAATTAAGGCATGTGTTTGCTATAATAAAATGACTTGTTTGATTGTTATTTGTGTGCCGAATCATTTTGTTTTTCTGCTCGTTTTGTATATTGCTTGTATGGACCTTTTGGTGCTCATTTTGAATGCCATGTGTTATCGTGCTTTGTTGGCCTTGCGTATCCTACCTCTTGTTTCTCTCATGTCTTTTGCCCTTTACTTTTATTGCTTTCATGATAATATATATACATGTTTAAAAAAAAATATTATAAAAAAAATAAAAATAAAAATTTAATTTTTGCATTCTCTCGCCTTTCTTTTCATTTTCTCCTAGCTGAAGGTCTACCTGGAAGCAGTCTCCCTATCTGCGGGTTTCCCAAGGGTATCGGTATGATATGTTTATATCTCTTGACGAGTTTATATGATATCTATTATTATGTCAACTGCAGGCTAGGTGCAAGGTCTCTTAATTCGGTTTTTTTCATATAGTGGGGAACTAGCAATAACAGACCATTTAAAATTAAGGAAAAAAGAAACCCTCGTATTAGTTATCATATAAAAAAAGCTGACATTGGTAGATACGAATTATTTATGATTTGGGCAAAGGATAATAGTTTGTGCCTTAGTTGGCTGGTTAACAACTCATAACAGAATGGGATTGAAATGTGTCATTTAATTGCATCCGTTTAGTTAATTTAGTGCATCCGTTTAAGTTAATTTAGTGCATCCGTTTGAGGTTTTTGGTGCATCTGTTTGATACAACACAAAAACTGTTTAATTTATCATGATGTAATGATGTAAAATGTTTGGTGTTTCTTCTTTTAGTGAAATTCCTACGTACACTGATAGTTTTATATATTAATTTGTATCATAGAGGGGCAAAATGGTGGGTCTAGTAATGAGTATAAACGTGCTTTGGTGGCTTGGCTTGACATGAAACATTATTTTTTTTCTTTTAAAAAGTAGTGCATGAGCTTCTGGTTTAGAAAATGTACGTGATACGCTTGATATTTAATAGCCCTTATTATTGTTATTATGAAAAATTAAGTAAAGGGCATGATGATTACTCAACTTTTGTGCAGATGTGGATATATTCTACAGACTGGGTACCACTGCAACTGCAGTGCCATACCATTTTTTTGTCAAGAATAGCGTCATTAATGAGATAAGTACAAGCTTGAATGTAAAGGAAAACAAATGCACACATTCTAGGCCAGCTAGCTAGTGATAATCATAGTGACATCAAGGAACAAAGATTAACTTCAGAAAGCAATTCGTCTGAGAATGCAACTTCTATTCTTAAACGGGAAAGGTTAACAAGGAGATGAATTGATTAAGTCGGTGATTCTTGGGGCTACTCGGCAAGTTCAGGTATTAATACTTATGTGTTCTCTAGAATTCGTACTCGATTAAGAGTGTGTTTAGGATTGCGTTTTGAGGAAAGATTAAATGATTATTGCCTTTACAGAACGTAGATAATTAGAAAACAATGTTTCACAAAACATATGTGGATAGCAAATTAGGCTTGTTCTTTAAAAAATGCCATCGGTAAAGGCATAATCTGTTTTGCAATAGGGAATTCTGGTTCCCAAGCACCCGTGAAGTTGGCTTTGTGTAGGTGTGTAACTCAGCAAATATTATTAGCTTTTTAAACCCATCCAGCCATGTACGGAGTAATGAACATGGACTAGTGAAAAAGCGTAAACAACACCCAATAAATAAAATCAGCAAAATAACTTGTGTTAGCTAAAGAATAATGTTTTATAAATGTTTTTTTTCTGTAGTTACTCATGCCATTTGTTTAAAAGAACAGTGCCTAGTGTTTATATCTTTCATTTTCCCATTGTAAAGTTTTAAATTATCTTTGGATGTCTAACTTATAGTAATCGCATGTGACAAAATTATATGATTCGGTCTTGTCTAATATACATGTTTTCATTATTATGCAGCTTAACCCCTTAACGAGTAATGCACCACACTTGAAATCTACAGTTGCTCTTAAAGCTGTGAACATCGACTTATTCGACATCCAGATTGGTTGCAACCTAAGAGAAGGATGGACCTTTGTAGCGGGATCACGTGTCATATCTATACGGAGACCCAGTAAGCTTGAACTTGCGTCCGAAGAATTCACTGTTGCAAGCTTCATGTAATCCTTTACGATAAAAATATGCCAAATTTGTTATTAGTAACACTTCCAGAAAGTCAAAAGCTTAAACTCATAAGTAATATTTTTAATTTTTATTAGCTTATGTGGGCTTTTAATTTAGTGTTAAATTGTAGACTAAATGTATAGCTCTTTTTGTTTTGACGCAAACTTTCCTTTATACGAGGTAATTTTCAAATGTTAAAAAGGAAGAAAGTAAGTAGTGCGTAGAGAAAAAAGAAAAGAATGAAATGAAATAAACAACCACATGTGATAAAGTAAGAATAAGATGAAAAGTTACAAAATAACCCCTGAACAATAAAGATATGACAGATAGGCCCATGAAGTTAGGAGGAAAAAAAGGAGGGGAGGGAAGATTTGATCCAATGGTTGAGATAAGGGTTTTCTAAGTTTTCCACCAAGATGAAGTTTTCTATTGATCTCATCCTTATATATATATATATGTATATATATATATATATATATATATATATATATATATATATATATATATATATACATACATATATATATATATATATATAATATATATATATATATATATATATATATATATATATATATATATATATATATATATATATATATATATATATATATATATATATATATATATATATATATATATATATATATATATATATATATATATATATATATATATATATATATATATATATATATATATATATATATATATATATATGTATATATATATGTATATATATATATATATATATATATATATATATACATATATATAGATATATATATATATATATATATATATATATATATATATGTATATATATATATATATATATATATATATATATATATATGTATATATATATATGTATTTATATATATATATATATATATATATATATATCTATATATATATATCTATATATATATATCTATATATATGTATATATGTATATATATATATATATATATATATATATATATATATATATATATATATATATATATATATATATATATATATATATGTATGTATATATATATATATATGTATATATATATATATATGTATATATATTTATATATATATATATATATATTTATATATATATATGTATATATATATATATGTATATATATATATATATATATACTAGTTGCAAAACCCGCCCGATAGGCGGGTATGACTTGTAATTATCGTTTACATTTTTTATTTAGCTAAATATTGATGTTTAAATATTCTTTTTTTCTTCTTATTTTCTTTAAAGTTGTTTTTATTTTTTTATATTACGTATATAAAATTATTTTATATTACTAAGTTTACAGACATAACTTGTAATTATTGTTTACATTGTTTCGCTTAACTAAATATTAATGTACAATAATTGTATATTTTATGATATACTTCATTTACGCAAAATCGACGACAACACTATTGAATCATAATCTCCAAAACAAGATTGTCACCAAAAACATCACAAACACACAATTGCTAAAACCATTGAGTGCTATTTTTAAAAAATTGTGTACTCATAAGGACGGTCCTAAAACAGTTAGATTTAAGTATACACGATAATTAATGGAAAAATATTAAAGACTAACGCAATGGCATCATAAGAAAGACTTGGATCACTGTGAGCATAATCCACAAATTGGAAAAGAACCAATGTAAACGTACCTAGTTTTTTGGTTGATCATAGTAATGTAATGGATAAACATTTAAACATTAAAAATAAAACCAATTGCACATAAGAAAATAGTATGTTCTCCAAGTAAAGACGTAATTGATCATAAGACGTCTCCATCATAAACATTAACAAAGAAGTCTAGAAGAAAAAAAATACATTTTTGAATAAAACTTTCTTACAATGATAACGATTTTCATCTCTATTTGAGATTAAAAACCATAGAACCAAGTTTCTGGATATTCTTCTCTTGCTCAATCATCTTCTCTCTTTTAGCTTGAGCTTTATTTTCTTCTTCTAGCTCCCAACCTATTTTTTCCCTCTCTAATTCACTCTACATGCCAGTACTAAAATTATACAAAATGTTATAGAAATTATTAAGCTACTGCAATTTATCCACCAGATATATATATCTTGAATATAAATATATGACCTATTCTTAAAAGCAAATTGTTTTGGAAACAAACCATTTATTCAATTCTTTGAAAACATACCATTGATCTATTCTTAGGATATATACCTGAAGGACACAAGAGACCAACTTAGACCTACGTGGCTTGGGTTCCTAAATACTTTTCGGTTTCCTCGAAACCATTATCAGTATCAGATGGATCATCACGGTCACTGATGACAACTGTTTTGTTTTCTCGTCGGCAATAGTTTCTACCATGTTAGGGTGTTTTTCTGTCCTATAGTCATACCCCTGCTTTATTATCTCCTTATCTCCACCCGGATTGCACACAAATACTTCCATATCTACACTCTAAAAAAAAATAGAAATTAGAACCATCTACGTGTATATTACATTCCTTTGACGCACCTTATTCGAATCTGCTGGGTAAGAAGTTTGCACTAATTAAACTTGAATAATTTGCTTGCCTCTTTTTCCTTGGTGTCATGTTATTCTGTTCTTACCCGGAGATTTGTGTGACCGCCTTTAGGAGTTGTTGGTGCGCTAGTGCTCCTAGCAAACATTTGGGTGTCATGGTTGCTTTTGTTTAGCCAGCTATTTTGTTGCAACAATGATTGTCTTAGACATTTAGTACTTCATGAGCTTAAACGTTTTGTCACATTTTGAGCTGCAAGGTATAACCCAGACCTTGAAGAACTCTTATTGAGAGATATTAAAGCCGTGTCACCTTCTGTATTTGAGACTCTTGTTAGGCCAAAATTTGATAGTCGGTCGCCAGGAAACCCCATTATGGAGTAAAATCTTATTGAGAGATATTGAAGGTGTAGGAGTTTGAATGACTGATGAAAGTAAACTATATATTTCCACCCTTTAGAGAGAACCAACTTCAAGGGACCTTCTAAGCACATTTGATTTCCTCAACGTGACATGCATTTTTCCATCATCTCCAATATCTGCACTCGTTTCAAGAACATCTTGTCCATCAAGAGAAACAATAGCTAAGTCTACCTTGATTGAAGCAATATTCCCTCCAAATTCAGGGGACTGTTCCATGATTAGCATCCTTGCCCCACGTAACTCGAGTAAGGATATAAGGAAATTATACCAAAAGATGACTTGCAAGGCCACCACTTGAACCATCAGATCTGCTGCAAAATCAACATACATCGCCTTCAACAACGGAATCCCTATCACAAGTGTGTTTGGGAGGATAGATAAGTAGAAGAGTGTGATGAACCATTCAAGGCTTTCGGTTTTGGTAAATTTAGTCCATAGGATGAGCACGAACAACATGATGATTTTCTGGAGGGTGTTCATAACTCGATTTTACTCAGGTTAAAAAGATTCTTTGTCGTGTGTCTCTTCGAATTGAAAAACTTGTGTTTAATGTGTGACTCTGTTTATTTTGGTGGAAACAAAGATGTGTCGTTGTAGTGTTTAAAAAAAAAGGTGCAGAACAAATAAAGTAAAGTGCAATTTAAAGTAAATCTAACTCTAATTAAAATAAATGGTGCAAGTAGATTAAAAGCGCAACTAAAATTAAAGGCAATAAATGAAAATAGCGCAAACTTAAATCTAACTAAGGCAAATAAACTTAAAGTGCGATTAAGGAAAAAGGCGGGGAAAAATAAAGCTTAAAATAAAAGGGCAGAAACTTAAAATAAAAATGAAAATCACCCCTATCCGGAATAAACCCTACTCTGAATATATGGCCTACTCGGAATATGTCACCTATCCGAAATATACCTCTATTCGGAATATTAGTCTACTCGAAATAAATGATCTTACCCAGGATACAAGCCTATTCGGAATAATACCTCTATCCGGAATATCTGTCCCTATTCGGAATAAAGTCTTATGCGGAATAATGCTCTTACTCGGAATAATACCACTATTCGGAAAACTATTCCTATTCGGAATAAAGTCCCTATTCGGAATGTCAGCCTCTATTCAGAATATTGTCACCTATTCGGAAAGATTAGCCTATTCGGAATGTCAGCTCTATGCGGAATCAAGACCCTATTCGGAATGATGGTTCTTACTCGGAATATTCTCCTCTATTCGGAATAACTTGCAACTCGGAATAAAACCCTTATTCGGAATGTTCAATATTCCGAATAGTAATCCAAACAAAAGCTTACTCGGAATAAATCTGGGCTCGAATCTGGGAAAGAACAGTAACTAGAAACCGAAGAACAAGGGAATAAAAATAGCACGATTTAAACAAAAACAAAGCTAAACCGAACACAAGATTAAATTAAACAAGCAAATAAACAACTAATAATCATAAACAATCAATCCAAAACAACAAAACTAACAAGATAATCAAATCCCACTTAAATAAATCAACAAAAATTAAGAACATGAACATAAACAAATCAACAAAAAGATTAAAGAAAGGTAGAATGAGATTAACAAGATAAAGATAAAGATTAACAAGAATTAAAAGAAAAACTTACTTGGAATTAAATGGTAATTAAGTGCAAGACAAGGTAATTAAATTTGACAAGTATTTAAATTGACAAGGTAATTAAAGGTGCAAGGTAATTAAATGGTGGAAGACTAATTGTCACACTTAGCCAACAAAATGAAATGTAAACAACTAATGACTATTTATAGGGGAGGATTAGGAAGCTTCCTCCCCTCTTTCATTTCTTCTTAATTACAAGCTTAAGTCCCTCCTTTTATTAATCTTCATTAATTGCGTCATTAGTCCTTTTCTTCTAATCTTCTTTAATCTTGGACTTAAGGGACTTTTGGCTTCGGGATTTCTTTTGAACTCGTCTTTAATTTCTTCAATAAAATAGACTTGAATTCTTCGACTTTTGATAAACTTCCGTCTTTTGACTTTTTCTTCGATAAATCTTCAGAATTGGTCGTGGACTTCCGTTCTTTTTGCACTCTTGACTTCTTGACTTCGTCTTTCATCCTTTTCTTCAATAAAAGTCCGTAAATGCCCAGGAATGTCCGTGTTTTCTCCACTTTTCACCTTTTCATCCTAAATCACAACAAAAACACAAACCACGCATAATTCCGACATAAAAGACATAAAATACACGTTTTGGTCCGGTTATTATTGTAATTAAGTGGTAGAAAAGATGGGTGTTTACACACCTATCAAATCCCCTACACTTGACCATTGCAATGTCCTCATGTAATGCATTAATTACAAAGCAAGATTACACTTTTCATCATAATCAATCCACGTTGGCCTTTATTAAAGAAATAGAAAATTAAAAACATACAAATTAAAGAAATCAAAAGCATACCTTGGGTTTTGGAAATGTCATGAATAATCATCATCCTCAAGTTTTCACTTTCTCCAAACCAAGCTTAAAAACGAGATCATTGTTATTATAAGTTAGTAAACTATCACGAACTCATGTGGGTCAATTATTCACTTAGTCTCCCTTATTCCTAGGGGTATCTCTTATATTTTATTGTTGTCTTGAATGATCACGAGGATACATTTTTGACTTATTTCGATAGTTATTTAGTCTGAAAATAAAGTGCACGATTTAATCAATAGTTAGCTAAAGGACCAAATCTTTTAAAACTGCTTCTCGGGACCTCATAAAGTTCATATCTTGGCATAACTCGTTTCACGATTTGAGACCTTTCTCGGACCGATATTTGGCATCGACTTCATTCTTCAAATCTTGAGAGACGTTCATGAAATAATGGTCTTCTCTTCATATAGGAATTTCTTCACTTGAAGTTTTGAGAGATTCATACTTGGACCACGACTTCTTCATTTTTCTCCAATCTTTATTTTGGACTTTGATATACAACGATCCGCCTCCTTTTATGACTTCGATCTATTTATCCTCATACCTTGTTAGGGTCTTTTCGGATACACTTCTCCATGACTTTTGGGGAGTTTTGCTTTACGTCGTGTGTCTCGATCCTTCATATTGATTTTCGATAAATGATTCTTCACATCACTTTGGGTCTTTAGCAACAAAATATAGCCCTCATGCCTTGTTAGGGCCTTTTCGGACTCGCGAATCTTCGCGTCCCGCTTCAATAAGTTATGCCTTGGCTATGAACTCTAATCCATACCAAGCAACTTTTAAGCGATCTGGGGCTAGAAGCTAAGTAACTTTTCAAATCGTACAACCTTATTTATTAGCAGATAAATTTATTAGCAAGCGATGGGAGAATAGGCTTATAATTAACTCACATAAATTCACGAAAGAATACCGAACTTATAATTGGCTCTATCATCTCTCGTTCTCCACAGTTTAAAATCTCAAGTAATGAGACTCGTGAATACTTAGCCTATTAAATCAAAGTTTTGGGTTTTCGAGTCGCCTATAGGATCTTGCAAATTCTTGGACTTTTTCAAGTTTAGAAATCGCATTTTAAAGTTCCGTTGATAAATGATTCTCTAGGATCAATTATAGGAACTTGCGAAAAGTTCTTGTTCTTAACCCGTGAGAGTTAAGACTTTCGCGTTTTATAGCTCCCTATATAAAAGCCTAGCAAAACTTGACTTGAACACGTTAAGGATACTAGCTAGAGTAAACTCGGGTTGAGTCAAAAGATTCACAACGTTTAAAAATTAAAACCACTTATTAAACATTTATTCTAGCAAAGGAAGAAAATAACTATACAAAGGGAACAACTAATAGGCCAAAATAGATCAAAAATTTTGAAAAAAATGTCGAAAAATTGATTTTCCGGTTAAAATGAGGACAAATACAAGGAAAAGACCACTTAACTTCGATAGAAGTCCCCCTACACTTAAGATAAACATTGTCCTCAATGTTTAAGCATATGGGAGTAAACTCCCCTACACTTAGGACATTGTGCACGTTGTTTAAATCTCGCTAAGGAAAAGACAACTAAAGAGATTCCTATTTTAATATTGAGAAAATATAAAATAGTGAATCGAAAAGAGTTTAGGATAGAACCGGGAAGAAGTAGAACACGGAATCACGGGTCGTCAAGAATCATCAAGAGTGGATCATTGAAGCTCGAATCCCTGATTAAGAAGTGAGGCGAAGAAAACAAACCAAAGGGTCCCCCTACACTTATGGTAAAGAAAGCGAAAAGATAGATGCATGGTTTGCCTCCCAAGAAGTGCTTGATTTTTGTTAACCGAGTCGTGAGCCTGACTCGACCTTGATCATCAACGGAAGAAGCATGAAACATATCCACAAGGATCAAAGACATAGTTTTCATCCATCAATAAGCACGAGCTTAAGGCGAACAAGGAAAGCCAAAGAAGAAGTGGCAGGGTTCCCTTAAGCAGCGATGGAGCACGGTGGAAGCAAGTAGGAAGCGTTGCAAGCATGTCTTCAAAATTTCCAAAGATTTTTCCTTTTATTTCATCAGGTGGATACTGAGATGGCTTAAAGACTTCAATACCAGGGTCGAACACCTTTTCCTTTAAGGGAAAATAGCACTCAGGCTCAGCCGAGTGTGAAGAAGATCCGCAAAGAAGCACAACCTCGTCCTCAGAAGGGGAACAAAGAGGTGTCAAATCATATGTGCAACGGACTTCGGTGTCGACCGGTTTCTTCTCCTTTGACAGAATGCTCTTCAAATCCAAAGTAGGATCAAGACGATAATCTTCAAAGTCATAAGGAGGAGCATCACTCTCATGAGGGAAGTAAGTGTTGAGAAATTCAGAGAAGTCTTCCTCAAATGAATAATCGTCCAAAGTAGGATCGAGTGATGGCGGAGGATCTTCGGCATGTGAAGAATCGCTCGAGAGAGTATCGGTCTTATCAAAATCATCGAAAGTGGTCAGCTCGGGATACTTAGAAGTACAATCAAAATCATCCGAATCTGAGCTAGAATCATCATCATCATAAGCATCAAAAATCGGTGAAGAATCATAAATGGGAGAAGGTTCCAAAGTGGAGTGAGAATCATCTACATCATCGTCAAAGAGTGGATTATCGATGGAAGAATCGAATAGAGGATTGTCATAGACGGTAAAGTCATCGAGCACATTAATCATATTCACTGATTCTCGGCTTCCAAAGGATTTGCCTGTAAGCTTCCCCATTTTAAAAACTTTTGAATCATCCCCGACTCGTAAGATTAACTCACCTTCGGCCACATCTACTAAAGCTCGTCCGGTTCTCAAAAATGGCCGACCAAGTATTAAAGGAATACGAGGGTCCATTTCATAATCAACTACGACAAAATCGACCAGGAAAGTAAATGTGCCAACTTTGATGAACACGTCTTCGGCTATACCAACGGGGTAAGCGAGAGTGCGATTTGCAAGTTCGAGAGTCATCTTTGTGGGAATGAGGTCGGGTAATGATAGTGTTTTCCAAACACTTAGTGGCATCAAATTAATACTAGCCCCGAGATCAGCAAGGGCAGTAAATTCTTCAGTTTTGTTGAGCACGCAAGGCAACACAAAACGACCGGGATCTCCAAGCTTTTCCGGTAATTCTTTAAGAATAACTGCTGAGCAGTTTTCATTTAAGCGTGTGTTGGCGAGTTCAATCAGCTTCTCCTTCTTGCTAAGCAATTCCTTGAATGCTTTGACAAATTTCGGCATGTGGCAAAGGGCTTCAACAAGGCTAATGTTGATGGTCATTTTAGATAGCATTTCCACATATTTCGATACTTGACAGTCATTCTTGGTTAGATCATTGGTATTGCCTATGCGAGAAGGGTATGGGATTCTGGGTTGATAGGGAGACGGTGAAGGTGTAGTTGGTGAAAGTTGTGATGTTGAAGGGTCCTTCCGAGATACATCGTCATGGCGAGGCGGAGACGGTAATGGTGCACTAATACTAGGTGTAGGAGGAGTAGGGGTACATGGTGGTGGAGGAGGTGTAGATGATGGTGGTGGGATAGGTGGATCGACTATGGTAATTCCACTACGCGTAGTTATATCACTCACATTAGCTCGCGGATTGGTGACGGTGTTTGAAGGTAGAGAACCCGAAGAAGAAGGTTGAGCTTCGGGAAAGAAACTAGCCAATAGATTCTTTAATTCAGTCGTTTGAGTGCTGAAGGAAGATTGGATATTATCACGAACCTTGGTTCTGATGTCATTTCCTTGCTTCAAGATATCTCCTTTCAAATTGATTATTTGGCTCTGTAGATTCTTGATTTGCTCACCTTGAGTTCTCATGATGGCATCAACATCGGTGTTTATGGGTGGGTGTTGTTGGGTGGGTGGTTGATAAGGGTTAGAAGCTCTTGGTGGGATTTGGTTGCTTCTATTGTAGTTGTTGGCGGGGTTTTGGTTTTGAGGAGAAAAACCGGGTGAAAGGTAATTGTTGGAACGGTAACTCAGCAGATTTCTATCCCCTTGTTGTCTAGCTTGGTAATTTTCCGGTGAATAATTACCGTAAGCAGCATACAGATTTTCCGGATTTCCTTGTGTCGAAGGACAATCGGTGTATGAGTGAGGACAGCCACATGTTTCACAAGGATTAGCAACCGCTTTAACTTGTTGTTGTTGTTGGTTTGAAGCGAGAAGCGTAATACTTTTGCTCATTTCGGCCATCATGCGGGTGAGTTCGGTCATCTCAGGGTTTGCTGAGGTAGAGGAAACATTGACTCTCGGGTTGTTCCTAGAAGAAGCAGAGGAATCCCAGTTTTTATGATGAGTAGTCATGTTCTCTATTAGTTCTCTACACTCCTCGGGTCTCCTTTTCATGAATGTGCCACCGGCGGCTGCATTTATCGTATCACGATCTCGAAAAGTCAATCCGTTGTAGAAAGTATCTATCAACGTGACGGGAAGCATATTGTGGTTTGGACATCTATCGATCAAGACATTATATCTCTCCCAAGCGTCAAAAAGAGATTCATCGGGATCTTGCACGAAACCGCTGATCTGATTGCGAAGGCTTGTGACCATGGATGGTGGAAAGTAGCGCGACAAAAAGCGTTGAGTCATATCATCCCAAGTGTGAATAGAATTCTTCGGGAGACGATCAAACCATTTCTCGGCATGATGCGATAAAGTATGTGGGAAGAGTTGTAGGCGAAGTACATCCATTGTAGCCCCAGGCAACTTCATGCTTTGGGTGATTGTAATGAACTTGTCGAGGTGTTTGTTGGCATCATCATCAGGCAATCCTCTAAATAGGTTTGTTTGCACTTGTTGAATCATGTGGTGCTTCAACGAAAACTCAGGAGCGTTGATTTGCATCGGCGCAATCGGTCCTCCTCGTCCAAACATTGTTGGTTGACAAAGTTCCTCCATGGTCCGAAGATCGGGCTGTGGAAGAACATTGTTGTTATTGTTGAGGTGCGGTGGTTGATTATTGTTGTTAACACCTGCCATACTTAAATCTTCTTGAGTCTCGGGCTCTTGATAATTGGAAGATCTAGTACGCATACACCTGAAAATGCAAAAGAAAACAAAACCAAACACAAAGACAATATATATACTCAATAAAGATAAAATCTTTTTGGATTTTTGAAATTTTTAATTTTTATGGGTTTTTATCAATTTTTAATTTTTTATGGGTTTTTGAAATTTTAAATGCAAGAAAAATAACGCTCACAAGTGAACGGATCCCAAAAAGCAACGCGTCTCTCACAGAAAACCGTTAATCTTTACGAAAAGAGCCGGCAGCGGCGCCATTTCATAACTCGATTTTACTCAGGTTAAAAAGATTCTTTGTCGTGTGTCTCTTCGAATTGAAAAACTTGTGTTTAATGTGTGATTCTGTTTTATTTTGGTGGAAACAAAGATGTGTCGTTGTAGTGTTTAAAAAAAAGGTGCAGAACAAATAAAGTAAAGTGCAATTTAAAGTAAATCTAACTCTAATTAAAATAAATGGTGCAAGTATATTAAAAGCGCAACTAAAATTAAAGGCAATAAATGAAAATAACGCAAACTTAAATCTAACTAAGGCAAATAAACTTAAAGTGCGATTAAGGAAAAAGGCGGGGAAAAATAAAGCTTAAAATAAAAGGGTAGAAACTTAAAATAAAACTGAAAATCACCCCTATCCGGAATAAACCCTACTCTGAATATATGGCATACTCGGAATATGTCACCTATCCGAAATATACCTCTATTCGGAATATTAGTCTACTCGGAATAAATGATCTTACCCGGAATACAAGCCTATTTGGAATAATACCTCTATCCGGAATATCTGTCCCTATTTGGAATAAAGTCTTATGCGGAATAATGCTCTTACTCGGAATAATACCACTATTCGGAAAACTATTCCTATTCGGAATAAAGTCCTTATTCGGAATGTCAGCCTCTATTCGGAATATTGTCACCTATTCGGAAAGATTAGCCTATTCGGAATGTCAGCTCTATGCGGAATCAAGACCCTATTCGGAATGATGGTTCTTACTCGGAATATTCTCCTCTATTCGGAATAACTTGCAACTCGGAATAAAACCCCTATTCGGAATGTTCAATATTCCAAATAGTCATCCAAACAAAAGCTTACTCGGAATAAATCTGGGCTCGAATCTGGGAAAGAACAGTAACTAGAAACCGAAGAACAAGGGAATAAAAATAGCACGATTTAAACAAAAACAAAGCTAAACCAAACACAAGATTAAATTAAACAAGCAAATAAACAACTAATAATCATAAACAATCAATCCAAAACAATAAAACTAACAAGATAATCAAATCCCACTTAAATAAATCAACAAAAATTAAGAACATGAACATAAACAAATCAACACAAAGATTAAAGAAAGGTAGAATGAGATTAAGAAGATAAAGATAAAGATTAACAAGAATTAAAAGAAAAACTTACTTGGAATTAAATGGTAATTAAGTGCAAGACAAGGTAATTAATT
This sequence comes from Glebionis coronaria, assembly GCA_025667525.1. Classification (NCBI taxonomy): domain Eukaryota; kingdom Viridiplantae; phylum Streptophyta; class Magnoliopsida; order Asterales; family Asteraceae; genus Glebionis; species Glebionis coronaria. The sequence continues at coordinate 18,272 of JANFOE010001516.1, read as the reverse complement.
TTGACAAGTATTTAAATTGACAAGGTAATTAAAGGTGCAAGGTAATTAAATGGTGGAAGACTAATTGTCACACTTAGCCAACAAAATGAAATGTAAACAACTAATGACTATTTATAGGGGAGGATTAGGAAGCTTCCTATCCTCTTTCATTTCTTCTTAATTACAAGCTTAAGTCCCTCCTTTTATTAATCTTCATTAATTGCGTCATTAGTCCTTTTCTTCTAATCTTCTTTAAACTTGGACTTAAGGGACTTTTGGCTTCGTGATTTCTTTTGAACTCGTCTTTATTTCTTCAATAAAATAGACTTGAATTCTTCGGCTTTCGATAAACTTCCGTCTTTTGACTTTTTCTTCGATAAATCTTCAGAATTGGTCGTGGACTTCCGTTCTTTTTGCACTCTTGACTTCTTGACTTCGTCTTTCATCCTTTTCTTCAATAAAAGTCCGTAAATGCCCGTGAATGTCCGTGTTTTCTCCACTTTTCACCTTTTCATCCTAAATCACAACAAAAACACAAACCACGCATAATTCTGACATAAAAGACATAAAATACACGTTTTGGTCCGGTTATTATTGTAATTAAGTGGTAGAAAAGATGGGTGTTTACACACCTATCAGGTGTCGACTTCCAAGAAACGAAAGCTCATGGCATATGGATTGTTCTTGGAGATGAACTGAAAATAAAGAAAAGGGACGAGGTAGATGGCCACAAAATGGTTGATACCAGCGCACTGATCTGGAGTGAAGATTTCCCACCACTTGACGCTGGCGTAGGAAAAAAACATGGGAAAGTATAATGGCACTATCGTCGTCATTATAGTATTAAATTCTTTCCCATTGATCTTTTTAATAAAAAGACCTGTGAAGATTTAAGTACAGTTAAATTTGATTAGAGCGTTATCGACAGGGGTAGTCTAAGCTTATTTTGTTTTTTTTCTAAAAGCTTTTTGAAAAAAATAAGTAGATATTTCTTACCTTGCCTGTCGTTTTGCTCTGAACCACTTAAACTAATACCTTTTACTTGTTAATAGAGTGCATCAACCAGAAGAGTTGACAGTGAAAAAATCAAGTAACTTGTCCTTGGCCTTGAAAATCAGAATTAAGTGCAACAATCAATTAAAGTGTAAAAACATCGTTATAATAAGATATATGATATTCGGTAAATAAATGGTAGCATGTTTGGGCTGCATTACCTCATCCGAATCTCAATTGTAGTGCTTTTCGTTCTAATGTACCTTTTCTGAATTTGTGAATGACACCTTAAACCACAGCAACAATGCTATAGAACTTTCTGGAATTGAGCTCACATTCACAGAAGCTGCAACCACTTCTTCAGGTTAAAAAGAATGAAGTATGGTTCCTTGCAGAGTGTTACACAACTAAGTGTGAAATGGTTAGCTAAGAAATTTATCCAGCTCGCGCAAGAACTATTCAATTCTCACACTCTGTGACATCTTACCTTCGTAACAAATGTCTAGTCATACTTTCTGTGCAAGACCAGTTGCGTACCTAAGTTAGCTTTGGGTTTTTCAGTTATGGAAACCTTCATATTGAAAAATATAAATTTAGGTGATGAAGGGGAGGAAAGCCTCAACCCCTTTTTAATGTATGTTCATCAAAACGATCTCACTCTAAATCAGTGTTGCATGAAAGGTTTGAATATTTTCAATATTTGTGCTTCTGATCTCACTATTACACAATCACTCTCGGTTCCAAATGTATTCAATGTGGTTGCGCCTTAACTTAAGAATGTGAACACATTAGTCAGGGGTCATTAATTTTACTTTTTACTCGGCTTCTTTACCTATTCATACAACAATTGTCTAAAGTATACTAAGTATTAGTGTACTACATTCTGTCTAGATGACATGGTGTCTGAAGTATACAGAGTATTACATTATGTGTAAATTGTTTTTGCTTTGCTTCTTTAGCTATTCATACAACAACTTATGAGGAAGAGGTGGGTATTGTATCCTATACTTCGTAGTTCTTTCAACTGATAACTTATAAAACTTAGTACAGTCAATACTGTAACAACAGGTTCTTGGATTGCTTTCCCAGTTACATACATAAGATAAATAATAAAAAAATATAAATAATCTTAGACTTACAAAATAATAATTCTTCATCCTACGTTAAGAAGTTTAGAACTACTTTCTAAATCATCCTATCTTGAAAAAATTAGAATCTGATATAGACACACACACACACACTTGTCAGTTGTTTGTACTAAATGTTCAACACTATGTCTGAAAATGCCTCCTTAGACACAAATCTACCTGATACAAGTTCACAAAAAAAACTTTTAACATTGCATTCTTCTTGGCGATCGTGATTGATCTATTTTATTCACAGTTTTACTTATTATACTCGCGCCAAGGGAGTTACTTTTTTCACATATGCTTAAATTAAAGGTATTATGTGTAAAGCTACTAAATTTTCACCCAAAGAGTTAGGGTGTTTGTTGGTTAGTGAACTTGCAGGTATGTAGAAAAATGTTGCTTTAGCCTCTCCAGCAATGGCATATCAATCATTGTCTTACCATGTTCTACCAAGAAACAGATACTAAGCATTGGTAAATTCGCAAGCAAAATCTAAGCATAAGAGAAACTACGCATCCACGTATAGAATGTGTGAGTATATATTCATACGTGAGTCAGAGATAAGAGTATACCTTCAGAACCGCTAAATAAAACTGGTAGACATCACCGGGTCTTCTTATCAGCACAATGTTCTTTAAATCTCACATGTCTCCTAAATATCACACAGGCACAACCTTCTTTCCATAGATCAATATCAACATCAGAGTTGTCGGTTGATCTTCCTATTGTAACCGGGAACACAAACTTTAAATAAAAATAGAATTAAAAAAATTAACAACCCTTGTTGAACATTATAGATTCAATATTCTCATCAAGAACCTTAATTCAAATCTTCGTATTGAAAAATCATGCATAAACTGTAGAAGGAAATTCCATTGATGAGAATGAATTGAGTTACATGATCTTAAGAAAGTATAAGAAGATACTAATAAGATACCTTTGCTGCGAACACCACTGGATATTATTAAATAACAGAAGATTAATTATATCTAATTTTCGTAATGCATATTGCAAGAGAATGTAAGAGAACACTCGCGTCCATATGGATACACCAACAACTTTATTTCTACAGATTTCTGCATAAATTTCACGCAACCATTACTAAAATAGTAAACCAAGTTATATTGATCAGAAATATTAATTATCAATATATTGAAGTTTATAAGTGGGATTCATGAACATGTTGTGCTTTAGATCTTTATTACCAACATTTTTTGCTCACATTCAGACTAAGTGGATACTTTTTCTTACATTTTTTGCTCGGAGTCGTGAACTCTATTATCAGATTTTAAGTCAGTTGATCCAAAAGTAACCTAATTAACGAACGCTAAAAGAAATTCATGCTACAAAGTTACCTTTCCATCAAAATATCCTTGTAAAAGGTAATTAATCACACAAGGGTCAGCAGTAGATACGCACAAAAATATTTTAACCATGTATAGAAATAAAAACATATTACAAAAGTATTTTAGTGCAAACATGTTACTTTTATTACGTGTTAGTTGACAGTAGTTTCCTTATGTTGAAGTTTATGTAGTAACAATTATATTGTTATAATAATAACCTATACCTTACTAAGACCTTTGAATATTGATTAGCACAATATAATCAAAGGTAGTTAACCAATTCAAGTGACTGTTTTCTCTTTTGACATATTCTCAAAACTGATTCTCTCCTCGAATGAACCCTATAGCCTAGATTTACCAAAATAAATATGATTGTGGAATTGAAGCAGATCCATTATCAAGGGAATTGGATCTTCATTCCTACTTAGTTCATGTACCTCTTCTTTCATGTTGGAAATACGTTTTACGTATTTATGAAGGATCGGTCACTCCAACGATAATTATGTAATGGGCTCGTGATCCACTTAGTAAATGTATAGTCCATATAGCCCACATGTAGGGTGGGCTATATATATACCCCTCCTAGCATGTTAGGAGGGGTCGGTGGTTCTTCTCATTTTTCATCTTTTCATTTAAGTCTTTCTCTCTCTACTTTTCTTTTCTCTCATCTTTCTCTCTCTACACCCTCATCTCCTTTTCATCTCTTTTATATTTATCAATCATCTACACATCTAATCAATCCAATCCATCATGTAGAATAGGCCAATGATCACGTAGACCTTCAATTGGTATCAAGAGCTAAGGTTAGATTGGTTTATTCTTATTTTTAATTTTATTGATTTTGGTGGGTTTTGATTTAATCAAGCTTCAATCTTAAAAAAGTTTGTATTTTTATGCTTTAAATCATAATCAAATCTTTGATTTACTTATTTTAGATAAAAATCATAAATTTTTTATGCAAAAATAAAAAATCTTTATTTTCAAATCTTATCCTTTTAATTGATAATCAAAATTTTTAATTCTAATCCTTTTTATTCAAAAGTTTGTGTTTTTGTTTCTTTTTTAAGTTTATCTTTTTTTTTGAAGTCACAAGTTTTCAACTCTCGATTATTTTATTTTATTTTATTTTATTTTATTTATTTTTTTTTTTTTTTTTTTTTTATTTTTTTATTTTTTTTTTTTTTTTTTTTATTTTCGTCGAATGAACAGTATTCCGAATGAACAGTGTTTTCTGAATGAACAGTATTCCGAATGAACAGTATTCCGAATGAACAGTGTTTTTCCGAATGAACAGTATTCCGAATGAACAGTGTTTCCGGATGAACAGTATTCCGAATGAACAGTATTCCGAATGAACAGTGTTTTCCGAATGAACAGTATTCCGAATGAACAGTGTTTCCGAATGAACAGTGTTTTCGAATGAACAGTGATTCCGAATGAATAGTGTTTTCGAATGAACAGTGATTCCGAATGAACAGTGATTCCGAATGAACAGTGTTTCCGAATGAACAGTATTCCGAATGAACAGTGTTTTCGAATGAACAGTGTTTCCGGATGAACAGTATTCCGAATGAACAGTGTTTTCCGAATGAACAGTATTCCGAATGAACAGTATTCCGAATGAACAGTGTTTCCGAATGAACAGTGTTCCCGAATGAACAGTGTTCCCGAATGAACAGTGTTTTTCGAATGAACAGTGATTCCGAATGAACAGTGATTCCGAATGAACAGTGTTTTCCGAATGACAGTGATACGAATGAACAGTGATTCCGAATGAACAGTGTTCCCGAATGAACAATGTTTCCGAATGAACAGTGTTTTTTTTTTTAATTTTTTTTCCAAAGTTATTGATAGTCACGTGTAGTTCATATTTAGATAGGGTGTTGAAATGCTTTACGGGTACTGTTTGTGGAAGGATTCGGGTCATTTTTATTTTTTGAACGACAAAGCAATCTCTCGGTTTTACAAAGAGTTGAACTATAGACAAACTTAGAGGATTTCAAACATCGATTTATTTCACCAAACAAGGATCCAAGAATTTTTCATCGACTCTCAATGGATTCGTTGAATTCAAAATTTCAAGAGGGAGACTTGCATCAGATGCAAGACAGCGCTAGAGAAAGTGGTCTAACTTCATTTCGAATGCTTCAGTCTCATCTTGTCACTCTTTCATGGATTCAAGGAGGGAGCGAATTTGTGACAATCTTTGGTCAAGATCGTCATATATTCATCGACTCAATATTCACCACTTTGACCCAACTCGCCGAGCAACTCAACAATGAAAACTTCAATCACTCTGCATCGGCACTTGCATTTAAGACTCTTGTGACCCAACTCACGCCTTTTCTCCAATTTAATATCATCAAGTCTTAAAGTTAAGTGATTTGCCAGTCATTTCTTCGAGATACACATACCGAGCTTCGAGTTTTCCGTGATACAATATTGAAACTCATGACATCGGTCTCATCTTCGATTTATCAAAGATCACGACTTCAGCAAGCGTATGATAATGGAGTACAAGAATCAATGACGCAGATGCAAGAGGAGAATGGTCATACGGTTGACAACTTGGAGCATAACGATGGCAAGAGCACGGAATCGGAAGGACAACATGATACTAGTGGCACGTCAGGGAATGTTCACGAGATCTCTCTTGATGACACCTTACCCGTTTATGACGAAGAGCCAGCAAACATGGTACAATGTAATGTTGTTTATGATGTATATGCTGATGACATGCCGCATATTGAGCATTCTGAACCTAATTATGACAAACATGGGATGGAAAAGAGTGATAGAAATACCACTTCTGATTCATCCGATGTAAGTCATAATGGGGGAGAAAGTGTTCAAAATGCTAAACATCATGATAATTGTCTTATAACTGTTTCTGATTCCAAGATTAGAGAGCTCGAAACGATTGTAGCTCAACAATCAAAAGATCTTGAGGATGCCAAACTTGAATTTTCTAAGAAAACGGACAAATTTGAAGCATACTTTGAAAAACTTGAAAAGTCTAACGTTGTTCTTGAAAGAAAATTGGATCAAAAAGTTTTAGATTCTAAAGCTGAAAAGGATAATCTTTTGAAACAAATTCAGTTACTAGAGTCTAAATTGGCATCCCAAGATGAATTGCTCAAAGAAAATGAAACGTTAAAAGCCCAAGTTCAGGAAAAGGTGTTTGCTATAGCTGCGTTGAAAAACGAGTTAAGGAAAAATAGAGGACCTAGTGTGGACACTAAGCTTGAAAAACCATCAATCTTGGGGAAACCGCCTACAAATCAGTTCGTCAGACAACCGATTGTCAGACAACCTACTGCATTTAGATCCGAGCGACCACAATCCTCGAGACCGCGGTTTGCCTCCCAAGTTGATTTGGGTCATATTTCTAGAACAGTCACTCCACCAACTAGGCCTAATGTGACTAAATCAGTTTTAGCAAGACCTCATCAAATATTTGCCTCTAGTTTCCCTAAAAATACCAAGACCACGTCTAGAACTAGTTCAAATGACGTTTGCCATAAATCTGGCCTTGGGGAAGCTAAGCAAAAGACACATGCAAGAGATAGCAATGTCCAACCTAGTCAGATGCATTCTAGATTACCCAACACTGCTAACCGTAGCATGTCATCTCCTAGGAGCATCGATCAATCATCTAGGAATTACTCGGACATTAAATATGCTACTTGTAAAACATGTAGAAAATGTGTCTTTAGAGCCAATCATGATTCCTGTATCAAAAAATTGCATAATGAGGTGAACTCCCGTGCTAGACTTAAATCCCAGTGGGTTGCTAAAATCAAACCCATTGGTAAAATGTGGCGCCCTACTGGTAGAACTTTCACTCTTGTAGGAAACGAGTGCCCTTTAACTAGGATAGTCTCTAATTTTACGAAGACTACTAGGGAGGAAATTGCAAAGGATGATACATCACTTAAGCCTGAACTTAAGATTTTCTATTAAAGGAAACGTTTGCCAACTAAGACAAGTGAACCATCCCCTCAGGCCACCTCTTACACAAGAAAAGAAAACCGTGAACCCCCACGTGCTTCTAAAATAGATATCTCTAACCCATGCAAAAGTATACAAACTCCTAATGAGAATGCAGGTACCAAAGTTGATGTTCCAAAAGAACGAAGCGGTCCAATCATTGTATACCGTTCAACTAAGGACACTCTTAGAGTTTGGTTGCTGAAGAAGCAGATATCAGAGAAACTAGTATCTCAGGGGATTCATGGTTAAAGCTTACACAGGACTTACAGTCACATAACAGACTGTAACTCGATCTCAAAAGACAGGAAAGTTCATCCCGATGATGACTTATCCTAAAAACGAGAAATTCATTTTTCTCGGGCATGAGCTTATGTTAAAAACATTCCACGTTTTTAAGCTCATGCACAAGGACTTATAGTCACATCACAGACTATAACTCGATCTTCAAAGAAAGGAAAGTTTATCGCCGATGGTAAACTTATCCTCACAACGAGAAATTAAGTTTTCTCGGGCATGAGCTAATAATAAAAACATTCGAAGTTTTTTAAGCTCATGCACAATGACTTACAGTTAAATGCCAGACTGTAACTCGAACTTAAAATAAAGGAAAGATTATCTTTTATGATAACTTATCCTCTTAACGAGAAATTCACCTTTCTCGGTCATGAGCTTGTATTAAAACATTCGAAGTTTTAAGCTCAGAAAGGAAAGTGTATCTTTTAAATAAGAGAACTTTTCCTCATAACGAGAAATTAACCTTTCTCGGTCATGAGCTTTCCGTTAAAACAGTCAAAGTTTTCAAGCTCATGAAAACGACTTCTAAATAAATGTCAGCTTAGGACTCGTCCTTCAGATAAAAGGAAAGTTTATCGCCGATGGTAACTTATCCTTAACAACGGGAAGTTTACAACTTTTCGGACTTGAGCTCGCTTTTAAGATATTCAACATCTTAAGCTCAAGTAACTAGTTTTCAAAACTTTGAACACAATTTTTCAAGAATTTCTCAAAAGGTTTTTTCTAAATCTTTCAAAATTGTGTGTTCAAAAACGTTTTGATAAAAAGAGCATGTCTTCTGGAATCGATAATATTTACGAACCTAGAAATGTCATTCAATAATGACACGGGGTTGTAAATAAAGTTCGAGCAGAAGTTTAAAAGATTTAAAACATGCTCTATATGGTTTGCTATTATTTCTGATAGTAACCCGCTTTTCACATTGAAGTCAAGCATTTCACCGGAAAGCTTTGACTTCAAAATCCGAAGTTATCATCTCCATCAACCGTAGCAATTTACAATTGATATCTACATACTCGACGATGCGACTACAAAAACGATGACTACAACTCTTTCAATAGAACACGGGTCAACAATTGAGGGGGAGCAATTGTCCAGCATTCAGAATCCTTGATGCCGAGAGTGCCAAGTTCACATATTGGTGTTAAGACAACGATATCAATCATATACATGGAGTCAATAGATAACTTCAGACGTTACGAGGAAGACCAACATTCGTGAACAAGAACCATGTGCTTCTTTCATATGATTTTCTCCATCATTCAGGTCCAACCTCGTAAATTGCTAATATTGTGAATTCATTATCATATATGATCTTTGCACGTGATAAATACCTTACACTTGTGTTTAAAAGGTATTTAATTTACGTTTCAAGTACACCCTCATTAATTTGAGGGGGAGCTTGTGTAATTCATGAAGATAATTGGATTTGCATTTTTCTTCCCAAATTTTCTTAAAATACTATTAAATCAATTGATATTAAAAATATCGATTGGGTTAATATTTTTAATATGGGGGAGAAAATGTGATTTAATATGGGAAATGATTAATCACAAATGGTTTGACTTAACGTGCTAGCTCATCCCGACATGTGCGAAATGTTTTCGGATATCGTGGCATATGTTAAGGGGGAGCAAAATGGATTTGCACTTCAAAATGGATTTCATGGTGACATACACTTACCCAAAACATCTCTATTCACGACGGTGAAGATTGTGGTGACATAAGGATGGTAGGATAGGTTAAAGTCCAATGATTTCTCTAGAACCGGAGGAATCTTCCCAAGGACATTCCATAGCTAGAAATAGTAGTCCTTAGGAAAGATGGAGAAAGATTGTGAACGTAGCTGAATGCCGACCAAGTACTTAAGTTAGCACTGGAACAACCACAACAAGGTGCTAGTGATGACGTATTGGTAAGCATTGAAGGGGTTGAAGAATGAAAAAGAATTGTAAAGATAAAGGGTATAGAGAAAGTAGCCCTCCTTACAACTTAGGCAGAAACCGGGTCAATTCATATGCTATTGAGATCATTTTTAATGATTCTTGATATTGAAGATAGACATCATGGACCCAGTGATGCAAGACAAAACCCATCCCAGCTAACTCAGATATCTCTTAAAAGATATTTGTTTTAATCACACGGAGACAACACATTATCTATTGATTTATTCACTCTGAATAAATTGGTATTGAAAAGGTGGCACTCCTCTCCAGCCTCCGATCACTAAAATCCAAAATGCACGATCGAGTCTAGAGCCATTTGAGATCATCAAATATCTCATTAGGACACACTTTCATATTTACTTGCTTCTTCACACACTGTGAAAAGTAAGAATGTTCTTAAGAGTCCTACGCAAAATCTTCATGATCTTGCCTGAACATCCGAGTAATACGAAAGTATTTACAATGAAGATGGAAATCCTTCTTGAGCGAACATCAAAAAGCTCATGGTAGGTGCTTGTGCGATTCTTTATGAATCAAACTTGTGATAACTGGAAAGCAACAGTGGTTTAAACTCTTAAATGAATTTAAACACGTTCCAGGCCTCTACGCAATATCTTAGTGATCTTGCCAGAACATTCAGAGTAATACTATTAAGTATTTACAGTGACGAATGGAAATCCTTCTAGTGTTAACATCAAACAGCACTTGGTAGGTAACGTGCAAGATTCTATACGAATCAAGCTCGTGACAACTGGAAAGCAACGATGGTGCGGTTCTTAATTGAACTTCACTTGTTCCAGGAACATGAATTGACGGCTTCAAATCATGCGGATAATATTATCCAAATGATTCACTCTTTACGTTCGCAGTCAGCTTTGGACGGTCGAGTAAAGAGAACGGGTTTACCCGGGAAATCTTGTCAATGAGGTTCTTAATTGAAACTACCTGCCACAAGTACGATATTTAATATCGTCCAACGGTCTTCACCGGCCGGAGGTAAAATGCTACCGAATTAGAATGAAATGTTCAAGGCCATTTCATCCGTGTATATGGTTTGTTGCTTACTGTCTTATGCAGCGTAACAAGAAGGTAGCATTGCGGTATATAATCCAGAAGAAGTCGTCACCACATGCTTGTACTACATACACTTAGTACTTCAACAAATTCAAGAAAGTTTGAAGGTCAAGTCTTCCGCTGTATCAAACTCTGAAGCTTTCAAGAATTTAAAGGTATAAGTATGTGGAACATGAAGTCACGAAGAGGCAAATTTCACAAGTGATGAATGCACAAGGTGAAGGCAAGGAAACATGCTCAAGACTAAAGTCAAAGATCATATCAAGCATATTCACAAGAACAAGATCGAAGACTCAAGCATAGATGCTAGGTTTAAGATTTTGTAAAATGGTGTGACCTCCCTTAGGGGGAGATTGTTGGAAATATGTTTTCCCAAAGAAAGTCTCGGTCACATCATTATTAGAATAGATCACGAGCTATAGAATATTTAGAACTTTGTAACTTGGAGCGACCTCCCTTAGTGGGAGATTGTTGGAAATACGTTTTACGTATTTATGAAGGATCGGTCGCTCCAACGATAATTATGTAATGGGCTCGTGATCCACTTAGTAAATGTATAGTCCATATAGCCCACATGTAGGGTGGGCTATATATATACCCCTCCTAGCATGTTAGGAGGGGTCGGTGGTTCTTCTCATTTTTCATCTTTTCATTTAAGTCTTTCTCTCTCTACTTTTCTTTTCTCTCATCTTTCTCTCTCTACACCCTCATCTCCTTTTCATCTCTTTTATATTTATCAATCATCTACACATCTAATCAATCCAATCCATCATGTAGAATAGGCCAATGATCACGTAGACCTTCATTTAAGCTCCTGTGCATCGTACATAAAACAAAGATATAGAAACTAAATTCTGGGATTTTTAGCATCTTTAAAGTATCAATCCATGCAATTGGCACCAAAAATATTATTCGCAATGACACCTAAACTGGTTGAGTGGATAAAAGTACATGAAATCTTTACCTGTATTCTTCTTCCTTCTCTACGAAAAATTCATTCATCTTCTCAATTTCATTCTTGAGAAATTGTCTGAAACCTCATCACGTTTTTCTAAATTTATCTTCAAAAAAGTTTGATCATAAATAAGTTTTACCTTTGATTCAAGTAAAACCGAGTAAAAGTTGTTGCGGTTTCAACGCATCTTCTCATCTGGGCAAATATCTATAGTCCAAGAGGATTCCAAGAAATCTCCCATTCATTGTATAACTGAGTTAGGAAAATATCAAAATAAACTTACACGTGGTCTTAGGATCAATGGGAGATGACAACCTGCAAAGGGATGCAAAGAAATCATATAAGGACGATCCTAAAAGATATATAATCATTAGCTTAAAGAGAAACCTTATCATCATTCGACTGAACATTTGTAATTGTGTGAAAGCGCATGTTTGAGCGCAGCCTTTTTTTTTGCTAATGATGGATCGTCGTCCATTGGATTATAGATGGTAGGGTCTTTTTATGAAGTGAGTGAAGGTTTATCAATTTGATTTTCAATTATGTGTCACAAGTATTTGCATGCTCCCGTGGTTGAACTTCAGTTGCTAATTTGTATTATCAGCTGAAAGGCTTAAGTTCGAATCCTACACAGGACATCTTTTTTAGGAAAAAATTCTCAATTTCGTGTAACCTGGTCATAGGCATTAAAAATAAAATAAAAAATAAAATTGATGACATGGCATTATGAGGTGCTTATGTGGCATATCCCTCCTCTTATATATAATGTAAAGATATATATATATATATATATATATATATATATATATATATATATATATATATATATATATATATATATATATATATATATATATATATATATATATATATATATATATATATATATATATATATATATATATATATATATATATATATATATATATATATATATATATATATATATATATATATATATATATATATATACATATATATATATATATATATATATATATATATATATATATATATATATATATATATATATATATATATATATATATATATATATATATATATATATATATATATTTCTATATATATATATATATATATATATATATATATATATATATATATATATATATATATATATATATATATATATATATATATATATATATATATATATATATATATATATAAACGTAAATATATATATATGTATACATATATACATATATACATATATATATATATATATATATATATATATATATATATATATATATATATATATATATATATATTAACGTAAACATATATATATGTATACATATATACATATATACATATATATATATATATATATATATATATATATATATATATATATATATATATATATATACATATATACATATATATATATATATATATATATATATATATATATATATATATATATATATATATATATATATATATATATATATATATATATATATATATATATATATATATATATATATATATATATATATATATATATATATACTAGTGGCAAAACCCGCCTGATGGGCGGGTATGATGTGTAATTATCGTTTACATTTTTTGTTTAGCTAAATAATGATGCTAAAAATTCTAATTGCTACTAATATTATTTGCAGCTCCATATAAAATCAATAATAACAGTTAAATTGCTAAGTGGTGAAAGACGATCAGCTTTAATAAAGTTTGACTACAAAAAGACACTACCACAAAAGATGGTAAGATGGTTGGTTAGATCCAAATGCTTTGGGTCTTTATCTTTTATCTTCTTTTAATTTATATTTTATTTATTCACCTTTTTTATACCATATACCCCTATATCAAACACATGACTTTATGTTGTCATTACAATACTAAAACTTTGAGCCACTGTATCCTCTGAGTGAAGTTATTGGCTAATGGTCTTATTGAATCACTAATGGATCAAAGAATCTTAATCTATGCATGTAGGAGAGCTATAAAATATTTGGTTTTTCTTGTAGGGTTTCCCAGTGTTTGAATCAGGCAAAATTATTTTGTTTATGGATTCAAATTTATCCGAGTCTATTTTTTTGTCAAGTTTTGTTTATCCGATATAAAATTAACAGTCTGATTCAAGTATTTAAAGCTTAAAATAAAGCATATCTCATATTTTAAAATGGCATAAACCTTAAATTAATCTTAAGTTAAAATCACAACGGTATAATAAGCTTAGAAACAAATAGTCATTTAGTCACACAAGACTACATATATGAAAAAAATGAATTGATTTTAACTTGGTGAGGTCATAGCACAAAAAAAGATACTCACAATTTGACATTTTAAAATCTTAAATGCACAAACCTGTAACACGGCAAGCAAGATGCGCACAATCTCACATCTTAAAGTTCAAAGTAGCCAACCTCTAAACTTAATGATCATAATTTTTCAACCTTCAATGCAACTTAGAAATTAAATAGGCACAAGTGATTATACATGTGTACCTTAGTTTTGAGCTTTAACGGTTTCTATGGAGTAGCCTCAACTACCACCCATAGTTGTTGACGGCTCAACACTCTAACAGTTGCTGTGGAGTAATACAATTAAATGTTAAAACTCAAATTGGTAACCAAGATATTAATACCCGATTTTAGACAAATAACCATCTACTACTGGAATTTAAAAACGCCTAGATGATCATCCTCGGCCAATGCTGGCAAAGATGCAAAGGGCGAGCGCTGCAGCCACAGTGCGTTCCCCTGCAAATGCCAGATATGAAGTAAGATTTTTGCTTTTGGTTGTTCAAACCCTTACCTATGCCATTATTTAAACATCACACTATATAAAAAAATTGAGGTACGCATGTTCAAAAGATTGAGATGATTGAGTAATAGGTACTGGTTATATCCTATGTATATATACCAGTTTCAAATTTTGAAAAAAAAAATACTAAAGGCACAATATAGATCATACCATGAACAATCATTTATAAGGAATCGGTTGATGATCTTCATTTCCTTGTCATTAATCAGCTCGGATAACAACCACAAAGCATCGTCAAAGAAATAAACAATGATTATAAGAATAAATCATCATTATCGTGCTTGTCAAGGTAGAAGCATAGTAGAAGAAGAAATAGCCATTATAAATTTTTCAAATAATTCTATGTTTTAAGGTCAACTTACCACATGCGATAAAGAAAGACATTTCGAGTATCATGTCAAATTAAGCGAGTTACTTTTGTGTGTTAGTTTGTGTGTTGGTTACTTTTATATACAGGTTAATTGATCATACAGGTTAGCACATAACCAATAATTCTTAGAAACCTTTTGCTTACCATTTACTCAGACACCACAATGAACAACTTTTCTGATAGGACCAACTTTTCTAATGAACAGTTTATAATGAACAGCTTTTTTGATGCAAAATCTTGTCAAACCTATAATATATCAATGATAACCTCATTTACGGAATAAAATAGCTTTAACATAATTTTTGCACTGAATAGTTCTCTGTGGCAGTATCCCGCATAATAAAGAACATGAAACCTTACTAATAAGTCATCCAGACGACTAAAAATTAGACATATCAATATTACATAACAAAGTTACAAACCTCGCCACTTAAATTTGATAAGAATTTGCCCAGCTTCTGTTTCTGGGGATAACTTCACTGGTGCCGCCTTCAAACATCTGTGTGTTACTATCACTTTCTCCATCACCCAATTCGGCATCTAATTGTTTCATAGAATTGAAGTTCTTTTTAGTGAATCACTTCAGGCTTAACCTCAACATCGCCTGTTATGGGTATCCTCATCGAAGGACGCGAACTTGATAGTTGAACAATAGATGCCTCAGATTTAAAGATATTCGATAAATGAGAAAGCAAATTAGTCAATGATCTATCAGCGCCAGGCTCAGATATCTTGTTTTTATCAATCCAATTTTTACCCATATAAAAGAATTAGTTACTTTGAACCCGATCGCATAGACCATTACCCAACACCTATTTTCTGCAACTTTTATGTACAAATTAAGATGGCGAATTTTAGGAATAATGGATTATTCAGTACCTGTCAACTTACCATAAATCTGCAATTTTCTTAAACATCTTGATGTCTTATCATTTGAAGCAAGTCCGTCTTTTATCCAAAATCTACGATGTACAGTATTGTCTAAATAGAAAGTATCACCTAAACACTCTTTTCCGGTTATTTACTTTTCGCAAACCCAACAATCAGATAGTTTTCGCCAAAAAACAACCCCAGACAATAGCAAGTTGTATTTTAACAATATAGGTGACAAAATGTGAGATATCTTGTGTTAATGCAATTAATATAGTATACTTCGTTGGTTACAAACTGAAATACTCTGTTGGTTTAATCCCAACTAAAGATCTCATTGTGGAATCGAAATAATCAGATATGTACCTCTTGGCTCATCAATCATAGTCAATCTATTAAAAAGCAATGCCTGTAACTAAAGAAGTAGAACTATATCGTTAACCAAAGCAAAGTGATATATCTTGTAGCTACTAAAACATTATAAATCAGAAATAAGGTGGTCATTACCTAGATATGGCCTCTTTGATTTTGTACTAAACCTGAAACTTGTTTTCTCTGGGTCAGCCCTATTACTAACATAACGGGTTAACAATTTTTTGTTAGTGAAAAGCTTTTGGTATAGATCTTCAGTATCGTTTGGCTCATGTGAGTATCATGTGTTGCAACCTCTAGCTGTGATGAAGGGTTATTGAAATTACTATTATATGCAATGATTTCTTGGTCCAAAAAGATGCAAAACAGACCCAACCAAATAGTTCATAAAAATCAAGGGAGCAAACCTAGAACTTAAATGACCTTCTTCATGAATGTAAGCCGATTCTGAAAATTATGCCAATGCTTCTTTTGGCCCTTATACGTTAATCATCTTTGATGTTGCTTCTGATCCCTATCAGTGCATATTCTTCCATTTGGTCCAAAGCCAGTTAACCTTATTATAATAGTCTATCTTTTTATATTTTTATCCGTACCTTTTTCATTGCTACTTCTCCTGCAAAAAAGAAAGACATTAGATCATTCGATTAAAAAAAAGCTCAAGATTAATTTTACAAAAAAATCATTTATTGACAACGATGACAGTTGAGTTTCTTCTATGCATTATGCATTTATTTCTACTTCTACGTATATGGATTTTGCATCTTTCTTAATCTTTCACTACCCGAAAAGAAATTGGTTGACTCTTTATTTTCATAGGGTCATGTAAATAGAATCCTAGTGGACTGCCGGAGTCAATACCATTGGTCACAAAGACTCCTACCATCATCATCAGAATGGACGTGCCTCATGTGTCACCTGGACATTCTATTGTTCCCTCTATCGTAGTTCTACCAGGTGCAGAATATAGAGCAGTTGGAACAAAACATGCAAGTTAGAACACTTAATAGAAAAACTTCAGAACATCGATATTTAATTCAGTATCATAAACAATCTTTAATAATTCAGTTTCATAAAAAAAATTAATAGTATTTACTCTTCCCAACCCTTACATATCTACACCAAATATTTAACTTACATATAGATAAAAGAACCTGCTTACGATAGTTAGTGTAATAACAATGGAGTCTTCAAGATTAATTAGCAAATGCCACCATCCTTGCGGTACAAATATGACTTCACCAGCTTTGCAAACACATTACACATGTTTCCTTTTCCATGTTTTAGTAGAATCATAAAGTTCATCAACCACTCGGTTATAGAAACAGGACATGCCACTTCAGCACCATCTGGAACAACGTCAGGCGGAAACAGAACCCATTTCTCTGAACCTTTCACAACCGCATTCCAAGCTGATGTCGAATTAGGATCAATATGAAGCGAAAAACCTGGCCCTGATGATCCAATAATAATCCATCTATAATCTATTGTCACTACACCTAAACCTATAAGCAGAAGTTATTAGTATTATTTTTGGTTATTACCTTTTAATTCCGTGTAATGTCGTCTCAATTGTACAACATCTACTCTTGAGCATCAAGCAATTCAGTTCAAATTACTTTACACTAAAAACCTGTACTTCAACACGCCAATCATTAGTGGCTACACTTCATAAATCGAGGTCATATTAGAGTCCTTTACACTAAAATCTTCCAAAAGTAAGACCAAATTAGGAAAGAAATCAAGTTTGTTAAAACTTGAAGGTTGATGCAAGTGTTTATAGAATGGATACAACCTACTAACTCCTGATATCCAGTTATTCTCTTTGCACATTTCTTTTTATTTAATGAAAATATTTGAGTATGCAACTGCAGTCATCTACAAATAACATCGTCCGCTTACAACACATCATAGATTAAAAAGAAACGTGAAAGATTTCTTTTTAAAATAAAGTTTATACCATTGATATAATAGAAACTGCATTTGCCATCCAACCTTACCTTCCTGGTAGCAGCAAATAAAGATTATAGTTTTTATTTCAAACTAATATTTTTCACATCGCACCAAAGATCCGATCGTCTTGTTAATATACATGCATATTAATGTTGTTTTCCTTCTTGTGTGCTTCTGGAA
>JANFOE010001515.1:0-323410 GCA_025667525.1 Glebionis coronaria | reverse complement strand
AAATCTAACAAAAAGATAGATGAGGAAACTGTTGAAAAATTTGGAAAAGCTTCAAAAGATTTAACCAAAGCAGTTGAAATTGGTCAATCTCCTAGGGGACAAAACAGGGTTTGGAATTAAAAATGAGCATGCTACCATACCACCACCCCCTGCCAACATCCATGCACCTTTTCCTAGAAAAGACCTATCTTGGACTGGTCTCCCTTGTTTTCAAAAACAGGATGACATTGAGTTTGACTTGAGTGCTTACATACCTAATAATCTTGATACTGAAGAGTCTCTAGTAAAAACTAGTGTTATTAGGGATTTTGAAAAGGAACGGGTTGCTTTAAAACAATGGAAAATTGATAACCCTGTTGTATTTTCAAGAGAAGGACTTTTTGGTAGTAGTATTCTAGTTCTAAGAGTAGCTCACCCAAATCTATAACCAGATCACAGTCTCCTAAGTCCACCATTAAATATGCTGGTATGTACAGGACTGTCAGAGGTAATCAAAGAAATTGGAATGACCAAAAGTCTCATCAATTAGGAGAAGAATTTGTGATTAACACCAAGCCCTGCTTTACATGTGGCAGTTTTGAGCACACTTATCAAGAGTGTAAGGCACCATTGGAAGTGGTGGCTGCAAATCCTTTAAAGGATATGCAACCCTAAAACCATTCTTCTGAATGTAGGGGCAAAATCATTTTCCCCTGCCAAGTATGTTGCCCCTGCCTTGAGAAATAGGGTGACTGACAAATATGTTGTTCCTGCACTTAGAAAGAATAATGATGTTCACACCAAGCCCAGCACTTCTATGACCATCCCAACACCTTATAATGCATATAGATCTGGCCCTAGACCTTACCAAACCAACACCTTATAATGCATATAGATCTGGCCCTAGACCTTACCAACACATAAATAGAGGCTAAAACAAAAGATGGGTTCCCTCTGCTAAGCATAGGGAGTCCCCTGCTAAAACCGGAGTATCCCCTGCTAACAAAGTTTTGCCTTCTAGGAGCATAGGTGGATGGGGAAAAGCTGTGAAAGCCTCAGCTCGTTGGGTTTGGGTACCCAAAAGGGGTGCTCAGTCTAATGGTGTATCTCTAGTTTTTGATAAACTATCCTACATTGATACACGAGGTAGATCCAAGTCTGTAATGGCTTGGGTCCCCAAGAAAAACTAACTTATTTTTCGTTTTGTAGGTGACAAAGAAGACAAAGGATGATAGAGCATATTGGGACAGTGGATGCTCAAGAAGCATGACTGGACAAAAATCTTATCTGTCCAACTTTGTGCCCCTGCATGACAATGATGGTGTTTCTTTTGGAGATGGGCATGGAACAATAACAGGAAAAGGAACTATTGTCACCAATGGGATGACCTTTGACAATGTTTACTTGGTGAAAGAACTCAAGTACAATCTCTTCAGTGTGTCACAGATGACTGGCAACAAGAATTTTGTCTTGTTTACTGACACTGAATGCCTGGTGTTAGGAAAGGAGTTTGTCTTACCACCAGACACTCCTATTGTACTTAGAACACCAAGACAAAAGAACATGTACACAGTTGACCTCAAGGAAATCTCTCTCCAAGATAATGAAACCTGCTTCATTGCCAAAGCCTCAGTAGATGAATGTAAGAAATGGCATAGAAGACTTGGTCATCTGAATTTCAAGAACATGAACAAACTAGTGAAATATAATCTGGTTCATGGTCTTCCTTCCAAGTCTTTTATCAATGAACATACTTGTGCTGCATGTCTGAAAGGGAAGAAACACAGTGCATCTTGCAAATCAAAAACAAGTATGTCCACCACCAAGCCATTGGAACTACTGCATATGGATCTCTTTGGTCCCTACTTCTATGGCAAACATAATGAAGAAATGGTACTGCCTAGTGATTACTGATGATTTTTTCAAGGTTCACATGGACACTCTTTCTATTTCAGAAGAGTGACACAACTGATGTACTCATTGGGTTCATCAATCAGATTGAACTATCAAAAAGCATGAAGGTAGTCACCATGAGATCAGACAATGGTGGTGAGTTCAGAAATCAGAAACTGGACTCGTTCTGCATAAACAAAGGAATCAAGAGGGAATTCAGCATTGCAAGAACACCTCAACAGAATGGGAGTGGCAGAAAGAAGGAATAGGACACTCATTAAAGCTGCAAGAACTATGCTGTCTGATTCAAAACCTCGAGTTATCTTTTGGGCTGAAGTTGTATCCACTGCTTGTTATGTACAAAACAGGGCCTTGGTGGTTAAGGCACACAACAAGACCCCCTATCAGCTGTTCAATGGAAGACCTCCTTTAATTGACTTTTTCAGACCTTTTGGATGTCATGTGATCATCTTGAACACTATTGACAACCTGGGCAAGTTTAGTGAAAAGGGTGATGATGGATACTTTGTGGGTTATTCATTAAACAG
This sequence comes from Glebionis coronaria, assembly GCA_025667525.1. Classification (NCBI taxonomy): domain Eukaryota; kingdom Viridiplantae; phylum Streptophyta; class Magnoliopsida; order Asterales; family Asteraceae; genus Glebionis; species Glebionis coronaria. The sequence goes on along the minus strand of JANFOE010001515.1, from coordinate 320,990 downwards.
CAAGGGATATAGGGTCTTCAACAAGAAGACAAGCAAAATCACAGAAAATCTTCATGTGAACTTTCTTGAAGACAAACCTGAAGATGTTCAAACAGGTCCTGACTGGTTCTTTGATATAGAAGTACTTTCAAAATCTATGAATTATGTACCTGTTGCATTGCAGAACACTAATATTTCAAGTACTCAAGAACCAACTGGTGCAGAGAAGTCACCCCTGAGGTACATGATTGTACCCTCACTATTTCCTATTGAAGATGATGATAAAGAAGATAATCCTTCTCTAGGAAAAGAACAGCCAATTTCATCCCCTGCTATGTCATCTCCTGAAAGCAGCGGAATGGATGAAGGCAGTGGAATCCAAGATTCCCTGCTAGACCAATTGCTTCCCCTTCCACAAAGGATCCAGCTGCTAATGAAACTAATGATGAAGAAAGAGAATCCCCAATCACTTTATCATCTACACCCATATCTGATGGTCCTATTATATCCAGCAGTGGAAGCAGAATCATCAAGAGTGGAGGCCCAAGTTACTCAGAGCTACATTTAGCTCATCAGCACCCATCTCTAGGTCATGTTGTATCTTTTGGGAGTTCTTTTGAGGACTTCTTTCCTAATCAAAACAGCCCCATCAATTCTGATTTGGAAGAAGATGAAACAGAAGTAATCATGCAGCCTACCTACAGAATCAATAAGGATCACCCTATCTCTCAAATTATTGGTGATCCTGAAGCCCCTAGACATACAAGGTATACAGCAAAGGAGCACAGCTTCATTGCTAACATCACCATGAAGTTCAATCATGACAACATGCAGTGTTGTTTGTTTACAGCATTATTGTCACAAGAAGAGCCAAAGAAGATTTTCCATGCTTTAAATGACCCAAGCTGGGTTGAAGCCATGCAAGAGGGGCTCTTACAGTTTGACATACAAGAGGTTTGGATTCTGATAGATTGTCCCAAATGGGCAAGGCCTATTGGGACAAAGTGGGTACTCAGGAACAAAAAGGTTGAAAGGGGGATAGTTGTCAGGAACAAAGCAAGACTAGTGGCACAAGGGTATACACAGGAAGAAGGAATTGACTATGAGGAGGTCTTTGCTCCAGTTGCCAGGATTGAAGCCATTAGATTATTCCTTGCTTATGCTTCATTTATGGATTACACTGTTTTCCAAATGGATGTGAAAAGTGCCTTTCTATATGGAACCATTGATGAAGAAGTCTATGTTATGCAACCTCCAGGGTTTGAAGACCCCGAACATCCAGACAAAGTATACAAGGTGAAAAAGGCTATGTATGGACTTCACCAAGCTCCCAGGGCCTGGTATGGTACTCTCTCTAAATATCTCTTAGATAATGGATTCAGCAGGGGGAAGATTGATCAGACCCTGTTTACCAAGAAACAAAAGGGTGACCTTCTGCTAGTACAAGTCTATGTTGATGACATCATCTTTGGATCCACTAACTCTATGCTTAGCAAAGAGTTTGCCAAACTAATGCAGGATAAATTTCAAATGAGTGTCATGGGAGAGCTAAACTTCTTTTTGGGGTTACAAGTTCAGCAGCGGAAAGATAGGATATTTATCTCACAAGACAAATATGTGGCTGAGATTGTAAGAAGTTTGGCATGTCTGATGGAAAGAAGGTGTCCACACCAATGGACAAGGATCATCCATGGGGTAGAGATGGTCCTGGAAAGCTTATTGATGTCAGGAACTACAGGTCTATGATTGGGTCTCTTATGTATCTCACAGCTTCAAGACCTGACATCATGTTTGTAGTCTACTTATGTGCAAGATACCAGGTGGCACCAACAGAGTGTCACTTATTTGCTGTAAAAAGAATTTTTAGGTATCTAAAGAGTCATCCCACCTTAGGACTTTGGTATCCAAAGGAGTCACCATTTGAGTTGATAGCTTACTCAGATAGTGACTATGCTGGTGACAACAATGATAGGAAGTCCACAACAGGGGGATGCCAATTTTTGGGAAGCAGACTTATATCTTGGCAATGTAAGAAGCAGACAATTATGGCCACATCCACCACTGAAGCTGAGTATGTAGCAGCTGCTGCATGCTGTGGTCAAGTACTTTGGGTGCAAAATCAACTGCTTGATTATGGGTATAACTTTCTTAAAACCAAGATATTCATTGACAACAACAGCACCATTTGCTTTATTAAGAACCCTGTTTTTCATAGCAAAACTAAACATATTGAAATTAGACATCACTTTATCAGAGATTGTTTTGAAAAAGGACTGATTGTCCCTGAGAAAATTGATACAGAACTTAATGTTTCTGATCTTTTTACAAAAGCTTTTGAAGTAGGGAGGTTTCAGTACTTGGTTGTAGGTATTGGAATGGTTACTCCCTAAAAACTGATGTCTATTTTGTCATGTATATTCAGGGTTGCTTTACTGCTGTTGTTGTATAGCTGTTAGTCCATTTTTCCATCACTTTTTATTCCACTGTTTGTTTAACACAGATTCCTTTGCTGGGGGTTCATTCCCCTGCTAAGAGAATTTTTCTCTTTAAGCTGGGTTTGTTCTTTTTACAAAGTGGTTATATGTGGTTTTAGACTAACAATGCAGAGTTTCATGTGGTGCATACTATTCTCATTGGTGAATCAGGTATATGCTCTATGTTTTAGGGGAGGTTAGGTCACACCTTTAGGACTCAGGGTATCCTTAGGATACGCATATATGATCTTAGATCATATCCATTGGTGAGTGAGGGTTCAGGGTGATGAGGACTTGCTGCAAAGCTTGTCAGAACTGTGAAACCTTGAGGCACTGTAATGGGTGCTTACACTTCTCTATTAAAACAGCTTGCTGTTCAAGTACAGATGTGTGGTACACATTGCCAAGACCAACTGACCATAAGTAAGGGAAAAGGTAGGGATGGTGACTAGGGTATGCATGTTTTCTTGGGCTGACCTGGTGCAGGGTGACTTATGTGTTGACTTTTTGTGCTGAGACATTTGTTGAATAGAGGACTCTTAAGTTTCTATGTATCTACCTTGTGTATACAAGTGTGTGCATTAGAGCAGAGCTAGTTAGCATTGGTCTCTCCATGACTAGTCCAATACCCCTAGGAAAGTTTCCCCTGCTTTCACATTTTGCTTCCCCTGCTTTCATAACATTCCCCTGTTTGACCGTTGACCGACAATACCGTTACCCTGTTCATAGCCGTTGGGCCTGGTAGCATAAATTTTGGTTAGGGAATATTTTATTGTTTTTAAAAGATATTTAAGGCGCTTTCTTCGCTGATTGGTAATCTTTTCTTTATTATTTCAAATAAATTACATTTTTATCAAGATTTATCTTTGATATTTTTGTAATTTGAAAATTTTGGTCCAATCACAGCTCTTCAATTCGCCTATAAAAACTTAATTCCCTTCACCAGCAGGTCCATCTCACTCTCTCGACTTAATCCCACCTACCTCTCACCTTTATAAATCTTCAAAATATTTTCAAATTTTATCATGCCTCTCAAAATTGCTGCTAATCATAACCAAATCGCTTTATTACATGATGAACCAGTAGAGTTTGCTGATGTTGTGGCCTTTCTAAAGTCCTCGTACTTTAGAGTGACCCTTCTCATCAACCCTAGAATTTATACCTCACACATTCAGCAGTTCTGGTCTAAATCCATGACCAAAACAGTGAATGGAGAGGTTACAGTTCAAAGCATTGTAGATGGTTATCCCAAGGTAATTACGCTTGCCTCCATCAGGGAGAATCTTCTTCTTGATGATGAGGATGGGATAACCAACCTATCTGAGGCTGAAATCTTTGCGGGTCTTGTTAAATTGGGGTACACTCTTTCTAAAAACCAAAGATGTAAGTTTGCTAAAGGTCAATTTGCCCCTCATTGGAAGTATTTGATTCATACAGTTTTGCAATGTTTGTCACCAAAAACCACTGCTTTTAATGAATTTGGTAGTGAGATGGCTTCTGCCCTGATCTGCTTTGAAACAGGGAGGAAGTATTGTTTTTCTCAAATGATTTTTAAAGGAATGGTTAAAAATGTTTCAAGCAACTCAAAGTTTTGTATGTACCCAAGGTTTATAGAACTTCTGCTGAATATGAGTGATCATGGTCCAATTAAACACAAAAACTATTTTTCAGCAACCAAGCATACCACCAAACTATTCACCACACTTCTTGCACCATCACCACAGTTTTCTGGCAGGTCCATTCCACTCACTTCCATTATGATGAACCAAATCAGACAGGAAGAAGCCAAGAATCAAACAGCTAAACACCAACCTTCTGATTCCCCTGCCAAGAACCTACACCCTGCCAGTCCTTTACCCCATGCTGATCCACAACATGAAAGGCGATCTAAATCCAGGTTTGCCAGGTCTCCCTTGCCTGGTGAACCTTCACAAGCAGCAGAGAGGAGAGTCTCCAAGGGTTTGGAGCAAACTGAGGGTTTGGCTGCCACTACTGTCTCATCCTCAAGGGGTGAGCAGGCCAGTGACACCATCAGTAAGTCCTCCCCCTCACTCCATGATATCCAAAAAGGGGAGAAATCCCCTTCTAGGATTGAGAGCAGCATGAAACCTTTGACTAATTTGGAATTGACGAAAATGTGTATGAGTCTGAAAAGGCAGAATGCACAACTGGTACAAAATGTCAAAAAGCAAGGTCTGGTTATCAATAACTTGGAAACCAGACTTGCTACTCTTGAGGGGAGGAGAAAGCCCAGACTTATCATATCCACAGATGAGGATGCTTCCAAAGGGGAGGAAGTTCCAAATACAGAAGAGTCTACTCAGTACTATTCATATCCTGGTGGTGTCCATGGAAAGATAGCAATTGCTGAGAAAGGGATAGAGAAAGGAAGTGCTGATAAGGGAAGTGACAAGGGGAGTGGAACCAAAGAAATTGCTCAAACATTGCTCACCATGGGCAATCAAGAAGAAGCCCATGCTTCAAAGGTTTCCCCTGATGTTGCTGATCCCACTGCTGTAAGTCGTTCCCCTGCTAAGAACATTACTCAAACTTTTGTTAGAAAGAACAGAAAGCAACCAGCTCAGAAGGGGATTACAATCAAAGAACCTGCATCTAAATTTAAACCAGCACCAACAGTTGATCCAAAAGACAAAGGAAAAGGAATCATGGTTGAACAGCCCAAGAGAAAATATAAGCATCTAACTCCTGAACAGCAAAGGGCTCAAGAAGCACATGATGCACAAGTATCTCTCAGGCTACAACAAGAGGATATGGATATGCAGGATCAAAGAATGCAAAAGATAAGGCCCAAAGATATGCTTAAGCAGGTTGAGATTATGCATAGAGAACTGGATGACAGGGTACCTCATGTTGGAGAATTTCTTGATCAATGGGAGAAGGAGTTAATAAATGCTCCTTTGGAAGACAGGTATGAGTTGACTTGCCTTGTTTACAAATATCAAACTGAGTATCTGGAAAGAAGGGCAAATCAAATTCAGAGAGAGAAGTATTTAACTTCAGAGAAAGGGCAACTTGAACACTACAAAGTTTTGCTTAAGAGACATAAGAAGTGGAAGGATGGTGAATTCAGAGATATGAGTTTTGAAGCCATAAAAAGAGCAGTCAGACCAGTCCTAAGATTGTATGATGTGGAGGATTGGATGACTATGAACTCTCCTGAGGAAGCTGAGTATCTCAAGAGACAAAGTGAAATGCTGTAGAAATCTAGGGAATCTAAGAAAAGAAAAGCTGAAGGAACAACTTTGGAAACTACACAAGCAGGTGCATCATCCCAAGCAGGTGCATCATCACAAGCAGGGGCATTACATCAAGCAGGTGGAAGTTTTCCAGAAATTGAGAAGTCTGCACTTAATTTACAAAGGGCAGCCAAAAGACTCAAGAGAATGAAGAAGGTTGGCACAGTTACTAAGGAGTCTCAACGGCCTTCAAATGATGAAATTGATAAACAGCTAATTCTGCAGGAAAATGATGATATCTCACCTAGTGAACTTGGAAAGAAGTTTGCTATCATAGAATATGCTGTTTATGAACACAAAGGGAGGACTTGGTGGAAGCTTACAAGAGCTGACAGTACAGCACAGACATTTCTAAGTCTAGATGTCATGTTTCAAACCTTAGATAGTGAGGACTTAGAAGATCTGTGGAAAATTTTGAAGAAGACTTTTGCTGCAAAACCTCCTACCATGGATGGTGTGGAGAAGGATTGGGTAATCTGGGAGTGCATGCATAAGATGTATGAGCATGAGTTATTTGAGCCTATATTTGATGTAGTGAATAAAGGAGATTTGTTGTATTGGAAGCTGTTTACCAATTCTGGGGTCTATGAGGTAGTGATGGAAGGAGTAAGTGTGTACTTGATCAATCATAGGTATTATCCCTTCACTCAGGAGACCTTGAAGAAACTAGCACATGCTAACTTGATTGTAGATGCTAAAACGCCTGTTGCTTATCAACTAGTATTTATTCAAAAACTTGTCTTTAGGGGAAAGCACAAGTTTAGGGGAGGATTGTTGGGAATAAATCTATGCTTACTTGTTACCCCTGCTAGTTGATTATCCTACCCTTGGTAGAGTAAGTTCCCCCTGCTAAATAACAAAGGCAGGAGGATTGGTTCCCCTGCTGAAGTCAAAGGCCCTGCTGTCAGAGATAAACTTGGAATAGATTTTTACGCGTTTCAGTTACTATTCCTTAATACTTTCCAATTTTGTTAGTAGTGATCTTGTACGTGAGTCCTTATGGCTATAAAAGGACTCACTAGGTTAGCATGCAATGGGTGTCTTTCTCTATTGTCTTTCATTGTCATACTTTAAGGTTTTGTAAACCCTAATACCATTTTAGGGTATTCGTATATCATTGATATATTAAAGTTCAACGTTTCAATCATATTGTTCTGGTGCTAAACATTATATTCCGCATCTTGTTTAGTTACTTTGCTTTGCAAAGTTTCTCTAGTGTTAGATTGAATTCTTTCTTTCTATCACAACCCTTAAACAAGCTATTAAGGTTTAAGATCTGACTTTGATTCTTTCTTTCTATCACAACCCTTAAACAAGCTATTAAGGTTTAAGATCTGACTTTGGGATCAATATATATATATATATATATATATATATATATATATATATATATATATATATATATATATATATATATATATATATATATATATATATATATATATATATATATATATATATATATATATATATATATATATATATATATATATATATATATATATATATATATATATATATATATATATATATATATATATATATATATATATATATATATATATATATATATATATATATAATATATATATATATATATAAATATATATATAGATACATATATAGATACATATATATATAATATATATATATATATATATATATATATATATATATATTATATATATATAATATATATATATATATATATATATATATATATATATATATAGTAATATATATATATATATATATATATATATATATATATATTTATATATATATATATATATATATATATATATATATATTATATATATATATATATATATATATTTATATATATGTATATATATATATATATATATGTATATATATATATATATATATATATATATATATATATATATATATATATATATATATATATATATATATATATATATATATATATATATATATATATATATATATATATGGGTGGAGGTATGAGAGTATCATTGCTAATCGTCTCTACGAATCCTAGAAATAGATGTCCCTTTTCGTAGCACCTACTTTTGTAGCTCACTGATCAATAAAAAGATATATACATTGATAGAATGGTACGAATCTGGTAAATTGCTTTAATTGGTATGATGAGATAGTGAGTGGACGCAAGGGGTTGTTGATTGATTTAATATATATATATATATATATATATACAAAAGCCTATTAAGGCCTCCCATGCTGACACCTGTCCACCCCTACCGTCTTGTTACTTTATATAGGCAGGGGTATTTTCGTCATTTACTACCCTAGCTATATATTTCCCACCTTCTTTTTTTCTTACACAGCGATACCAAACTTTCTCTCAACCATCTCTCTCGATCCTTCACCGGCGAACATCGGTCTCATCGTCGTCTCTCCACCAGCGAGCACCGATCTTACCATCCCTTCACTATTGATAACTCCCCATCGTTCACAGCTTTCACCGCCCTTCACAACCGTCTACACCACCGTTTACAACTATTCCCAACAACTCCTAACCGTTCTCCACCTACTATGAAGTCAAATTCATCATTCAATTTTCATAGAAGGGTTTGTTTAATTGTATTTTAGTTACCATCAATTAATGTGATGTATTAATCGATTTCGTATGTATGATGTTTACTGATTGTACTTTGAATAATTTGTTTAGGTTTTGTGTTGTTCTCAGGCTAAATATGATATATTCAAAGTTTCTTTCTATATTCGTGATGATGATTGAGAAAAAGTAGATATAAAACATCCGTAAGAAAGTTGCACACCATATGTTTGACAAAATGTCTGAATGATTTTTATAAGTGTGATGCATTAAGTTTACACTATGATGCAAAAGCTTTTTCGTATGCCATGGTAGAAAGATTGCCTAGTAACTAATATCTTACTTGATTACTGATAAAAGTTTTGTACTTTTTTCATCTTTCTAGATTCATTGTTAGTATGCATAACTAGGGTTGCGTGGCCATCTTTTGGCAAATATAATTAGTTACATATATGTCTTGAAATTCCATTTTGCAATTTCTTTGATTTTTTTTGCTTGTAAAATGATCAAAGTACTCATTAGCAAGACCAGCTATTAAGTTTGGGCTACTCAAGTACATCAGTATTAAAGCTTGTTGACATGTCTGTCACATACAAGTGCAAGTAATGCAACTCAAGGTGATGCCAAAGGTTAGTTAACTTAAAGAAACATTTTTCCTGTTATTACTTTCATTTGATAGCTTTTATTTTAGTACATAATAATTATTTTAGTGTCGAATGTGTGTTTTTCTGAGCAAGTGCAGAATGTAGTGATCTTAAGTTGTGTTAACACTAATTGATCTACGACCATTTCTAACTTTAGCGAGCATAGATGATAGAAGGAGAGTTGGGTAGCGTTAACTTAATTATGGTGCTAAACTCTCACAAGTTTCTAGTTGCTTGTACTTCCATGTTGAAAATAGTGTAGTGTTGGAGCAACTGAAGGGGGATTTTACCTTAGCTTATTTGATAGGGATATGAGCTTATTGAAAATTGAATAGGCTCACAAGCTCGTTCGCTATGTCTTATAAGCTTATCAATTTAAGTTTCTAAATTTAAAAAACACTATAAGCTCAAGTTGATAGGCTGTTAGTAGTACATTTTATTACCAGATTCTAATTTTTTATTTAATGGCTATAGAAGCACGTATATTACAATAACATTGTATTTTGCTGCATGTTTAGGTGTGAGTCTTATATAAAGTTTATATTGGCGAGTAGTGACGAAGATTCATCAGTTGGTTCACGGGAAGATATCGATAATATTTAAGCTACCATGAAAGTACCAAAATCCTCGACTCCAGTCGTGTGAAATTTTAATTATTGACTTTTTACTAGATCTCGTAATGTACATTCTCATGTATGATCCTTGTATAGCGTTATTTATGTTAGTTCATACTAATACTGTAATCTTTTTGCCAACTAGGATTAGTTCCATGAATTTAATGTCCGTATGTGTTTTTATTTACATGAACGTCTTCCTCACTTTAGGTGCTAGAGGCAACGAAAAAAGCGTTCTGGGATGCGGTCACTGCTTCTATACAACAAGATAAATATGATATGGTTGTTGAACTGATGAAGGAAAAGGCGGATGAACTTTATCATATGGATCTTTAGAATTGGAGACAGAATACTGAAGCAATTGATGCGGTTATTCTTGCTCAGGTATGCAACCGGCAGACTTGGGACTGTTGGGATTTTTTTTTATTATCAACATTCCTTTCGGCTTACTTAGGTTATTAAGATGCAAAAGAAAGTCGTCGAGAAAACATCAGAAACAGAGTTAGAGGTGGAAATATGTATTTGTCAACCAAGTCGTAAGTAAAGAGTCTTAATGGGTAGACTGCTTGAGTAACCAAACGCCTTTGCTTGAGTAACCAAGCGCCTTGCTGCAATACCAAACCCTTCGCTGCAGCAACCAAATGCCTTTGTTGCAGCAACCAAACGCCTTTGTTTATAACTATGATCCGTTGTTTATTACAAGCTGATGTAGTTGTACCCATAATGCTTTGTTTTTTGCAGGTTGGGTTTGTGATTTGTATAAAGAAAGATTTCAAAATACTTATTTATGACATAGTCTTGACCGATCAGATTTTTCTTGAAGAATTTAAGATAGAGTGTGAATCTATGATCAATGAGTTTCAGTGTGATGATAATAGGTGGGTTAAAATTTGGTGCACCTTGAAGCGTTTTTCGCCTAATTGAACAAGACTTAACCTGGTAGTAAGTGGTTCGAGAATAACTAGTTTGGGGAAGGCTGTTAGCTATTTTCTTTGAGATTTTGGACCTGCTTGGATGAATTCGATGTTAGGTTTGAAAGAGCCGGTGATGAAAGAATAAACTATCCAGGTCTTAGTAAAACTAAAGGATATAAATAGTTGTCTTTCAAGGACGAAGCTAAGAGCCGGATTATCAGCCAAAGAACTCTTATAGGGAAGGGCGTGTGGTGTAATCTATACAAATTGATGCAGTAAATTTATAACATTATGATGCAGTCTAATTTAAACATTGTAATGCAATGATTTTACATAATTATGATGCAATACATTTTATACATTGTGATGTTGTGAATTTACATAATTATGATATAATAGATTTTTTACATTGTAATGTAGAGAATTTACATAATTTACATAACTGTAATGCAATATATGATATGATATATTGTTAAATTAGGTACATACCGTTTAGATATATTCATGATTATGACACTAATTGTACCACTTCAATAAGTTTTTCTTTATCCTTATAAAGTTAAGAATATGATTTTACTTTTTTTTCCTTCTCATTCCAGGACTTCAATGCAAAATTGTTAGATTTTGGGTTGCAAAAATCTAGCTACGAATTTGAGATAACAATCATTAGTGCATTAATTAGTAGTCTTCAAATCAATGAACCCGAGTATATGAGGACGGGTTCATAGTATCTAACTTTTTTAATATCTAATAAAAGTGCGCTCATGTGAAATACAATATAAGCATCCAGGTAATTCGAGTTGTTATAAGAATCTTATTAGACAAAACACTGGCCACTTCAATTCAAAATCTTAAAAGTCATATATTTGTTCTTATTCTAAAACAAAATGCATCAATGTTACAAGTCATTTTAATGCAAAGAGTGATAAAATGATATAGAAATGACTTTCTAATCAGTAATAAGTAGCTAAAATGTTACACATTGTATTTACACATAATCTTTCATCCATTTTGGCTTCTTGGGTTGTCTCATGTCATCAACACATATCAGCTGGTGTCGTTTCCAGTTTTACTTCAGGTTGCTTTCTTATTAATTTTGTTAAGCAACAATCATAGGCTTTTATGGTACCAATAGATCACAACACTAACAAAAAAATGGAACATTCACTTGCAGCAGATTTGTTGCAAATTAAATTGCAGCGGACATGCAGCGAGCTTGCAATAGGCTTGCAGCGGACTTGCAGCAAGCTTGCAGCGAGCTTGAAGCAGACATTCAGCGAGCTTGCAGCAGACTTGCAGCAGACTTGCAGCGAGCATGCAACAGACTTGCAGTGATCTTTCGGCAGACTTGTAGCGAACTTGTAGTGGGCTTGCAACAGACATGCAGTAGAACCAAAAGAGCAAGAACAAAACCACATTCTAGCCACTGAAAACTCGAGAATGAGTTGTGAATTATTGTTTCTGTAGTCAATTAATATGAATCCGTACACTTCCCACTCACGATCTAATGTTGAATGTCTTACAATCTTGGCATGTAGAAAACCATGTGGAGCACATTTAGTGATGCAAAAAAAATCATCGAGAAAACATTAGATAACAGACTTAGAGGTGGAAATATGGATTGGTCAAACATGTCGTAAGTAAAGAGTCTTATTGGGTAAAAGTTGGTATAGGATGACCGAAAATACTTTCTATAAAAAATTTAGGAAATTTCTAATATAGATGCAAATGTGCAATCTATCACTGCATGTGTCAAATTTTAGGTTATGTTTTAGCTCTAACGGGTCAAATATAGATTATATTCGTGTAATTTAAATGAGTAAAACCAGGTCTATATATCATCAATACAAATAACATCCGATACATTACAATTCTGAATCAAAAGTGTTTTGGGTCAACCCAATGCAAACCTATTTTGACCTGCTTTAGCTTCAATGTTGATTTCATCCTTAAACTTGCTTAGATGAGATCTTTATGGATACTTTATAGATTACCCTAAATAAAATTATCATTAATCTATACGTCTTAAAAAAGCATGCATAGTGAAAATGTACATGAGTGAGGATCCAGACTACTTACAGAGAATATGCATATGTATAGTGTCTTCAACGCAAAAGTGATATCACATACAACCCGGGACTTCCATTCTTGGTTAATTCAACAAGATTAACAACCGAAAGTTCTATATCAGGCCTCTAGTTGGTAATCATGACTCTCAATAGAAAACAAAACGCCTTTGCTGCAGCAACGAAACGCCTTTGCTGCAGCAATAAAATGCCTTTGATGCACAACAAAACGCTATTGATGCAGCAACAAAACACCATTGCTGTAGTAACCAAACCCCTTTTTGTAGAAACCAAACGCCTTTGCTGTAGAAACAAAATGCCTTTTATAGATAACAAAACGCCTTTGCTGCAACAATCAAACATCTTTCATTAGTACCAATTCCTTAGTTGCAGCAACTAAATGTCTTTGATGCAGCAACCAGACGCCTTTGATGCAGCAACCAAAGGCCTTTGATGCATCAACCAAACACCTTTGATGCAGCAACCAAACACATTTGCTGCAGCAACCAAACGAAGAGAGACAAAATTGGTATTTTTAGTTAATTTTATGCAGATACTAAGTAAAGCTAAAGAAGAATATTTATACTACACTTCTAATGAACTTAAATATGTTTTGACTAATGATGCGTTGATGTGAAAAATGATAATAAGTAAAAAACGTTGTTTATTCCAAACTTTATACTTCCAACACTGAGACATTATTTTAATACAAACACTGCATTAAGGTGAAATAATCGCGTGCACACAAACACACAATTTCATACAACTCATTGAATATGTTAGTCTCTTATCCTAGTCTCAGGCCCGATAGGCAACAATAAACGGAATTAATATAATACAAACACTGCATTAAGGTTAGACAATCACGGGCACACAAACACAAAATTTCATATGGCTAAATTAAACTGTCAGTATCTTATTCTAGTCTCGGGCCCGATAGGCAACATTAAACTACATTAATTCAATACAAATACTTCATTAAGGTAATACAAATGCGTGCACACAAACACACAATGTCATACAACTAAACTAATTTACCCATATCTTATTCTATTCTCAGACAGGATAAGCAACCCTAAACTACATTAGTTCAATACAAACACTGCATTAAGGTTATACAATCACACGCACACAAACGAACAAGTTCATACAACTAAATGAATCTGCTCGTGTCTAATCCTAGTCTTAGGCTCGATAGGCAATGTAAACTACATTAGTTCAATACAAACACTACATTAAGGTTTTACAAATGCGCGCACACAAACACACAATGTCATAAAACTAAATAAATCTCTCCGTGTCTTATTCTATTCTAACGCCCGATAGGCAACCCTAAACTGCATTAGTTCACTACAAACACTGTAGCAAGGTAATACAATCGCGTGCACACAAACACAAAAAGAATATATTGCATCAATTTTTAAAAAATGACTTACTAGTTGATATTGTTATTGATTTTTCCGGTGAATTTGGTTTACTCTTTCCATAATCTACTTTTTTCGTTATCATCAGTCTACTACTTTTCCTAGTAGCTAAATCAAATAAATTAAGCTCAGTTTCATTAGTATAAGCATAAAAAGTAATAATCAAAATATTTAGGGTTTTAAATTCACTTATGATTGAATTTAAAAGAAGATTTCAATATTCATCTTCAACATGTCTGAATCGATGCGCTTGAAAATCTAATGCAATAAACGAAGATTTCAATTTCTTCAATTTATAAAATCATGAAATAACAATTTAAAAGGATAAACTTACTTACAGTGATGATTGGAACACTTTTATGCACCTGAAGATCTCAGCCAGCCGATTATTTTTGTGTGCTCCGAACAATTCGATTCAATTGATATGAATTTAGATCTAAGGTTATGATTTGGGGATTTTTTCGTTTAGGAAAGAGATTCAAATGGTGATATGAATTTGATTCAGTTGATACGAATATAGATCTATGGTTTTTCCTTGCGTGTTTTTTTTGGGGATGAATAGAAAGAAATGATAAAAAGGACAGAGACGTGCGAGCGGTTTAGGGGTAAGGTACAAATTTGCCCCTAAAATTTGAAGTATTTACAAGTTTTCCACTCCGTTTTTTTTATGATAAAAATCTAATCCAAAGGCTGAGATTCCTTCCTATACTTTTTATTTTAAGGGCCTTTCTATTGTATCCCCACCCTATATATATATATATATATATATATATATATATATATATATATATATATATATATATATATATATATATATATATATATATATATATATATATATATATATATATATATATATATATATATATATATATATATATATATATATATATACTAGCATCGTAACCCGCCCAATGGGCGGGGTCGTTTTTTCTTGATTCTGAGTGCTTGTAGTTCGTACAGTTTTTTGTTTTTTAGTTTGTATAACCATTGATATATTTGAACTATACTTTTCGCTAAAGTAATTTATACACCCAAAGATCAACAATTGACTTAACGATAATATTCTTATATTATTCTAATATAGACAACAAAAGGTCTGATGAAATATCAGATAGAAAGTTGCACAAAATTGCATTTTTGATATAGCATTAAGAAAGTCTCTTTTGTGCGTGAAGATCGTAAGGCTTATTTTATCGGGGTTAAGTCCTTTTTACCCAGAAAAAAAAATCCGCGAGGCTTTTTATTGTTCAGGAGGATTTATGGTTTGTGCATTTTTTGTTTCTTGAATTTGTCATTTTCTCTTTAGTAAATTTTAGTTATAATTTACGCTTAAGTAACGTTTATTTATGGTCAACGGGGCTAAATGAAAAAATAAAAAGAATGACGATGGGCTAAACGATAAAAAATAAATGATGGGTGTACCAAAAGGCATTAAATCTTGTAAAATTCTTCGGAGGCTTGGTAGGTTTTGTTTACCATAGGGTGGCTAACGTGAAATATAGCAATCGGAACCATCATTATCAATGGCGGAGCTAGCTCGAAAACCAAGATGGTTTCTACATTAAAAAAGTTATAGTTCAACTATTTATCCGTTTAGCATTTTCAGTCGAGTCAAATCGATCGCTCTCTTAACATGTTTGGTCATCAAGTCAACGATACAACATTAATAAATAAACAATTTTTTCTAAATGATTAAAGCTTCATTGGAATAAAATTAAATATCAAATATTGAGTATTGACTATATTTATATTTATACTACTGTGTTACCTATTTTTGAAAGTGAATTTTTAATATTTTATATTATAGATTTTTTAAATGTTAGATATCATTGGATCATGGGTTATTACGGGTCAACCGGGCGAGTCATGGGATCACGGGATCGATCATTGAGTTAATATTGTTGAGTCACCAGGTCAACCTGGTCGAGTCACCGAGTCAACTTAGTCAAGTCATCGATTAATCAATTCGACTAATAAGTCAACCAAGTCGCGTCACAGAGTTAGTGGTTCAACCACTCGCTCAATTAGCATATCGTTAGCTATAGACGAATACATGTCTAATTAGTATTAATATACCGATACCAAAACGTAATATGATTATACGAAAAGCATCCTCAATCCTAATATTACAAATTGTTACACTCGGACAAAAAAGGAGAAGAAAAAACACTTTTTCCCTCTTAATTTTTACATCCTACATTTTGCTATTTGAAAGAAGAAATTTGCTAAACCCCAAAAAAACGCAATATTCTTTTACTAACCCAATAAAATATTTTTACCTGATCTTCACTTAATGAATCCCTCACGTCACTATTTTGTATTAATGATGTTTTGAATAATACATGCCAATCCACTTCAGCTTTTCACGTTACTATTTTGTATATGATGATCTTCACTTTGAGTTTCTATCCAAAAGAATACTCAAAACATCACTATTCTTAGGTGTCGCCAAAGAAGGGTATATTGAAGTTTCTATTTCGAATGATAGCAACTTCAATAAAATCAAGCCTCTAAAGATGGCTATTTTTATGTATAAAGTTTCCATTTTTGAAATTATATGTCATAAACTTAATGCTTCAAATTTCTTAATTTATGTAATTTGTTTCTTAAATTTCTACGATCATATTTCAATTAATTTATGTACTGATACGTGGATTTTACAGTGAAGGATCTTCAAAGGGTCACGATTGAACCGCATAACATCCGTAACATGTCTATTATGGGTAATTTTGATCACGGTACACAAACACCCTTTGTAGTAATCTATTTTTTCCCATTGTGAATAGTTCAAATAAATTATATATAATGCCAGTTTTCTACCAGAATATTGTCGGGTTTAAAATGGTTTCAATGTTCAATGTGTTTAGTGTCAAGTTCAGGTCATGTGTTCAGCAACACCAAGCACCTTAATCATGGTTGAACTTCAATAATTGGGAGTATCATAGTGGAAAGAACTTCAGGCTACTAAAACTTCACACTCAGTTTGAAGAAATTCAGGCTTTAGGCTCAAGCTTAATCAACAGCTCACGTAAACAGCTGACATATCCAGCTCCCAACACCATTAATCAACAACTAACATAATGAGCTTGTTTATTATTATCAGCCCTTGCACCAACATATGATATTCCAAAGCATCGATACATGTTGATGAGACTCTTCCCATAACCACGTCATTTTTCCATTTTATTTTCTCTGCATATCAATTGAAAGTTATAAAAAAAGAAAGTAAATAAGAAACATACACATGATCCTCAATAAGAGATATGCAAAATCAACCTTAAGATATATATTGTTTAGTGGTTAGATTAGGGGTTGTAAACAAAACCAATTGTAGTATTAAGCCTTTCAACTCTCTGTGTGTCTAACACAACCATGTTACCAGCTCGAAGAAAAACTTTTTTTTCCCAATATGTAATCTCATATATACACCTTATAAGTATGAAGTCATGCAAATTGTTAGAACTTGGAGACTTAAATAATCAATACATTTAACTTTTTTGTAAAAAAACAATGCAAACTCTATAATCCAGAAAATTACACCTTCAAATTACTACTTGTCTAACCATATGAATAGAGAGTTTACATGAATTCCCTAAGCATCTATTTCAAAGTACAGGTTGCTGGTGTTGGTTCCAAAATTTACACCACCTAATTGTCTATAAAAGGCCATCAATCCTCCTTTCTTGATCAAATTCCTCACAGTTTGTCTGAATAAGCTATACCTTCATCAGTTGCTCCTTACAAACTATCACTATCTGAATCTGCAAAAATTACACCAAAAATCCATGAAATATTGTTAATATTTACATCAATAAAAACACCACAAATGAACACAGCCATATGATTTTTTTTCCATGATACGGGCTCATGTTGTCTTTAAGTATATCAAGGCATATCTGGTCATCAAAACCAATCCCTACCATTCGAGTAGAGGTTGTAAACTATGACATCTGCTCCAACCCTCAGCTAAACAAAAAAAATTAAAGAATCCTTAAAGCCGACTATATATATGAAAGCCATACCTGGCAGTAGCGGCTGAAAACACCTTAGCTGAGGTCTTAGGCTTGTTGTTCTGCATCTTAGCCAAGGTGGTAGGCTTGTTTTTCCCCATGTCAACCGTTGACAAGTACATCAAATGGGATTTATGTGGCTTCATTCCGTGTCACCAGAAAGCAATAAACCCAACAGCCTTCTACGTTTGTTCTGACTCTAGCAGCTCAGGTTCCTCCTGTATGTATATAACTGAAGTTAAAATAAAAATTATATATTTGAGTATCTCATAAAATATTGACCACGTGTCTCTTATATCTCGCTTAAAAACATTCTCCAACCTCGCAACAGCTTCTGTTTGTTGTTGTAGAACCTGCAAATCAGCACAATTTTGAATTATTTCATATCAAGGATGGGAACTCACACACATTGAGGTGACAAGACCCCTGTAGAAACAAAAATAAAACCTAAATGGTTCATATTTAAAAATAAAATTGAATTGATTATCAAGTTACTCCTAGATATTAATAAATCTAGACCTAGCTAAAAGGGTTAAATAGGTCAAAAAGGTAAAAATGTCACCGAAATTCATAATTATAACCTGTTCCATGCATACCTGTTTTAACCTCTTACTCAAGCCGCCCAATCTGCACATCTTTCCACCTAACTCGTAAATGGTGAACTAACGCTTGTGCCTCATAGTGATCAAACTTCAAACGTATATGATTCTCAGAGATGGACTCATGATTCTGTTTTAAGTGCTGTAAATGTATATACAACTATTGGAAGCCCTTCGGTTTTCTGTTTAAGGTTCTTTTTCTTATTAATTCTATTCTAGGCTCTTTTTTTGCATAAACCCTTGAACAATAGCGTTCAAAATGTTATTTTCTATAAAATATACTAAAGGAAGATATTCTTTAGGTTACATTAATGTGTCATCACGTGTAGTTAATTTCGCTGGCCAATTCAAATAATATCTATTCATTGTCATTCAACATTACTACAGGAAATAGATGCTACTACTACATCTTAATTGAATAACCAGTCATGGGTAAATTTCACCAGGTACTCGTCTTAGAGCTAAAGAATGTAATGGCAAAAATTCAAAGGTGACGAAAATTATGGGTACTGACCTTTCATGTCAGCAGCCATAAGAATACCATCCTTATGCTTGATCCAAATCATAGATGTACCTGTAACGTACGGGTACCTATTCCAAAACAGAATGATGTACATCATTATACGCCGACCATTCGCATCACTAAAAGAAATTAGAGGTTGCCTTTTCTTAATTAACTACAAACTCATAACCTTTATGAACAGTTCTTATTTTTAACTCTAAGAATGTCCGTACATTTAAATCATTTTGTATTTATGCTATAGACATTTTATAATAATGATCAAGCATTTGTTATGGATTCAAACTAACGATCTTTCTAAACAAATTTAAAGACCACAGACCTCTTTTTCTTCCTAGCTCAATTCTTTATGACCCACAAAAGCAGCAAGTATTTTGCATAACATGACAATAACTTAAGTAGGCAATACAACAGAATAGTTACGAAATTAATACCCTTTGAATATCAGAAATGCACACATGGTTGCTTATATAAGCACACATTCATAAGAAACGATAATGACAATTTTGAACTTTTTACAATAAACGAATTGGGTATAATCCGTACGATCCTTATCTTTCTTGTACTTATCTTAAACCTATCGCTACTTATATTCCTAAACATCCTCCTCCGATGTATAATCCCAAACATTCTCTGTGACAATCTAACATTTTCAGGTAGTGAATTATTTTCTCGTATAATATTTTGAAACTTATTTTTGTGTTAGTTGATGAACTCACAATTTACGGATTTAAATTTGGGCTTACGTGCATAATTTAGCGTCCTTTACGATTAAACTGGAAACCTTAGGATTACGTATTTACGTTTTTGAACTCCGTTTTGATGAGACAATTTTTATTGGATTCGTTTTGTGTCGTTGATTCATAATTTATAAAAACGTTTTTCGTAAAACGACCCGAGGGCACGCAAATCGAGGAAACTAGAATCGAGGAATACCCGTAAATTAGTGAGGTGGGACAAAATACATTATCCCACCCCACTATAGCATGGGACGGCACAACATGACACCACATCAAAGATGTGGCATCATGTTAACTTATAACTTACAAGTGTAAGTTAAGCTTACAACTTAAGCTAGTTTCTAGCTAAAACCATAAACCATCTCACGAAGTGTATAGGTGCTACTAAGGAGCTATCCAAATTTATTGGAAGTAGTTGTAGCATGGGGTTGGATGGCAGTTGATAGACTAACTGAGTAACCGTTCTTTTGGTGATGTGTATAGATCATAAGTTGATTTGGATTGGAAGAGCCTTGTTGTGATTAACTAATGAATATGTGAAATACCGTCATAGGTCACTTGTGTAAGGAAATTGAAATTTTTAAGTAGTTTGGGGTACGAACTGGAGGGAGTTGATGAACATGATTGGATATGAGTATATACAGCTAATTGAAAAAGGATGGACAAGTGAGAGATTTATAAAACCTTAGGAGTTACACTGAGGGCATGATTGATTGATTTAGAGGGACTTAGGAAACTCGTTAGCGATGGTTGAGTTTTCATATAATGATAGTTATCATACTAGAAGTCGATAAATGCCATTTGAGGTACTATATGGAAGGATAGGGTGAGTTGTCCCTATTGTGGACTAGAATTGGTAAAAGAGGCTGCTAATATAATAATGGTGTTTGTGGAAAGGATGAGAGAAACAAGAGATGATATGTTGAAAAGGAGGAAACCACTAGAGTTTAGTGACAATTTATGTAGGAAGTTTCACGTATAGTAACGGGCGGCATGTTTTTGTAAAAGGGAAAAGTTGATGTCGAGTTTTGTAGATCCATTTATGACCTTTGGAAAGATCGGACTAGTAGCTTATGGGTATAGAATTACCTGGGGGAATTAAGTGGTGTACATGATATATTTCATGCATTAATGTTTGGGAAATGTGATTTGAGAATGCATATTTGAATGTACGGTTATTTGAGATTTGTGAAAATAAGAGTCTTTGATTATCAAAGAGTCATTTGTAAGATTTATGGACTCTGAGGTCAAGAGTTAGAGAATGAAGTTAAATATTTTTGGTTAATATATTTGGTAAATTAAGTCATGAACTAAAGTTCACGTGGAAATGAGAGGAGTTCATTTAGAACAAGTATCCTCATGCGATTTGTTGATCCTAAGGAGTAAATCTTGGGACGAGATTTCTATTAGGAGGGAGTGATGTGACAACCACGGTTTTGAGGTTCGTCACTAAGTTTTATTTTGTGCATATTTCGTGAAATTATGTGTCTTTATGTTTTTATGTGTTAATTGGTGTGAATAAAGTGTGGTTTGGACATCGTTTTCGGGTACGGGGTACGCTGTAAGTGAAACGATGTGTGGTTATTTCATGTTCATCAGCTCACGTGGTAGTGACTTTGAAATGAAATAGTGTTAGTTTAGGTTTTTATATATATGTATATGAATTATAGTAAAGCGTATATTTACGATGCGAGGGTTTAGCATTTAGAGGTCTTGGACTAAGGATTTAGTGTCGGGAGTAATTTACGGGTTAGATTTGTTGGGAATAAAATTGACCAAGTCCCTAGACGCTGACAAGAGGAACTTAGGCGCTGACAAGAAGAATTGAGGCGCTGACAGGTGAGACGCTGATAAGAATTATCAAGGCGTTGACAAGAAGAATCATTACATAAAGACAAGGACTAAATCTGCCAATGATGAATTCTTCAAGCTGATGGACAAAATATGAAGATAAGAATTCAGAATATATTCTTAAATGTTTAAAAGATTTAGTCAATAAGTTATTTGAGTATGTTTATCTTGTGTCTCTTCCTAAAATAGTTGATCATAGCTTTTTGTAAAAGGCTCCTTAAACCTATAAAAGGAGGCCTTAAGGTTAGACATAAGACACATCTTTTTCACACACCTCTTCTACATATCTCAGAACACTTTCATTGTAATCTTTCATTGTTATTATTAATCAAAGTGAAAGCTTGGTATTCATATATTCTGTTTGTTCTTCGTTCTAAGTATTAGTTTCCGCATAATACTCAGATTGTTGAATACACAAAGTTTCTCTACGTGTTATACTTGATTTAATCTCGATAACACAAAACTAAATCGATCTAAGTTTGGGATCGACAAGTGGTATCAGAGCTTGTTGAGAAACTTTGATTTGAAGAACGAAATCCAATATCGTGAGGTGAACCTGGCTAAGGAAGAAGGTGAAGAAGAATCTGATGATGTTTTCAGTTAAGGCCACGTCTACTTCAAGTTCCACAAGTTCCAATTCTTCTTCATGTTCTGATAATAAGATATGTGATGACTCTTCTTGTAGGTTAAATACTGAAAGACTTAATAATAAAGTTTTAAGATTGTTAGGAGATGTGAGTACTGAGAGATGCAAGTTGTCTAACTATCAACTTGCTCTTACTCAAACTGAAAAGACTGTAGCTGAGTATAAGAAAATGGAGTTTAACCTAAAAGATAAAATAAATATCTTAAAACATGATTTAAATGCTAGTACTGGTATTAGAAACATCATGGAAAGGGTCAATGCTGAATTACAGG
This sequence comes from Glebionis coronaria, assembly GCA_025667525.1. Classification (NCBI taxonomy): domain Eukaryota; kingdom Viridiplantae; phylum Streptophyta; class Magnoliopsida; order Asterales; family Asteraceae; genus Glebionis; species Glebionis coronaria. Next base: position 298,414 of record JANFOE010001515.1, on the reverse strand, counting down.
CTAAGTTAGATGATGCTATTAAGAATAAGGATAATGTAGACCATAAAATTCAGAGATTTGATAAGGCCTCACAAACCCTAGGAGAATGTGTTAGTAAACAAAGGGATTCTAGGGACATGACTAGGATTGGGATGAAAGAGTATGCTGGTGTTCCACCACCAGCTGGGGACTTCCATGGTGTCCAAAGGAAGGACTTATCTTGGACTGGTTTACCAGAACTCCAAGAAGAGGAATTTATTCCTCCACCTAGAGTCCTTTCCCCAGTTGAGGAATATCAACAAAAGGTTATTGACCTAGAAGAGTGGAAGAAGGCCAACCCCACTTTGTTTGTTAAGGGTGGGATGCTTAGTGAGAGTCCATTTGTGCCTACACCCATTGAGAGTCCAGTAGTATCTACACCTATCACTGTGACCAATCCCATCACTGGAAAAGCTGTTAATCTTGGCTCCCCAATTAAGAAACAACCTAGTGTTAAATACGCTAAAATGTATAGGAAACCTAGGTCATTCAAAAGCCAAGCAAGTGTTAATGGGACAGGGTTTTATTAGTCTAAGCCTAAGTTTGTGTCCAAAAAGGCTTGTTATTCATGTGGGAGCTTCTCACATTTGGCCTATAATTGTATGAGTGAATACAGTTCATTAACTGACAATAGGTCATCCAATGTCAACGATATACCTTTTGTCCACACTAGACCACAGGCTACTAGACCAGCTCCTTTCTTCTCTAAGGCAGCTAATACCCATGGACAAAGGCCCTTTCAAAAGACCAACACTTGGTCAAACAGACACTATGTTCCTGTAGCAAACCCTAATTTGGGCGCTGATAGGAACAAATTTAGCGCTGACAAGAAAACATTCAGCGCTGATAGGAACAAATTCAGCGTTGGCAAGAAAAAATTCAGCGCTGACAGGAACAAATTCAACGCTGACAGGGACAAATGCAGCGCTGACAGCTCTAAGTTTGGTATGAGACCTTATTTTAGACCATATAAACAAAGATACTTGGTTAATAAGGGTCAATGGTCTAAAGCATCATCCCACTTAACATGGAAACCTAAACAAGAGCAAAATTCCAATTTTAATGGTATTTCAATGAGTTGCAATAGATTTAAATATCTTGAGAAGGTCATTACTAGACTCATTGGAACAAATTGGGTGATTAGGTCCCAAAGGGATGAACATGGATTTGTGGTAAAGAATAAGTCCACTCTAGTTGAACAACTAGACAGATCCAAGTCTCACAAGGCTTGGATCTCCAAAGAAAACTAATTTGTTTTCTTTTTGAGCAGCCTATCCAAAAGCAGGTTCATGATCAAGGATATTGGGATAGTGGATGCTCAATGAACATGCATTGTTGGTCTTTCCACTGTTATTATTTTTCTCTACTAACATGTTATCTCTACCCATTATTGTGGGAAAGGGTATGTGACAATCCGTCAATTTATGATTGATAATTTATTCTCAATATTTATTTGAAAACATTATTTTAATATTACAATATGAACTCACTTATTTTTGGGAAGAAGTTTGGATTTACGTCTTGAAGTAGCATCGACTACGTCTAAACCGGAGGATTCAACGTTACGTGCTTACGTTTACATACACCGTCTTTGGTGACAGTCCGACATTTCAGAAAATAAATTTATCTGAGAATATTATTTTGGAGTTTTAAATTTGTGTTGGTTCATAAACTCACAAATTTACGAGAAGAGATTAGGACTTACGATTTTATTTTAACGTCTTTTACGACTAAACCGGAAACCTTAGGATTACGTATTTACGTTTTCGAACTCCGTTTTTGATGAAACAATTTTTATTGGATTCGTTTTGTGACGTTGATTCATAATTTATAAAAACGTTTTTCGTAAAACGACCCGAGGGCACGCAAATCGAGGAAACTAGAATCGAGGAATACCCGTAAACTAGTGAGATGGGACAAAATACATTGTCCCACCCCACTAGCTTACATGGGACGGCTACAACACTACACCACAACACTTTGGTGTCAAGTTTTAAGCCTTATAGTTACACTTGTCCATTTTTGCTTCACATTGAAGCTAAGTTACATCAAAACCATCTAACTAGAAACCACTCAACTCATTTCTCATCCATGCAAAACACATACTCTCTCTCTCTAAGCCATTTTGGCCGTCCCATATCTCTCACAAAACACCCCAATTTGATCTTGATTCAACCATGAAATCCCATGTTATTTACACATATGTTGAAGCCACTTTGAAACCCTATTGATTGGTGGTGCTCATAACATCCAAGAAGGAGTTTTCATGGAGTGGTAGGGCTGATTTTCCACAAGGAGTCCATGGAGCATGGTGGTCTTGAAGATGGTCATGGTTGTCTACAAGTTTCTCCATCAAAAACCATGTCAACCTCATAACCTACATCAAGATGGTGGTATAAAGATTGTCCTCCTCATCTTCTTAATATTTTGATTATGTAAACATGTATTTTATTTCCTATTGTATATATTTATGATGATTATATGATGATAAAAATGTTATGTGGGGATTTGTTGTTGATAATCATGGATAAAAAGGTGAAAAACCATATGAAACAAGGTTAAAATCTTGATTAATTTGCATGGCTGTATAAAACAGTAAAGAACCAAGTGGTAAACTGATAATATGATGAAGTAGAACCCATTTACAGTAAGCTATGGGTCTTGTACACATGTGAGAGTTGGCCATGCAATGGAATCAAAATAATGAGTGAGATATGATCAAAACAAGTTTAGGGTATAAATCTGAAGTTACCGTTTTGGACGATTTTTAGAAAATACTTAAAGGATGATTCAACAGTAGCTATAGAAGAGTTAAATGTAGCAAATATCATGTAGTTTATGTGATAAAAATTTGAGCTTCTATCTCCATGTAGAACTCAAGATATGGCATTTTTGGTGAAGATGAAGTTAAAAATCAGATTTTTGGAAATTAAAGAATAATACTATTATATAAGCACTCACATTTTAATATATAAAATGTAAATAAAAACCCACTAACTTATAAAACTTATTTATATAAATATATAAAAGGTGTAATAAGTGTATAAATGATGAAAATGGAAACTTGTTAAGTTTTATAAGTTATAAAACTATAAACATGATTTTTACGACTTTTTCGGCTATTGCCGTAAAATTAACGTTTTTGTTAAATAAAACTTAGATGGTTGGACCCGTCTAATGAAAACTTTATAAAACTTATATACTGATATATAGACATGTATAACAAGTAAAAACCGATAAAACCCGAACTATAGGGCATACGGACATTAACGGGCTAAGTAAACATGTTGGACTAATACTTGGACTAATAATTGGACTAAATAAGATAAACACCCATAAAAAGAACTTATTGGGCTTAACCTATTTGGGCCCAACTTGAAAGTGTATGTACTGATAATATAAGTACAAAATGGATTAAAATAAGTTAAATAACTTATAATAAGCTTGTTGGACCTAAAACACGTGAATAGGTAAGACGAGAAAACTAGTATAAAAGTTATCAACACGTAACTTTAAAATGAGTAAACGAGAATATGTAAACCCACTTGATCATCATATATATATAATCATCATATGTATACATAATTTTTATTTTTATAAAGTCATTGGACATGAGTCTAAGACCGAGTATTATTTGTCTAGGTTTCCGTGATTGAAGCACGCACCGTACGTCCGAATTGCCGACAACCCGCCTTCCCACATCAACGTGAGTTCATAGCCTCGCACTCTTTTAAATGTTTTATAAATGCTTTATAAACCCGCGAGGGAGATAACATGTTAGTTTTTATTAAAAGTTTGGACACCATTTGTCCCGATTGTTTGTTTATTGATTTTGGACCCGAATGATTGAATGACCCGATTGTATGACCCGATAAATGATTAATGGACCCGATAGATGAATTAAAATGGATTATTAAAGTTAGGTTATGTCACTAAAAGTCCCATTAGCATGAATTGTGAACTACCGGGAGTTGGTAGACGCTTATGCATTTAATAGTACTATTTGGGGACGATCACCCCAGTTCGCGCCTTGACGGTTGATCCCCGTCGTGCCACATTGATTGGTAAGCGAATTAATGTATGAGAAGATTTCCAATAGCGTGACCTTTGTGACGACACGCTACTTTAGATGGGCAAAATTGGTATCGGGTTAGCTACCCGTTGTTGGCTTAGTAAGGTAACAATGTCATGCGGCTTATAATAATCCGAATTAACAAAATAATAATAGACGCTCCGAATTACGATGTATTGCCTGACTAGCAATACAGGGTCATACTATTGATATTATGATTGTATTTTGGTTTTCATAACCATATTCATATAACGATTTTTATTTGATTTTATACAACGTTATAAGACGTATTGTATGATTGTTTTTACGACATTGGCTCGTATAATGATTTTTAAGGCAAATGCCTATATTATGATTTTCGATAAGGATTTATATAAAATGATTTTGGCTATTTTACGGCCTATTACAATGATTTGTATGAATTGATTTTTGGTACTAATTTTATACCAAAGTTATATTGATGGAATTTATTAAACTCTATGAATTCACTCGGCGTTATCGCTGACCTTTTCTTTTAACATGTTTTATCTTAGGTACTTGAAGGTAATTCTCGGGAAGACGACAAGAATTCATGGCCCGCACTTAAACAATATTTTTCCATTCAAACACTTTGTAAAACTTTTGTATGCAATGTAATGACTTGGGACCTATGTAACTTTGATGTTTATGAATGGAAATGATTTATTATTAAACGACGCGATTTTTATGCGTTGTCTATGATGTGAGTAATGTGCTATCCCGTAACACCAACTAGTCTTCCGCTGAACTGAGTTGTATAAATTTGGGGGTGTTACAGTTTGGTACCAGAGCTCTCGTTATAGAGAATGAAAGATTTTTAAAACCGAGGTTTTGAATAAAACATTTCAAAATCTTTTAACTATAAACATTTTTCTAAAAATGTCTAAAAATCTTTTGACTATAACGGTGCCGAAGAATTCCCGAGTTACCGACAAGGCCAAGACTGAGAAGTGTTATTTTAATATATATATAACTTGGATTATATATATATATGATGTAATTTTATTACATGATTGTTTGATGATTATTTTGATTTTGATACGAGGTATTTATACGACGTCGATTGTCACAATGTACCCTAAATCCCCTAGTAAATTAATCGAAGCTATTCTCGTAGGAATTCTAGCTATCCTAGATCTAAACCAAGTTGTGGATCTTTATGATCCCAACAAATGGTTGATATTCGTAGAAATATAGATATTAGTTGATTATGATATTGAAAAAGAATTGGCGAGATTAAATCTGATATCGATGTCATGACGATCTTTCCTTATAGAGTGGAGTTTGACAAAACGTTATCACCTGGAAAGATGTCATCTGATTCGTTGTCATCCAATTCTTAAATTGAAATCGAAAAGGGGAATGTTGCACTTGAGGATGTCATTGGAACCAGTACCCAAAAGCCTCATGCCACTAATACCTTTCCGAGAAGTCTAATTGACTGATCAAGTCATTTCATATTAATGACTTATTTGATAATTGTTGTTGTGAGAGCTAATAGGATTGGAAATTAAGTATTGATTTATATTGAGATTGTATTGCCTTTACAAGGCCGAAGAATAAGATTGAAAGTATTGAAGATTGACGTAGGATATTGAATTAAGTATAAAATTGGTTAAAACTTGAATAAAGTAAAAATTTAACCCATATGGAATATGAGATTGTTAATAGAAGTCGTTAAGTTTTGTGATTGAATTATAAGGATTTAATTATTTGTTGATTCGTGTTAAAGGTTGTTCCTAGACCATTGTCCGCTAACGAGGATGCCCAGTGTCCAAGAAATAAATTGAAGAAATCTTCTTCTGAATTGAGACCGATGGATCTTCCGGGACATATGGAAAACCTAATGACTCTTGTAGATTAGTATTCATTGTGGTATCTTTTAAAAATCCCTAACTTAACTGAGACATCAGTTGGTAGGATGAGTTCTGAGAATTGTATGACATAGTGACACGTAATGTGTTACGGTACAATTTTGACTTGTTTGTGATTAACGAAAAGACTACCTTTGATTGCTAAATTCTACATGTATCGATGTTATCTATCCTTTATTGCTTCATCCTAATGTTCGCAATAGTGATGCAACCATTGAACAAGTACTCATCTCGATTTGAGTTACGTTGTGGATTATTCTCTTTGTATTCCTGAGTGCCATCGAGTTCATGAACCTCATGATTATTTGGCTAAGCTCATTTCCTATCATATCGTAGTTAATTCTTGGTGAACAAGCTTTCATCACTCTTTTGCAGATCACACATTGTTTTTATAAAGTTAAAACCGTATCCTTGAGAAAAATTGAATTCTCATCATCAAAAGGATTATTCAAAATGAGACTTATAAATGATTGATATCAAAATGAAGTCGTTTATGAAATACTTTGAAAACTTAATTGTTTTCATAACAAGGAAAATCTTTGTAAATTCATTTTGATTCTTATTTAAGAATTAAGCATGAAAATGTTTTTGATGATAAAATTTTGACGAACTGAGTATTGCATCGTTAATCTTGAAATTGTATATAGTTGCGCGCCTACATACAATTTGGAATGGACTATGCAAGGCTGATTAGTAGTCACCATAAAACTGATTAATAAACACTACATTTTATTTGAAGATTGTGAAAGATTAAATCTTATGAGATCTGCAAGAAGTGAAAAATAGGGACATAATGTTAGAGACATCTACATATGTGCCCGTGCCATCTATTCTTCTGAGTCGAATTTATTCATCTATGGAAATTGTCTTATTTGACAATTGACAATTCCCTTCTTGTCCAATTCTCTTGTAGTGAGATTCTTAGGAAAAGTATATGATTACCGAGTGTTGATACCCGACTGGATGTATCGACGTTCTTATCATTTCTTATGATTTGATTTCATTTGAATGACCTGGGTAACGATCCGAGGAGCTTTCAAATGCGTACTCGAATCATGAAAACATGGGATATATTCATATTCGTTAAGTGTTTTCGTCTGTATCTGATTTGAAATTCTCTCGCGTAGATTATGCGTTGACCTTACTCTTTAGATGGTAGCTGTGTCTCCATATATCCTTGAATTTGTGAAGGATTATGAGTTATTATTAGTCTTTTGAGAAGTTCACATCTTATCGACGGCAATGAAACTGAAAAGTTGATAATGCCGGTAGAATGGATTGATTAATTATGACATGACGACATTGTCTTAATTGATGGGAACTCGAGTAGAATTCCCCTAAAAAGATAAGATGTTGATTTTCAAAAGTGAACTAAATAATTCTTGACGGATGATCATATCCTGTATTTAGACTTGAGATTATATTGTGAATGGTTATGAACTAAGTTATAGATATTGTAACCTAGAAGAAGTTAATATGAATTTATAAAGAGATGTTTTGGTTATCTGAAACTTTAGGAGGTATTTGTTGATGAATTACCTAGACTTTCGCCATTAAGGCAAGTTGAAATTGGTATTGATTATATTTTCGGTGCTGCACTTGTGGCTTGTGCACTGTACGTCAGCACCATCTAAATTTAAGGAATTACCGTACAACTGAGAAAGTTGTCGGAGAATGATTTTATTATACCAAGCCTGTCATCCTGAAGAGTTATGGTGTTATCATTCCTTATATTTATAGATTACCGTGACTGAGTAAATTGACAATCGAAAACGATATCCATAACTCGAAATGGAAGATTTGTTCGATCATTTACAAGGTTCTAGCAAATTTGATCCATAGCATGGTTATCATCAACTTCGCATCTGCGAAAGAGATTATCTATTTCAATCACTACATCCGGTGCTTGTAATGAACATTATGAGTTCCACGTGATGTCGTTTGGATTGACCAATGCACATGTAGTATTCACAAATTTGGTGAATCACGTGTGTAGGCTGTAATTTGATAAATTCATGCTCGTGATCATTAAGGACTATTTGTTTGTATATAAGAATAAGGATGAGTTAATAATTATTAATAAGAATGCCCTTAATTGGCTAAACAGTGTAAACCTGAACCTTGAATAATTAACACATGATTAAAGACTTGAACCTTTACATGATTAGACTATGTGGTTAAAAGGATAATGGAATGTAAATTGACTCTTCAAAAATTAAGAGCCCTTTTAAGACTTTGGATTTTACCAAAAAGAAATGAAAATATGTTTTGACAAATGTGTTAATAAAGGATTTTAAAGGGATTATTCCCTTATACACAAAACATTTAACTAAACTTCTGTTTAGGGGTAAATGTTTGTGTATACCTCCAGATAACTTAAAAAGGATTGAGGAAAACCATTTATACCATAACCTGAAAATTTGAAACGACAATTTTTGCTTTTCAAATAAGAAAACTTTGACCAAAATATAAATAAAGGTTTTTCGAACAATTACGAATCTTATTAATTATTTTCGATAAATCAGCAAAAATCTTGTTAATTAAATTCAAATTATTTTTGAACATTTTATATAATTGGTCGAACTAAGAAATTTAAAACTTTTACGTTTACGCTTCATAAAAATTAACTAATAATTATTTAATTAATTATAATAATTATCGACGCTTTAGACGCCGGATTGAGTAAAACGGATAAAAATGATAGGTGAGACGAAACTAAAACATAGAAGATATAAAGCAAGAATTTTGAATAAATACGGTTAAGATATTTATTTCATCAGGAAGGTGAACGTAATTACTGACGCATAATATAGAAAGAATATCTGAGTGAATTGTGGACATGATAATTATATCATCATGAGAAGTGAATATAGACACCGACGCATTATGTAGAAAAGATAAAGAACCAGTTAGGACACGTTCCTTAATAATGAAGGTGCAAAATAAATTGCCGAACAATTTAAAATAAACGATGTTTGTAAAAAGGATAAAATAGATTATAAAAAGGAATTCGCGGCTAATGTGAACCAACAGATTTGAGAAGCCAAGGGCGTTAAATATTTTAAAGACCACATGTGATGGTATAAATATGGAGATTGTGAGATATAGTTATGTTGGAATTTGTAAGTATAAGTATTCTATTTATATCATTTGTGACTAGAAGTATCTTTGTCTGAAGAGGTTGTACTAATGACAATTATGAAGGCAGACATCGCCTCATACACTAGTAAACGTCTAGCCATCGCTAAGGTCATCATCTGAATTTGATTCGATTTGGGTCATCGTCGACAGACTGACCAAATCTGCTAATATCATTCTCGTTAATGATAAATGCAAAAGAGTTATGTAAAAATAGCATGCCTGTATCGATCATCTATATCAAGATCCTCGCTTCGCATCGAATTTCTAGAGATTTGCTCAGAAATCATTAAGAACGAACCTTGATGAGAGTACTATGTACCACCCCAAATCGAAGGGACGAGGTAAAGTAACGATATAAGGTAATATAAGTGCTATTTTATGTTTGAATGATTGACCTTTGGTAATAGACCGTATAATCGTTTTCCTTTGGAGGGATTATCATTGATAATCATCGTATTAGGATCGAGATCGAATCTTGTTAGGATCTGAATCTTAGAGCATCTGTAAGCAGGAGTTGAGATGAAGACATCCGACATACACCCATTGTGAGTTGGACATGTCTTTTAGGTTTAAGGTTTCCTATGATGGCGAACCTAACCTTGCAAAATACCCGACCCGCGAGATCTGAAGTGATTGTTGAAATTAGGATCTAATTATTGACAGCCGGTAGTGGGCAAGAGTTTATGTGAATGTGAAATGTAGATCTTGAAGTGCCAAATGGGTAGCGAAGTTATGCCAAAAATTTTAACCTTGGAAAAATGAATTCATGATCTGACAAATCATGGGATATAAGTCCCCGTTGTATGGGACCATTGAGATGATGTGAAAAGATTGGTTTGAAAGGCATATAAGCTGGATCTACCCTAGGACTTCAAGAACCGCGTGAATTATGTTTCGTAAATCGCACTTGATGGAATATCTATCAAGTGAAATTCTGATTATTCTTAATAAAGCTTAGATCGGCGAAAAGTTGCATTCATCAAAAACCCGTGAACATCATGGATAGAGAAAGTAAGTCAACATTAAGCCTGATCTTATTCCCGTAGTTATGTTTGATGAAACTCGCGTATTATAATGGATTGCACTTGTGAGAAAAGACCGAATGTGGAGGAAATACCCACATGGCTTTAACTCTATAAGAAGCGAGTAGTAAGATGATCTTTGAGGACAAAGATCCTGTTTAGGGGTAAATGCTGTGACAATCCGTCAATTTATGATTGATAATTTATTCTCAATATTTATTTGAAAACATTATTTTAATATTACAATATGAACTCACTTATTTTTGGGAAGAAGTTTGGATTTACGTCTTGAAGTAGCATCGACTACGTCTAAACCGGAGGATTCAACGTTACGTGCTTACGTTTACATACACCGTCTTTGGTGACAGTCCGACATTTCAGAAAATAAATTTATCTGAGAATATTATTTTGGAGTTTTAAATTTGTGTTGGTTCATAAACTCACAAATTTACGAGAAGAGATTAGGACTTACGATTTTATTTTAACGTCTTTTACGACTAAACCGGAAACCTTAGGATTACGTATTTACGTTTTCGAACTCCGTTTTTGATGAAACAATTTTTATTGGATTCGTTTTGTGACGTTGATTCATAATTTATAAAAACGTTTTTCGTAAAACGACCCGAGGGCACGCAAATCGAGGAAACTAGAATCGAGGAATACCCGTAAACTAGTGAGATGGGACAAAATACATTGTCCCACCCCACTAGCTTACATGGGACGGCTACAACACTACACCACAACACTTTGGTGTCAAGTTTTAAGCCTTATAGTTACACTTGTCCATTTTTGCTTCACATTGAAGCTAAGTTACATCAAAACCATCTAACTAGAAACCACTCAACTCATTTCTCATCCATGCAAAACACATACTCTCTCTCTCTAAGCCATTTTGGCCGTCCCATATCTCTCACAAAACACCCCAATTTGATCTTGATTCAACCATGAAATCCCATGTTATTTACACATATGTTGAAGCCACTTTGAAACCCTATTGATTGGTGGTGCTCATAACATCCAAGAAGGAGTTTTCATGGAGTGGTAGGGCTGATTTTCCACAAGGAGTCCATGGAGCATGGTGGTCTTGAAGATGGTCATGGTTGTCTACAAGTTTCTCCATCAAAAACCATGTCAACCTCATAACCTACATCAAGATGGTGGTATAAAGATTGTCCTCCTCATCTTCTTAATATTTTGATTATGTAAACATGTATTTTATTTCCTATTGTATATATTTATGATGATTATATGATGATAAAAATGTTATGTGGGGATTTGTTGTTGATAATCATGGATAAAAAGGTGAAAAACCATATGAAACAAGGTTAAAATCTTGATTAATTTGCATGGCTGTATAAAACAGTAAAGAACCAAGTGGTAAACTGATAATATGATGAAGTAGAACCCATTTACAGTAAGCTATGGGTCTTGTACACATGTGAGAGTTGGCCATGCAATGGAATCAAAATAATGAGTGAGATATGATCAAAACAAGTTTAGGGTATAAATCTGAAGTTACTGTTTTGGACGATTTTTAGAAAATACTTAAAGGATGACTCAACAGTAGCTATAGAAGAGTTAAATGTAGCAAATATCATGTAGTTTATGTGATAAAAAGTTGAGCTTCTATCTCCATGTAGAACTCAAGATATGGCATTTTTGGTGAAGATGAAGTTAAAAATCAGATTTTTGGAAATTAAAGAATAATACTATTATATAAGCACTCACATTTTAATATATAAAATGTAAATAAAAACCCACTAACTTATAAAACTTATTTATATAAATATATAAAAGGTGTAATAAGTGTATAAATGATGAAAATGGAAACTTGTTAAGTTTTATAAGTTATAAAACTATAAACATGATTTTTACGACTTTTTCGGCTATTGCCGTAAAATTAACGTTTTTGTTAAATAAAACTTAGATGGTTGGACCCGTCTAATGAAAACTTTATAAAACTTATATACTGATATATAGACATGTATAACAAGTAAAAACCGATAAAACCCGAACTATAGGGCATACGGACATTAACGGGCTAAGTAAACATGTTGGACTAATACTTGGACTAATAATTGGACTAAATAAGATAAACACCCATAAAAAGAACTTATTGGGCTTAACCTATTTGGGCCCAACTTGAAAGTGTATGTACTGATAATATAAGTACAAAATGGATTAAAATAAGTTAAATAACTTATAATAAGCTTGTTGGACCTAAAACACGTGAATAGGTAAGACGAGAAAACTAGTATAAAAGTTATCAACACGTAACTTTAAAATGAGTAAACGAGAATATGTAAACCCACTTGATCATCATATATATATAATCATCATATGTATACATAATTGTTATTTTTATAAAGTCATTGGACATGAGTCTAAGACCGAGTATTATTTGTCTAGGTTTCCGTGATTGAAGCACGCACCGTACGTCCGAATTGCCGACAACCCGCCTTCCCACATCAACGTGAGTTCATAGCCTCGCACTCTTTTAAATGTTTTATAAATGCTTTATAAACCCGCGAGGGAGATAACATGTTAGTTTTTATTAAAAGTTTGGACACCATTTGTCCCGATTGTTTGTTTATTGATTTTGGACCCGAATGATTGAATGACCCGATTGTATGACCCGATAAATGATTAATGGACCCGATAGATGAATTAAAATGGATTATTAAAGTTAGGTTATGTCACTAAAAGTCCCATTAGCATGAATTGTGAACTACCGGGAGTTGGTAGACGCTTATGCATTTAATAGTACTATTTGGGGACGATCACCCCAGTTCGCGCCTTGACGGTTGATCCCCGTCGTGCCACATTGATTGGTAAGCGAATTAATGTATGAGAAGATTTCCAATAGCGTGACCTTTGTGACGACACGCTACTTTAGATGGGCAAAATTGGTATCGGGTTAGCTACCCGTTGTTGGCTTAGTAAGGTAACAATGTCATGCGGCTTATAATAATCCGAATTAACAAAATAATAATAGACGCTCCGAATTACGATGTATTGCCTGACTAGCAATACAGGGTCATACTATTGATATTATGATTGTATTTTGGTTTTCATAACCATATTCATATAACGATTTTTATTTGATTTTATACAACGTTATAAGACGTATTGTATGATTGTTTTTACGACATTGGCTCGTATAATGATTTTTAAGGCAAATGCCTATATTATGATTTTCGATAAGGATTTATATAAAATGATTTTGGCTATTTTACGGCCTATTACAATGATTTGTATGAATTGATTTTTGGTACTAATTTTATACCAAAGTTATATTGATGGAATTTATTAAACTCTATGAATTCACTCGGCGTTATCGCTGACCTTTTCTTTTAACATGTTTTATCTCAGGTACTTGAAGGTAATTCTCGGGAAGACGACAAGAATTCATGGCCCGCACTTAAACAATATTTTTCCATTCAAACACTTTGTAAAACTTTTGTATGCAATGTAATGACTTGGGACCTATGTAACTTTGATGTTTATGAATGGAAATGATTCATTATTAAACGACGCGATTTTTATGCGTTGTCTATGATGTGAGTAATGTGCTATCCCGTAACACCAACTAGTCTTCCGCTGAACTGAGTTGTATAAATTTGGGGGTGTTACAGGGTAGCCTCTGTTGGTTGTGTTTTTGTGGTTTTTGTCTAACTATGCAGGAATGTGGAGCTACATTTGGATGGATACAGAGTTGCAAACTTTTATTTATAATGGTTGGAATGTTTACATTCTTATCCTGAGATAAAATTTTGCTTCTTCACATATAATGATTTGTATGCTTCTGTTAAGGGGAGGTAAACCTTTAGGTTTTTGGGTACTCTTAGAGCACTCTTGCACAATTCTAGATTGTGTCCACTGGTGAGTACGATTTAGTTTTCTAATTCGTGAGGCACTGTAGCATGCAAAGTTGATATATTGTGCATGCTGCCAAGACATTTGACCTAGATTTGGGTTTGGTCAGTTGGGAGACTTTGGGTATATGTTTGGGTTACTTGGGGAGTTGCAAAGGTTTTATATGAGTTAACTTTCTCTTTAGGGCATTTGTGAACAAAGGATTCTAGAGTTCATGTGTGTCGATCATGCTTGTGCATGAGTGTATGCGTGAACAGTGTTTGTCACTCTTGCTTATTAGAGACTGGTTAATTTCCTTAGGATTATTACCTTTGTTTATGTTCTAACTAAAGTTTTCCATTCGCAAGTCCATTTTATGCTATGACATCTTAGCTGGTGTCATTTATAAACTTCTTTATATACCCAAAACGTTTAATCACCCTTTCATTTTTCAAATTTTTGGATATCTGGAAGCCTAATGATCATTGAGATGTTTTTCCTAGTGATTGACATCTAGTAACAACAGAGATCACTTTCACAAGGGTGTATAGTGTTATGGAGATGGCTGAGACTATTGGCACTAGCTTTAATGCAGGTCAAGTCAGTCTTATCTCCCCATGTCCTATGAATCAACATTGAGGATTCATTTCCCAAATGTGGATGAGGACAGTATGAAACCTTTGATATTAATGGAATTGACGAAAATCTGTATTAGCTTGTAAAAGCATAATACAGAAATGGTACAAATTGTCAAGGATCACTATTTTGAACTGATATACTTGTTGTTGAAAGCTGATATGAAGCTATGGAGGATATTCATGGTCCCGTCCTTTGATACTAATCTTGGAGAGGAGTCTTAAAAAGGGGAGGAGTAATTGAATTTGAGTGACAAATGTTATGGAAAAGGCTCCAAAAGACTCTATAGATGTATTGCAGAAGATGATTAAGATCAAGTATGAGTGTTGACTTTTTGAGATTTATTCATACTCAAATTCAAGGATAGAGCATGTTTGTAAGAATCATCTCTGTATGTTTTATTTTATTCAGAAACTTGATTACTAGAGTAGATATCAAGTTTAGGGGAGGATTGTTGGGAATAAAATTGACCAAGTCCCTAGACACTGACAAGAGGAACTTGGGCGCTGACAAGAAGAATTGAGGCGCTGAAAGGTGAGACGCTGATAAGAATTATCAAGGCGTTGACAAGAAGAATCATTACATAAAGACAAGGACTAAATCTGCCAATGATGAATTCTTCAACCTGATGGACAAAATATGAAGATAAGAATTCATAATATATTCTTAAATGTTAAAAAGATTTAGTCAATAATTATTTGAGTATGTTTATCTTGTGTCTCTTCCTAAAATAGTTAATCATAACTTTTTGTACAAGGCTCCTTAAACCTATAAAAGGAGGCCTTAGGGTTAGACATAAGACATATCTTTTTCACACGCCTCTTCTACATATCTCATAACACTTTCATTGTAATCTTTCATTGTTATTATTAATCAAAGTGAAAGTTTGGTATTCATATATTCTGTTTGTTCTTCGTTCTGAGTATTAGTTTCCGCATAATACTCAGATTGTTGAATACACAAAGTTTCTCTACGTGTTATACTTGATTTAATCTCGATAACACAAAGCTAAATCGATCCAACTTTGGGATTGAAAAGATTTAGGTTATTTTAGACTTAGTTATTAAGTCACTAACTTATTTTAAGAGTGTTTATAAAATTATGTATTTTACGGTTATCGCGTAAGAAGTCGAAAAATTAACGTAAGGCTTTCAGGTTTTGGCCCGGAGGTAACCTGAGGGTACCAATAAGTTTAGTTACGAATAAATAACAGTATCTGGAGTATTTAATTCGGCCAAATGGGTGTTTGGGGCTTTGAGTTGGGCGGCTAAAAGAAAGAAAGAAGGAAAGCCCAAAAACAGGCCCAATGGACTTGTAATGGGGGCCTTTAGGACTTAACCAAACCCAACCCATAACCAAAACAGTCAGATGTTTAACCTTCATAACAACTCCTAGCCGAAATTCAACAATGGTGGCCAATTAGGGTTTCAAAAATAAAGATCTTCCATTGATTTCTAATGTAAAACCTTCAAAACCCTTGTTCTATTAATGATTTTAATCAATTTAATCATATAATTGATCTTATGATGGATTAGGGTTTGTTTGTTTTCTGAGATTAATGAGATTATGGTTCATATTAATTGATTACTTTTGTTCTAATGAAGATTAGTGATGGTAATTAGGGTTTAATCATGTTTAAAATCGTTTTTAAAAACTGGGCAGAATTTTAGGTCGATTGTTTTGATCATATCTAGAGTTCTACAAACTTTCATGATGCTATCCAAGTATCCCTGTAAAGGTATTTGAGTTAGCTTTTTAATGCAAGAACGAGAACTAAATTGGAGGTGGGGAAGTGGGTCAAAAGTAGGTTACATCAGTCGGGTGTCAAAACAGTTTTTGGATCAGCTTGTTTACATTTTATGTTTTGAGTTGGTTAGGTTGCTTAGGGTTATAGATAGACCTTCAAATGAATATAGGAGTTATTTTATATATTATAGAAAGGATCTGGAGTGGGTCTAAGTAAATAGAATAGGTTAAGACCCTCTACTAATAACAAACTTTTTATATGTTCAAAATCGGTAAATTGTGGATAGGTAAAGGTATAAGTTGCATATCGAGGACTTAGAAATATCTTTTAGATTGGGGCAAGGTCTGAGAACTTATATAACACATATAAGTTTATGATATATTTATTTAAAGGAATGTGGTTTAGTTTTGGGGGGCATCTGGCTCATAATACGGAGTATGAAAATCGGGACGTTTTTGGTTAAATGTTAACGGGAAGGGTTATGAACTTAACTAAGTTAAGGGCTTTATAGAGGGGTGTAATGAGATGCTTATGTCGTATAAATAGGGTTAAGCTGTAGGAGAATGTTAGATATCCATCATAGATTGATGAGCCATTTTGGTATGTGGTTCATGTCTTGATTTTATATGTTTGTGTGTTTAGATTTTTGCTAGAGCGCGGATACATAGAGAAGCTTGTTCAGGTGAGTTTCATACTCCCATGTTTCTATGATTTATAAATGTTTTGACTTCCAGATGGGATGGAAGAGACACTGTGTGGTTTCGTAACTAATGTTGTGAATGTTTTTATGGTTTGTGATGGACTTGTGTGTGCACTTATGTGATTAACTGCTATATGATTCTTGATTGTGTTTATGATTTGGATCGGGGACACATACCGTCTCAGTTATTGTGGTTTGACTTGGTACCAATGGGATGTTGACAAGGCGGGGCCTTGGGATTGGTTCATAGGTGTATGGGAGCCTATGGGAGCATGGTGATTGGTAAGGCTTGTAGCCTTGGAATTATGGTGATTGTTAAGGCTTGGAGCCTTGGAATTGTGATGATTGGTTAATCTTAAATGTTAGTTGTTAATACATAATTGTAGCACATTGTCCATATGTTATTTTATTGATGGTTGTTATTCACAGCTTATAACTGATTTGGCGTTGGAGTCTAAACCTATGGCTCTGACCAACATTATTGTTTACATGCGTTAGTGTCTCTTTCAGGTGAGAATGTGGTTAAGCGTGAGAATAGGAGTGGCTAGCTTTGGAGGCTTAGGATTGCATTTGGAGGAACCCCTTTCCTCTTAGCCTTTATTTTATGTTTGAATAAGTGATACATTGTAGACACCTATATGTTGATGTGTGTATTTGAATGTCTTGTGTAAGGGGTAGACCTGTTACCTACTTACCTAGACGCCTGCATTGTTTGAGATATTGTCATGACATTGTGTCACCCATTTATGATATTTCCATTTCATTTAGTTATCTCGATAGACACACTATTGTTGTGATGATGTCCATACGTCGCGCCCCATATTCCGCCATGGTGGGGTGTGACAGTTATCCCCAGATCGTGAACCCACAACTGCGGGGAAGGAGGCCGAAACGCCTTCTAACCTACAAGAGAAGATATTAGAGAGCATGAGCGTGTTAGTCTCTAAGGAGTTGGTAAGATATCTCCCCAAGATGAAGTTTGATAGTCACTTTTGTGATTCTTGCAAAATTGGGAAGCCAGTTCACTCAAGTCACAAAGCCAAGAATTTGGTTTCGACCTCTCGGTGCTTAGAGCTCCTACATATTGATCTCTTTGGACATTCCGCCATACGGAGTTATGGAGGTAACCTTTATACCCTAGTTATAGTTGACGACTACTCTAGATTCACTTGGACTAGATTTTTGGCTTCTAAGAATGAAGCTTTCGATCACATCGAAACCTTTAGTTGAAGAATTCAAAATCAACTAGGATGTTCAATTTTCTCTATTAGGACTGATCATGGTAGGGAATTTGATAATGAAGTGCAATTCGGTGCCTTTTGTGAAGCTCATGGTATTACCCATAACTTCTCGGCTCCTCGCACTCCACAATCAAATGGGGTAGTTGAAAGGAGTAATAGGACCATCAAAGAGATGAGTAGAACGATGTTAAATGAGTAATCTTTGCCTCAAAAATTTTGGTGCAATGCCGTAGACACATCGACCTATATTCTCAACCGAACTCTTATTCGACCTTTTCTAGGAATGACCCCCTATGAGATTCTTAATGGTAAGAAGCCCTCATTGGAATACTTTAGGGTGTTTAGAAGCAAGTGCTTCATTCTCAACACCAAAGATTACCTTACTAAGTTTGACCCAAAGTCTTACGAAGGTATCTTTTTAGGTTATTCTCAAACTAGCAAAGCCTACATAGTCCTCAATAGAACCTCGGGTGCAATTGAAGAATCACTTAACGTGACATTTGATGAAACCCCTCCTTCATCTAAGACACCACCTTTGGTAGATGATGACTTGGATGAAATAGACATAGTTAATGCCAAAGATGTTAGAAACATAGAAGTTGAAGACCTTAGTGTTGAAAAGGGAGTAAACATTAAGGAGTCAAAGGATCATGCTCTCGTTAACGTCATAGGCCAATTAAATCAAAGGACCCTAAGATCTCAAGTCCAAAATCAAAGTAACTTCTTTTGTTTCACCTCCTTGATTGAAACAAAGAATGTTAAAGAAGCTTTGATGGATGAGAGTTGGGTCATCTCTATGCAAGAAGAATTGAATCAATTCATTGCTAATGATGTTTGGGAACTTGTTCCTCCACCTAGAAGTTCGACCATCATAAGAACCAAATGGGTATATAGGAATAAGTTAGACGAGAATGGTGTTGTGTCTCGTAACAAGCCTAGACTTGTAGCTTAGGGCTATAATCAACAAGAAGGTATTGATTATGACGAGACATACGCACTCGTAGCAAGATTAGAATCCTTTTAGCTTACGCTTGTGCCTTAGACTTTAAGCTTCAACAAATGGATGTAAAGAGTGCATTTCTTAACAATTTGATCAATGAGGAGGTATATGTGGCTCAACCTCCCGGCTTCATTGATTTTGAAAAAACGGATCATGTTTACAAGCTTAAGAAAGCTCTTTATGGTCTCAAACAAGCACCCAAAGCTTGGTATGATAGACTTAAAGCGTTTCTTGTAAAACATGAGTATACCATGGGGATGGTAGACAATACACTGTTTACAAAGAAGAAAGGTTCGCACCTCATAATCGTACAAATATATGTTGATGACATTATATTTGGTTCAACTTGTCAACCATTGTGTGATGACTTTGCCAAAATCATGCATGACGAGTTTGAAATGAGTATGATGGGAGAACTTAACTTCTTTTTAGGACTCCAAATTAAAAAAATGGACGATGGTATTTTCTTTAATCAATCCAAGTATGTTAAAGAAATGCAAAAGAAATTTGGATTAGAAGACTCTAGACCAATGAAGACCCCTATGGCCTCGGATACTAAACTCACCGTAGATGATGGTTGTGAGTCGGTAGACAACACCAAATATAGAGGTATGATTGGTAGTTTGTTGTACCTAACGGCAAGTCGACCGGATATCATGTTTAGTGTTTGCCTTTGTGCTCGCTTCCAAGAGGCTCCCAAAACCTCTCACCTTGAAGCGGTTAAGCGTAGCTTCTGATACATTAAGAGCACTATAAATTTAAGATTATGGTATCCTAAAGGTACCGGCGTAGAAACCATTGTCTACGCGGACTCGGATCATGCGGGAGACTATGTGGACTGGAAAAGCACTAGTGGAGTTTGTACCTTCATGGGTTGTTGTTTAACTTCTTGGTTCTCCAAGAAACAAACCGCTCTTGCTATATCCACCACGAAAGCCGAGTATGTGAGTGCCGATAAAGCTTGTCAACAAGCTCTATGGATGAAGCAAGCGCTTGTTGATTACGGGATTTCTCTTGATGTTGTTCCCATCATGTGTGACAACAAGGGTGCAATAGACCTTAGAAAAGAATCTCTAGCAACATTCGCGAACTAAACACATAGAGATTCGCCACCATTTTCTTAGGGATAATGTTCAAAAGGGGAACATTAAGATTGAAAAGGTACCCTCGGTAGAAAACTTAGCCGACATCTTCACTAAGCCACTTAAGAAGGAACCTTTTAATTACTTGCGTCTAGGTCTAGGTTTAATGGAACATATTCCTTAATTATGCATTTTAATTAATCGAGTTTTTGTTTTTTTAGTCTTTTCTTTCTTTGAGCTTTTGAGTATCGTAAACACTTTTTGGAAAACTTCTCTTCCCTTTTTCAAAATTCTCAAAGTTCTTTCGAAAATGGTCGAGAAATGTTTTTGCATTGTTAATTCAATCTAAAAACGTTTTTCATAGCTTCTTGCTATTTATATTAAGCTTACATAATATGTATGGTCTCTCAAATATAGCAAGAACAAAAGAAAACTATGGAGGATCATTGTGTCATGACTTTGTGTCTAGTTCTACACACCTCCTACATTGATTTTCTTTAAAATCCCTGTATTTTGGTCAAAACCTTGTTTGGTGAGTTCTTGTGAGTTTTCTTTGTCTATCTTTGCTTTTAAGCATATCTCCATGATTAATTAGACTAGAAAAATAGGATTTGCTGAATTGGAAAATCCTCCCTCATCACCAAATTTAACCCACTGTGGGCGGTTCTCTATTGAGACCACGGTTCCCTAGTGATAAGGAACCACCTGTGGAGATAAGGAACCGCGCCCAGTAACCTCTTTTTCGGGTATTCCTGAAAGTCCAAATTTGTTCCAACACTTTTTGGAATCTTTGTTTCAACCATTTGACCAACCCTAAAATATTTTAGGCTTTCTCTATTTAACCTTAAGCATTTTGCATCCTTTCTCAAATCAAAATGTCTTATTCCCCAAATGAAAGCTTTGATTCTCCTCCATTTTTTCCAATTGCTTTCGATCCCAATTCACCCAAGAACACTCAAAATCACATCTCTTCTTCTTCTAAGAATGTTGATTGTGGAACTCCTAATCTTCCACCACTAGCCTTTAGTGTTCTTCCTCCTTCACATGATAATGTCATGCATCATGGGACATGTAAAGCCCGCATGCTTTTACCATGAATAGTACCCTTAAGGTCGTACGTACTAGATTAAAACTTTCCTATTATAGCATGATTACGATTACGTGTTAGGATTTTACGTATTACGTACGTGTTAGAACACGATAAGTATTTATTACGCACGAACACGCAATAATTATTTAAACAATAATTAATCACAAACATGCGATCATGAAATCATGAACGTAATTTAGTCACGAGCTAATATTAATTACGTATATATATTTATTATGAACACAAATAAATATATTAAGTCACGATTAATATTTAACGAGAACACGTAAAACACGAACACGAGAACACACGAGAACACACCGATATTTTAGACACTGAAAAACATTCGGGTTACCCCTTGTGGGCCCTATTACCACAAAATTAAGGAGGGAGGATGGGCTTAGCCCATCAAATTTTACTAAAAGGGAAAAGGGATTTTTCACTACTCATTTTCATTCACAGAAGATTTTAGAAAAAAAACCCTAAAACCCTCCTTCCCTTTTCTTCTTTGTGCCGCCACCTTAAGAACACCACAAGGAGGTGGTTTGTGATCTTGGATCTTAGAAATTTAGTTGGTGATCGTGTTTGTTCTTCATCCTTTTGATCCACGAATTCGGTAAATCCTTTTTAAACTTTTTCTTTTGATTTGATCTTTTAATAAATCAAGAACATGTTATGTTTTTACAAAAACCTAATAAATGAACATGGATCTAACATGATTTGGGGTTTAATAAAATCAAAAGTATGTTTTTAAGGGGTGTTTGTTTTGGCCGCAGGCTACACCGAACCCAAAGGGGTTTCGGTTTGGCCAACCGACCACCACCAAGACCATATATGGTCTCGGTTGGTGTGTGTGGGTCCCACGGCAGCCTCAAGACACGGGGTACCCCGATTTGGTTCGGGGTACGGTGTCGATTTCATGTCCGGTTCAAGGTTTTGATTCTAGATCCGGTTCATGGTGTATGTTTAGTTTTTTTTATGTTTATGATCTTATGTTAAAAATTAAATTAATAAAATGATATGATTAATTTAATAACATGACTTAGATTATTTTAATTATTATAATCATGAATTAATTAACCTAAGTATTTTATATCTTAGACTTATAACTAATTAATTATTTAAAAACTATGATTATAATTAGTTAATTAACATGACTTAGGTTATATTATTAATAAATAATAATACATGTTTTAACCTAAGTATTTAACTTTATTTAATTAAAAACATGTTATACTTTAATTAAATATTTTAACTTATAGTTTAATTTAATTACATGAAATAATTATTAAACTATACATTATATCATATGACTTAGAAAATAATCATGAAAACACTTAGGCTTATATACTTAGCTTATTTAACCAATTTATTTCTTTTATGGAAACTTTCTATTTTTAGAAACTTAATTAAATAAGGCAGCTAATCTATTTATGGAAACCTTCTATTTTTAGAAACTTATTTATTTCAGGCAGCTAATCTATTTATGGGAACTTATTTAATTAAGGCAGCTGATCTATTTATGGAAACTTTCTATTTTTAGAAACTTATCTATTTTAAGCAGTAATTCTATTTTTGGAAACTTTCTATTTTTGGTAACTTTCTATTTTTGGTAACTTTCTATTTTTGGAAACTTTCTATTTTTGGAAACTTTCTATTTTAGGAAACCTGCTATTTTTGGAAAGTTACTTATTATTACACAGTAAGTATAATAATACATGAAATACCAGAAATAATTAATCAGATTGAACAGAATATAAGATAAACACAGTTTAAGGCTTTAAACAGTAAAACATGGTAAGAACATATAGAATAAGCTAAGACATGACATAAAATCAGCTACGTATTTAGTAAGCAGATACTTATTCATGTATGCATTTATGTAGCACTAGTGATACGGAAGTAGGATTCCGCTCAGTTCATCTTCTTTGTTCACTGACATAAGGTACGGATTCCCGTCCTTTCAGTATGGACATTCTTTCCTTATTAGGATTCCCCGTATGCAGCCAACTATTTTCCCGTAGTATAAGTTATGTGTTTGATTGCTTATGTTTAATTAAGATTACCTATAGCCATATACATGCATGACCAGTTTCACCTAGTTATGGAGGTACCATAACCATAACATTGGAGGCACTGATGTTATGACTTCACCACGACGGAGTGATTGCTCGTGGCGTCCCTTCAGCTTTTGGCCATTTATATTATATTTATCATGTGGGGCGTATGGGTGCATCCTAGTTACATGTTTTTATTCAGGATTTCATGGTGAATGTGGTGAGTGCCTTGCATCCTTCACAAGGAGCTGATCCCTCCTACCTAGAACCAGTATATTAAATTAGAGGCAGCCCCTCTAATTTGCATGATGAGGTCACCCCTCCAAGTATTCATGCACGGTAGATTTTCATGACCTATATTGGCTAATGGTAAAATACGTTAAACAGTTTTCATAAGATAAACATAAGGCTTTTCAAACTATAAAACCAGTTTTATGAACATGTTCGAGGTTTTCCAGGACTTATACATTTCCGCTGCTATTAAGTCTCTATTATGTTTTAGTCACTTATACTATGTCTATATCCGTGCACTGAGCGCTTTGCTCAGCCGTTACTTTCCTTTCCATGTCCCAAAACGGCAGGTACCCTAGGAAAGACTCGAGCATTTGGAGGACGTGCATAGGATGGAAGCTGCTAGAGACTTCTTTTCCTTTTTGCCTTCATATACTTATGCTTGTTTAGTCTTTCATTCACTTCTTTTGCTTTATTATGTTTTGGGCTTATGTTTGGGAACCGATGTTTGATTCCGGTTATCCCTATGGTCATGTAATGTTTTATACATTTATCCTTGTATGCTTTGATGACACGCCATAATTACGCGTGACATTCCAGTATCAAAATGGGGTGTTACAATTATGGTATCAGAGCCAAGGCTTCGACCTGTAGGCTCTAAAACTTGACCTGTGACTAGTGGGTAGTCACCAGGAGCTTCCTAAGCCAACGTCTGTTATTCTATGTATTGATGTTTTCAGCGCATTGTTGTTTTAACCATGATGTTTTCAGCACCTTGAGGTTTTAACCTTGATGTTTTCATCGATATTGTTTTGCTAATATGGATGGACAACCGTCATTCATATTTAGTTATGTGTCATTGTTTCATGCATAATGTTCCTCGTGAACTGTGGCTATGTGGACTGAACCCCAGTAGTTTATAATTAGTCACATAAAAATTTTTCTGATAAGTTTTGACATATGAGTTTCATTTATTTATGATTCATGTATCATTGTTGTAGGGATTATGACTAAGTAATGGTTGGAACAGGACTGGCCCTATTTAGTCGCATGTGCTTTTATCGAAACTTTTAATTTTGGGACCAACCCATAGGCGTCCCCTCGCCATGTCTTTTGTTTTGGGACCGACCCATAGGCGTCTCCTCGCACATATAAAAGGTTTTTATAAACTAACATTACACATTCATGCACTGTTTTCATGCATAAAAATGTTCTCATGATTTATTGGCATAAAATTTTTTTTTTATGTCCCCTCATAAGTTACTATGTTTTTATGTCAAGTATGTTTTCATACTGTCATGGTTAACTTCGGTTTCATGCTGATTATGTTATACACTCCTTTATGATAGATCGTTTTATGTTCCTTCATGATAATTCCGTCTTCATGTTGATTACGTCTTAAGCCTCTTTTGTTATTTATGCTTTCACGCAAGACATTGTTGGATTTCATTGAATTCTGCTTTCATGATAGTCATGGTTGGTCTTCATTGATCATACTGTCAAGCAAATCATTGTTGAATTTTGTGTAACCACACTTTAGCGTTTCTCTATGCAACCAGAATGAGGTATATACTGGCATTGCCAGGTTATCATGATGGTTTTCCTAACCGTTTAACCGATATACTTTCTTTAGATCATGATAAATGATCGACCCCATACCGATCATTTCATGTGCATTCCACGTGTACTCCACGTACCGTATTTCATGTGTATTACACGTACCTTAATCCATGTGTATTTCACTTGCAATACTTCACGAGTATTCGCTAGTCGATTCTGAATCACCTCAGGCGTATTTTTAATTGCTGATATTCTACAAGATTGCTGATGCCGCTCATAACTGGGAGATGTTACTAAAGGTTGATGCTGCTGACGTTCGGAGACGCTACGAGATGCGGATGTTGTTCACAACCTGGAGATCCTACGAGATGAAGACAACGGCGTCAGAGCAAAGCTATTGGACGAGAAGATACTTCACCATCAGACGATTTTATCAATCATTGTCCCTAATTCTTAGTTACATGTCATACGTCATTCAGCTGTCATTTCAGCCATATAAGTGCAAACCGGTACTAGCCGGCCACTCAGCTGAATAGTTACATGAATCACGGTCATGAGAATGACCGTCATGGAACTGACAGACAGGATGATAGTAACTACTACTATGACAGAACTATCCTAGAAATAGCAACCGAGGCTCCGGCCGCGGACGTGATCAGACATACAAAGGATCAGTAGTCCAACCGATCCGCCAAGTCTTGCATAATAACCTAATATTGTAGTTCTATTGAATTACGTCTCGAGACACATGTCAAGACATCAGTCAAGACACATGTCTCACGTATACTTTCTGAAGGCACATGTCAAGACATCAGTCAAGACACATGTCTCACGTATACTTTCTGAAGACACATGTCAAGACACCAGTCAAGACATATGTCATGCTTATAGTTCCAAGAAATGAGTCAAGACACATGACTCACGTCCAACTATGGAAGATTTCTAAGAAATTCAGGGTACCCTCCAAGGGTATATCCATTTTGTTGTGCCATGTATTAATCAGGCCATAAGAATTTCAATACCATTACCGGCGCATCAGTGAGAACTGTCACGTTGCCGATGTCACTTTCATTCTTGTAACCATAAATCATTGATTCATGACCATGAAGGACGCCTTTCGTATTCCCACGTATACGAAGGTTTCCTTCAGCTTAATGATGAGATCCAAGCTGCTAACGCATTTCCTCGGACAGACACGAGATGAATTTTTATCCTAATTATGTACCATGAACAACACACCATGCTACGATTCATAATTATGTACAGTGATGTTCAGGCTCTTGAATACATTCAGCTTGATTTTCCATCAGGAAAATATGTACAAATTATCTATGCTTTCCAAGCACGTGCTTTGTTAGCCATGATTGCTAAACTTTCTAGCTGTCAGTAAGACACGACTACTGAAGTCCTTTTACGCATAACCAACGGATTATTCCAAAATTGTCCCTTACATTCCAGAAGAACTTACAAGGAGAAGGACGGTACCATGAGATTATGTGTCAACTACCGTCAGCGTAAACAAATCACCATTCATGACCGTTATTCTCCTCCATGTATTGACAACATGTCCAATCGACCTTATAGTGTTAATCACTTTTCCAAGATTGAACTCATGATCATGCTGCCAATAGTGACGGGTGAAAGAGCAGGACATGTCCATGACTGCTATTCGTATACGACTCGGTCATGCTAGATTTAAAATTTTGAATTAGTCTCATCAATGCTCCAACGGCATTATAAGAATGAGTTTCCATGAACTCATAGCAAATTCATCAGTGTTTTCATTGAGGATAACCTGATTTCCTTTAAGCCTAGAGAAGAACAGGAAGACCATATCTACACTATGTTGCAAATTCTATGACAAGAGAAATTTTACCCTAGAAAATTTTTCCTATATCAGTTCTGGTTGATTATAGTGACACGTTGGATCACATGGAATTGCATGGTTAATCCTACCATGACTCAACTTATGCGTAAAGGAGGGAACCCTACATTACATTAGGTGTTCTAGGAAATCCTACGCTAAGAGAAGTTTGGATTCATAGACTCAGAGTTTCGCAAACTCCTATGTATCAAGTTCTACGAAGCAAGATACAGTTACGTTCATATCTAAGTACCTGACATACCAACAGGTTAAGATAGGACACCAACAGACTGGGATGTTTCATCATCTGAATTTGTGAACTAAAATGGGACAAGATCTCCATGGATTTTGGTTACCAGATTAACGCAAACTCAGAAGAAGCATGATGCTATCTGGGTTATTGCAAACAGTTTGATCAAGTCTGCAGAATCCTTACATCCGCAAGGATTGCAGAACCAACAGATTGATCGGACATGTTCCAGCCAAGGCTCATCCGACCACTTGGTAATCCCTCAGCTATCGGGTCAGACAAAGATTCGCAATTGTATTCCTAAATTACTTCACGTCTTCATTATAATTCCACGCCTTGCTTTCGCGCTCGCGTTCATGACACTATTCACGTTCATGATCGTATTTTGGCTTACGATTTTACGTTCATTTCTTTTCTCATTCTGGGTAGTTTGCAAGAACTTGAGATGTGACAATCTAACATTTTCAGGTAGTGAATTATTTTCTCGTATAATATTTTGAAACTTATTTTTGTGTTGGTTGATGAACTCACAATTTACAGATTTAAATTTGGGCTTA
Source organism: Glebionis coronaria (assembly GCA_025667525.1). Taxonomy (NCBI): domain Eukaryota; kingdom Viridiplantae; phylum Streptophyta; class Magnoliopsida; order Asterales; family Asteraceae; genus Glebionis; species Glebionis coronaria. Next base: position 270,399 of record JANFOE010001515.1, on the reverse strand, counting down.
CGTGCATAATTTAGCGTCCTTTACGATTAAACCAGAAACCTTAGGATTACGTATTTACGTTTTTGAACTCCGTTTTTGATGAGACAAATTTTATTGGATTCGTTTTGTGTCGTTGATTTATAATTTATAAAAACATTTTTCGTGAAACGACCCGAGGGCACGCAAATCAAGGAAACTAGAATCAAGAAATACCCGTAAATTAGTGAGGTGGGACAAAATACATTATCCCACCCCACTACACACATGGGATGGCACACATGACACCACATCAAGGATGTGGCATCATGTTAGCTTATAACTTACAAGTGTAAGTTAAGCTTACACTTTAAGCTAGTTACTAGCTAAAACCATCAACCACTTCACATACCACCATTTACACATGCAAAATCAACCAAAAATCCTCTCAACATCACCACCATTTCCGTCCACTTTTAAAGAACAAACACCCCTTCTTGATCTTTTCTAGCCACAAAATACTTGTTATCTAGCTCTATCATGGAGTTACCTTGAAGCTTTGATCATTTGGTGGCCATTTTAACAACAAAGGAGGTGATTTGCTTGTGTCCTAGGGCTGATTTCTCAAAAAACTTTCTTGGTGTTTGATGATCTTGGAGATATATTTGGTGTTCAACAAGTTCTTGTCTTCCAAAAACAAGATATACTCTTGGTTGGTAAAGAAGATCATCCTCTCCATTTTCTCTTGTTATTTTTGTAACGATCAAATATATTTTCTTTCTTGTTGTATATGTATATTATGAATATATGATGATAAAAATGTTGTGTGGGGATCAAGTGTTGATAAATATGCTTAAAAAGATTAATAACTATAATAAACAAGGCTAAAATCATGATTAATTTGTTGGCTGTATAAAAACAGTATGTAACCAAAACTTGAACTGATAAACTTGCATGGTAGAATCCTTTTACAGTAAGTACAAGATGTTATACACATGTGAGAGTTGGCCATGCAATGGAATCATTATAATGAGTGAGATATGATCAAAACAAGATGAGTGTGTTAATCTGAATAAGCTGTTTTGTAGGGACTGTTAAGGCTAGATAAACTTAAAATGAGCAGTAGCTATAACTAAGTAAAATATAGCACATAATATGAAGATCATGTCATCCAAAAAGGAGTTTCTAATTCATTGTAGAACTCTAGATATGATAAAAATGGTGAAGATGAAAATAAAAATCAGATTTTGAGAATTAATGTTTATTACTATTATATAAGCACTCAAAATTATAATGTATAAAATGTAAAATTAAAACCCCACTAACTTATGAATTTCATTTATATAAATATGTAAAAGGTTAAATAAATAGATAAATTATAAAAATATTAGTGGAATAATACTTATAAGTTATAAAAACTATAAACTTGATTTTTACGACTTTTTCGGCTATTACCGTAAAATTAACGTTTTTCGCCAATTAAAAACCGATAAAACCCGAACTATAGGACATACGGACATTAACGAGCTAAGTAAGCATTTGGGCCCAACATGTAAAGTGTGAATACTGATAATATAAGTATAAAATGGATTAAAACAAGTTAAAGAACTTATAATAAGCTTATTGGACTTAAAATAGGTAAATAGGTAAAACTAGTAAACTAGTAAAAAGTTACCAATACGTAAACACTAAAATGAGTAAACAAGGATATATAAACCCACTTGATCATCATCATATGTACAAAAGTCATCATATGTATATTGTTATTTTGATAAAAGTCATTGGACAAGAGTCTAAGACCGATTATTATTTATATAGGTTTCCGTGACCGAAGCACGCCCGTAGCCGATAATCCGCCTTTCATAATCAACGTGAGTTCATAACCTCGCATTCTTTTAAATGTTTTATAAAATGATTTGTAAACCCGCGAGGGAGATAACATGCTAGTTTTTGATAAAAATAGAACACAAGTAGTCCCGATGGTATGCTTAATGATATGGACCCGAATGATGCTATGACCCTATAAACGAGAAAAAAAGGATTATTAGTAGTTAGGTTATGTCACTTAAAGTCCCATTAGCATGAATTGTGAACTACTGGGATTTGGTAGACGCTTATGCATTTGATAGTACTATTTGGGGACGATCACCCCAGTTCGCGCCTTGACGGTTGATCCCCGTCGTACCACATTGATTGGTAAGCGAATTTATGTATGAGAAGATTCCATAGCGTGATTTTTGTGACGACACGCTAACTTAGATGGGCAAATTGTTTGTCGGGTTCGCGGCCCGTTGTTCTCACAGTAAGGTAACAATGTCATGCGGCTAATAATAATCCAAATGTATCCTATAATGTAATCCAATAACGACGCTAATAACGATGAATATATTACCTATTATGGTAATATTGAGGCTACGGTCTCATGGACGGTTTAAGATGTATGCTTGATTTATATATTGCCTGACTAGCAATACGAGGACTTACTTCCGATATTATACTTGTGTTCTGATTTTAACGATTGTTTTATATAACGGTTTTTATTAAACTCTATGAATTCACTCGGCATTCGCTGATATGATTTTTGCATGTTTTTATCTCAGGTGCTTGAAGGTAATCCGGATGGAGATCGACTCTGATGGCCCACATGATATTAAAAATGTTCATTCGATCTATGTTTTGTAAACTAAATGACCTGTATAATTTGGGACCTGTTGTACACTTTAAAACTTTTTATCGAATGAATGTATGTTGAACCTTGTACAACCATTTTTATGTGTTTTCTATGATTGGAGTTATTGTGCTATCCCGTAACACTCTGAAAGACCCTTCCGCTGTACCGATACGAAAATTGAGAGTGTTACAGTTTGGTACCAGAGCTCTCATTATAGAGAACAAAAGATTTTAAAAACCAAGGTTTTGAACAAAACTTTTCAAAATCTTTTAACAATGAACATTTGAGAAAATATTTGAAAAATCTTTTGACTATAACGGTGCCAGAGATCTCCGACGTTACCAACAAGCCCTATTGAGAAGATATATATTTTGATATATAATTTAATTTATATATATGTATATATCGTGGTTTCAGTATGTAATTGTTTAACTAGTATGTTATCCTAATACGAGATATATATATAAATGCAGATTGTCATGGCTGACCCTAATATTCCTGTAGAAAACCATGCTATTCCCGAACCTAATGTAGATGATGATCCTTATTTAGACTTAGTAGATTATGATATGGATGATGAGGAGGAACCATTTGAGGATCCCGATCCCGAGCCCGAGTTAGGACTAGGAGATCAGATTGCCCCTCAGGTTGATATGGTAGAAAATGAGATTAAGAATGATGATGAGATTGGGTTAGATAATTTAGATGATGAGATTGACGACGAGGATGTCGAGGAGGATGTAGGTATAGACTATGAGGTTGATGACGATGAGGAAGTTGAGCTTATTTATCCTTATGATGTTCCAGAGGGCGAGCCTTTACCCCCACCAGTTTATTTGTCTGATTCTGAGGTTGAGCTACCTAGGGATGAAATGTCTGAATCGTCTGAATCTGATTCTGAATCAGAGGAGGATGAGGATGACAATGCACCTGACGGTACTGATGGTATTGCTACTCATAGACGTGTGATAGGAGAGTCGTCTAGTACTCGAGAGGCTACTCACATTGATGGTCTTGCACCATGGGCCTTGAGACGTGATCTAGATGCTTCCCGTGTTAAGAGTAGTATGACAGAGATTGGATTAGGTATTGTTCAGACTTAGGTTGCTTATTTGGAGTCGAAGACTAAGGTTGACGAGAAAGAGCGGGAATTGCTTAGTTTGGATTTGACTGATGTAGAGCGTGATTTGAATGAGGCTTTTAGGAGGTTATCGGTATTAGAAAGTGGTGAGTTTGCCGAAATGAAGAAAAAGGTGAATTCTATGGAGATTCAGTTGAGTGTAGCTCGTGCGATGCGTGAGAAAGCTGAGAAGGAGTTGAATATATATGTGGGTTGGAATAGTAGATTTTATGCTGACATGGTTGAAAGAGGAGTGATCCGTAAGCGCCCAGCTGAAGATGTGTCTAGTGATCGTCCGACAAAGATACAGAAGACGATGGATGATGGACCATCTGGCGGTTCTCAGTAGACCAGTCTGTATTTAGTAGTGACCTTTGTACCTTTTGTATTTTTGTAGCTTTGACTGAACCGACTTGTTAGTAGTAGACTTGGCACGAATTTTGAGTATATATAGTGCTAGAACTTTGATATGGGATGTAATTAAGACAATGCTTTTGTTTCAAATCGAATGAAATATGTATCTTGTCTTGAATTCCATATTGTGCCTTATTTGTATCTTGATTATGAATTCAACCCATATTATATGAATCCCTTGTTGGGCGAATGCTTAATACTTTGAAATCGTGAAAATTATAGAACTATGCCGCCCAAGAAGGCTGTGACTGAGGATGATGTACGTAGGATTATTACGGAGCAAGTTACCGCATCTATGACTGAATTTATGGCAAATGCTAGAAATGAAGCTGGCGGTAGTGGAGCTGGCGGTAGTGGAGCTGGCGGTAGTGGAGCTGACGGTAGTGGAATTGGCGGTACTAATGTGAATGTGAATGCTAATAATGTAAATGCTAATGCTGGAGGAAATATAGGAGGACTTGGAACTAATGCACCTGAAGTTGGTGGTTGTACTTATGTGACGTTCATGAAGTGTGAACCTCTACCTTTTAATGGAACTGAAGGTGCTGTAGGATTAAGCCAGTGGATTGAGAAGATTAAGTCGGTGTTTAGGATTAGTAAGTGTAAGGAGGAAGATAAGGTGACTTTTGCTATGGCTACTCTTAAAGGTCGTGCGTTGACTTGGTAGAACGGGAGAATTGCTTTCTCATGGGTCTTGATGCTGCTAATGCTACTCCTTGGGCTGAAATTAAGAAGTGGATGACTTTGGAGTTTTGTCCTCGTAGTGTGATCATTAGGTTAGAACAAGAGTTGATTCATTTGAGAATGAAAGGTGTGGACATTGATAGTTACACAAACTGATTCCATGAGTTGGCCTTGCTATGTCCTCGATTGGTTGAACCCGAAGAGATCCGAATTGAGCAATATATTAAAGGGTTGACCAGGAATATCCGGGGGACGTGACATCATCTAAACCACTGACCATTGATGATGCTGTTCGAATGGCTTACCAACTCATTGGACAGATAATTCAGGATAGGGAAGATGAAGCCCGTGTTGGTGAGAAAAGAAAGGGTGACGGTGATTGTGTAGATAGAGGTGATAATAAGAAGAATTTCAATCGCCGTCAGAACCAGAGAAAGGGGAATGCAAATGCTCTTACCAACAATACACCGCGCAACGACGATAGATGTCCTAAGTGTGGCAACAAGAGGCATGCTGGCGACTGCTGGAAGTGCCGAAATTGCGGAAAGCTTGGACACAAGGTTGAAAGGTGTAAAAAGGGAACCATTTGCTTCAACTGTAATGAAGAAGGTCATAGGAAATCGGAATTCCCCAAGTTGAAAGCGATTGTACCTGGAAGAAACCCCCAGGGTGGTATCTATAAACTTGGAACAATTGAGGTGAAGAAAGAGGATCCGAATGTCGTTACCGGTACGTGTTTACTCAACAATCATTATGCTGTTGCTTTATTTGATTCGGGTGCTGATAGGAGCTTTGTATCCACTAAATTTAGTGCCCTTGTTGACATTGAACCTGTTGAGATAAATACCAGTTACGAGGTGGAATTGGCTAATGGTAAATTAGTGAAAACTAATAAGCTGTTAGAAGGATGCTCTCTAAATCTCTTAAACTATTCCTTTCCGATTGATTTGATGTTGATAGAATTAGGTAGTTTTGATATTATTATTGGTATGGATTGGTTGTCGCTGAATAATGCTACTATTTTATGTGGAGAGAAGAAGGTTAAGATTCCTCTTAGGAATAGGACGTTAGTGATTGATGGTAATCGAGGTGAATCCCGTTTGAAAATCGTTTCATGTATTAAAGTCCAAAAGTACATCAGGAACGGTTGTGAGTTATTCTTAGCTCAAGTGACCGGGAATGAGTCTCGGGAGAAACGATTGGAAGATGTACCTATTATTTGTGAATTTCCTGAGGTATTTCCTAAAGATTTACCCGGACTTCCACCGATAAGGCAAGTAGAGTTTCAAATCGATTTAATTCCTGGTGCTGCACCGGTGGCACGTGCGCCTTACCGATTAGCCCCTTCTGAATTAAAGGAGTTATCTGAGCAACTTAAGGAGTTGTCTGATAAAGGTTTTATTCGACCGGGATCGTCACCTTGGGGAGCTCCAGTCTTGTTCGTTAAGAAGAAGGATGGATCTTTCCGTATGTGCATTGACTATAGGGAACTGAATAAGTTGACAATTAAAAATCGATATCCTTTACCTAGGATTGATGATTTGTTTGATCAACTACAAGGATCTAGTGTGTATTCTAAGATAGATTTGCGGTCAGGATATCACCAACTTCGCGTCCGTGAAGAAGATATTCCTATAACTGCATTCAGAACTCGTTATGGATACTATGAATTTCAAGTAATGCCATTTTGGTTAACTAACGCACCTGCGATTTTCATGGATTTAATGAATCGAGTGTGCAAGCCATACTTGGATAAATTTGTGATTGTGTTTATTGACGATATTCTAATCTATTCTAAGAATGAAGATGAACATAGAGAACATTTAAGGATTGTTTTGAATTTGTTAAAGGATGAAAAGTTGTATGCTAAGTTTTCGAAATGTGATTTCTGGTTAGATTCTGTGCAATTTCTTGGTCATGTGATTAACAAAGATGGAATTCATGTTGATCCTGCAAAGGTTGAAGCCATTAAGAATTGGTCTGCACCGACAACGCCAACGGAAGTGCGACAGTTCTTAGGATTGGCTGGCTATTATAGGCGATTCATTAAAGAATTTTCTTTGATAGCTAAACCTTTGACTAAGCTTACCCAGAAGAATAAACCTTTCGTTTGGGGAAGTGATGAAGATGGAGCATTTCAGACATTGAAGCAAAAATTATGTAGTGCGCCAATCTTATCATTACCCGACGGGAGTGAAGATTTTGTAGTGTATTGTGATGCATCTCTTAGAGGTTATGGAGTTGTTTTGATGCAGCGAGAGAAAGTGATAGCTTATGCTTCTAGGCAATTAAGGAAGAATGAGGAGAATTATAGTACTCATGATCTTGAGTTAGGAGCTGTAGTCTTTGCTCTTAGGTTGTGGAGACATTATCTGTATGGCACCAAGTGTACGGTATTCACCGATCACAAAAGCCTACAGTATATTCTCGATCAGAAGGAATTGAACATGAGGCAACGAAGATGGATAGAGTTGTTAAGTGATTATGATTGTGATATAAAATATCACCCAGGAAAAGCCAATGTTGTTGCCGATGCGTTAAGTAGGAAAGATAGAGAACCTATCAGGGTACGTTCTCTAGTCTTGACCGTGCACAATAATTTGCCTGAGCAAATTAGAAATGTGCAAATAGAAGCTTGTAAGAAGGAAAATTTTGTTAATGAAGGGTTCGGAGGAGAAGGAGATCCTTTAAAGGTTAGAGCTGATGGAGTGAAATGCTTAAGAGGTCGTATGTGGATACCTAAGTTTGGAGGCTTAAGAGACTTGGTTATGTTAGAATCCCATAAATATAAGTATTCCATTCATCCGGGATCTGATAAGATGTACCATCATTTGAAGAAGTTGTACTGGTGGCCGAATATGAAAGCTGACATAGCTATGTATGTTCTTCAATGCTTGACTTGTGCTAGAGTTAAAGCTGAACATCAAAAGCCATCAGGACTACTTCAACAGCCAAAGATTCGTGAATGGAAGTGGGAGCGAATTACGATGGACTTTATCACCAAGCTTCCTAGAACATCATCTGGAAACAACCCGATTTGGGTCATTGTCGATAGACTGACCAAATCAGCACACTTCATTCCGGATAAAGAGCAGTTCTCACTAGAGAAGCTGACTCGTATATACCTTGAGAATGTTGTATGCAACCATAGAGTGCCTGTATCGATCATTTCAGATCGAGATCCTAGATTCGCATCGAATTTTTGGAAATCTCTCCAAAGATCTTTGGGAACGAACCTCGACATGAGCACTGCTTATCACCCCCAGACTGATGGGCAGAGTGAAAGGACGATACAAAAACTAAAAGATATGTTGAGAGCTTGTGTGTTAGATTTTGGTAAGAATTGGGATAAACATTTGTCGTTAGCAGAGTTTTCGTATAACAATAGTTACCGTTCTAGTATTAAGGCTGCACCGTTTGAAGCTTTATATGGTAGGAAGTGTAGATCTCCTGTATGTTGGAGTGAAGTTGGGGATACCCAGCTCACGGGACAGGAATTGATCCGGGAGACTACGGAGATGATAGTTCAGATTAAGAATAGGTTGTTGACTGCCCGTAGTAGACAGAAAAGTTACGCGGATGTGCGGCGGAAGCCAATGGAGTTTAAAGTGGGTGACCAAGTAATGTTGAAAGTATCGCCATGGAAAGGCGTTATAAGATTTGGAAAGCGAGGAAAATTGAATCCCTGTTATATTGGACCCTTTAAGATTTTATCTAGAGTAGGTCCAGTGGCTTACAAACTAGAGTTACCCCCAGAACTTCATGGTGTTCACAACACATTCCATGTATCTAATCTGAAGAAATGTCTAGCAGTGAGTGATGAGAAAATTTCATTAGATAAGGTTCGAATAAATGGGAAGTTGCATTTTATCAAAGAGCCCGTAGAGGTTATGGACCGTGAGGTAAAGCAACTGAAACAAAGTCGGATACCTATTGTCAAGATCCGATGGAATTTTAAGCATGGACCGGAGTATACTTGGGAACGAGAGGATGAAATGTGGAAGAAATATCCGCACCTCTTCGATTTCAATAAGAAACGGACATCCAAATGAAATGGATCACGAGGACGTTGATCCCTTTTAGGAGGAAAAGCTGTGACAATCTAACATTTTCAGGTAGTGAATTATTTTCTCGTATAATATTTTGAAACTTATTTTTGTGTTGGTTGATGAACTCACAATTTACGGATTTAAATTTGGGCTTACGTGCATAATTTAGCGTCCTTTACGATTAAACCGGAAACCTTAGGATTACGTATTTACGTTTTTGAACTCCGTTTTTGATGAGACAATTTTTATTGGATTCGTTTTGTGTCGTTGATTCATAATTTATAAAAACGTTTTTCGTGAAACGACCCGAGGGCACGCAAATCGAGGAAACTAAATCGAGGAATACCCGTAAATTAGTGAGGTGGGACAAAATACATTATCCCACCCCACTACACACATGGGACGACACACATGACACCACATCAAGGATGTGGCATCATGTTAGCTTATAACTTACAAGTGTAAGTTAAGCTTACACTTTAAGCTAGTTACTAGCTAAAACCATCAACCACTTCACATACCACCATTTACACATGCAAAATCAACCAAAAATCCTCTCAACATCACCACCATTGCCGTCCACTTTTAAAGAACAAACACCCCTTCTTGATCTTTTCTAGCCACAAAATACTTGTTATCTAGCTCTATCATGGAGTTACCTTGAAGCCTTGATCATTTGGTGGCCATTTTAACAACAAAGGAGGTGATTTGCTTGTGTCCTAGGGCTGATTTCTCAAAAAACTTTCTTGGTGTTTGATGATCTTGGAGATATATTTGGTGTTCAACAAGTTCTTGTCTTCCAAAAACAAGATATACTCTTGGTTGGTAAAGAAGATCATCCTCTCCATTTTCTCTTGTTATTTTTGTAAAGATCAAATGTATTTTCTTTCTTTTTGTATATGTATATGATGAATATATGATGATAAAAATGTTGTGTAGGGATCAAGTGTTGATAAATATGCTTAAAAAGATTAATAACTATAATAAACAAGGCTAAAATCATGATTAATTTGTTGGCTGTATAAAAACAGTATGTAACCAAAACTTGAACTGATAAACTTGCATGGTAGAATCCATTTACAGTAAGTACAAGATGTTATACACATGTGAGAGTTGGCCATGCAATGGAATCATTATAATGAGTGAGATATGATCAAAACAAGATGAGTGTGCTAATCTGAATAAGCTGTTTTGTAGGGACTGTTAAGGCTAGATAAACTTAAAATAAGCAGTAGCTATAACTACGTTAAATGTAGCACATAATATGAAGATCATGCCATCCAAAAATGAGCTTCTAATTCATTGTAGAACTTTAGATATGATAAAAATGGTGAAGATGAAAATAAAAATCAGATTTTGAGAATTAATGTTTATTACTATTATATAAGCACTCAAAATTATATTGTATAAAATGTAAAATTAAAACCCAATAACTTATGAATTTCATTTATATAAATATTTAAAAGGTTAAATAAATGAATAAATTATAAAATGGTAGTGGAATAATACTTATAAGTTATAAAAACTATAAACTTGATTTTTACAACTTTTTCGGCTATTACCGTAAAATTAACGTTTTTCGCCAATTAAAACCTAGACGATCAAAACCGTCTAATGTAAAGTTTTTAAAAGTCATATACTGATATATAAGTATCTAATACAAGTAAAAACCGATAAAACCCGAACTATAGGACATACGGAAATTAACGAGCTAAGTAAGCATATTGGACTAATAATTGGACTAAATAAGTTAAACACTTATAAAAAGTAATTATTGGGCTTAACCCATTTGGGCCAAACATGTAAAGTGTGAATACTGATAATATAAGTATAAAATGGATTAAAACAAGTTAAAGAACTTATAATAAGCTTATTGGACTTAAAATAGGTAAATAGGTAAAACTAGTAAACTAGTAAAAAGTTACCAATACGTAAACACTAAAATGTGTAAACAAGGATATATAAACCCACTTGATCATCATCATATGTACAAAATTCATCATATGTATATTGTTATTTTGATAAAAGTCATTGGACAAGAGTCTAAGACCGATTCTTATTTATATAGGTTTCCGTGACCGAAGCACGCCCGTAGCCGATAATCCGCCTTTCATTATCAACGTGAGTTCATAACCTCGCACTCTTTTAAATGTTTTATAAAATGATTTGTAAACCCGCGAGGGAGATAACATGCTAGTTTTTGATAAAAATAGAACACAAGTAGTCCCGATGGTATGCTTAATGATATGGACCCGAATGATGCTATGACCCTATAAATGAGACAAAAAGGATTATTAGTAGTTAGGTTATGTCACTTAAAGTCCCATTAGCATGAATTGTGAACTACCAGGATTTGGTAGACGCTTATGCATTTGATAGTACTATTTGGGGACGATCACCCCAGTTCGCGCCTTGACGGTTGATCCCCGTCGTACCACATTGATTGGTAAGCGAATTTATGTATGAGAAGATTCCATAGCGTGATTTTTGTGACGACACGCTAACTTAGATGGGCAAATTGTTTGTCGGGTTCGCGGCCCATTGTTTTCACAGTAAGGTAACAATGTCATGCGGCTAATAATAATCCAAATGTATCCTATAATGTAATCCAATAACGACGCTAATAACGATGAATATATTACCTATTATGGTAATATTGAGGCTACGGTCTCATGGACGGTTTAAGATGTATGCTTGATTTATATATTGCCTGACTAGCAATACGAGGACTTACTTCCGATATTATACTTGTGTTCTGATTTTAACGATTGTTTTATATAACGGTTTTTATTAAACTCTATGAATTCACTCGGCATTCGCTGATATGATTTTTGCATGTTTTTATCTCAGGTGCTTGAAGGTAATCCGGATGGAGATCGACTCTGATGGCCCACATGATATTAAAAATGTTCATTCGATCTATGTTTTGTAAACTAAATGACCTGTATAATTTGGGACCTGTTGTACACTTTAAAACTTTTTATCGAATGAATGTATGTTGAACCTTGTACAGCCATTTTATGTGTTGTCTATGATTGGAGTTATTGTGCTATCCCGTAACACTCTGAAAGACCCTTCCGCTGTACCGATACGAAAATTGAGAGTGTTACATGAGAGACCAGACCCAAGTTTAGTATAACTCTCCATCATTAGATAGACGTTTCACGTCATATTCCACGTCTCACCTTGTAGCGTTTGACGTTACCGCCATTGTATTCTATGATCACGATATGTTTCACATGTCATGTTCATTCCACGTTCCTCATATCATGATCAAGATATGTTACACATATCATGGATCACAATATGTTTACTCATACTACACTCGCCTTATCTCCACGTAGCACGTTCAAAATTTTTCACGTATCACGTTCAAAAAATTTCACGTACTACGTTTCTTTATGTCTCGCGCATCGTTTCTGGTTAACAGTTAAGTCAGATTGTCTTTCATCGTAACGTTTCAGTTACCCTTGCACGTTAACTCTTATTTTCCTCGATCGAATTTAGGGGATCTACCTTCCGTAGATAACCAAGAATTTCTTCGGATTCCAAGTCAAGGTCAGGAGGACCAAGATTTATCTTTAGTGTCAAGATCTTCTGAAGGAACCGTTCCAAGAGGGAGGCCACTTGGAAACGGACAAGTTCATCCGAACTTTTATCCGTTTTTCTCTTATCAATTAGATATGTCCTTTCAATCACGTCACGTTCCATGTCCTTTCAAGACATGTCACATTCCGCGTTCCTTCTGCCAGCTCACCTGCACGTTCATTTATCTTACATACCTTCTTAGTTTGATTCGGGTATGTTCCTCTTTCAGTACGTTATCTATAATTCGGGGACGAATTATTCTTTTTAGGGGGGGAAGAGTTGTAAAACCCGCATGCTTTTACCATGAATAGTACCCTTAAGATTGTACGTACTAGATTAAAACTTTCCTATTATATCATGATTACGATTACGTGTTAGGATTTTACGTATTACGTACGTGTTAGAACACGATAAGTATTTATTACGCACGAACACGCAATAATTATTTAAACAATAATTAATCACGAACATGCGATCATGAAATCATGAACGTAATTTAGTCACGAGCTAATATTAATTACGTATATATATTTATTACGAACACAAATAAATATATTAAGTCACGGTTAATATTTAACGAGAACACGTAACACACGAACACGAGAACACACGAGAACACACGAGAACACACCGATATTTTAGACACTGAAAAACATTCGGGTTACCCCTTGTGGGCCCTATTACCACGAAATTAAGGAGGGAGGATGGGCTTAGCCCATCAAATCTTACTAAAAGGGAAAAGGGATTTTTCACTACTAATTTTCATTCACAGAAGATTTTAGAAAAAAACCCTAAAACCCTCCTTCCCTTTTCTTCTTTGTGCCGCCACCTTAAGAACACCACAAGGAGGTGGTTTGTGATCTTGGATCTTGGAAATTTAGTTGGTGATCGTGTTTGTTCTTCATCCTTTTGATCCACGAATTCGGTAAATCCTTTTTAAACTTTTTCTTTTGATTTGATCTTTTAATAAATCAAGAACATGTTATGTTTTTACAAAAACCTAATAAATAAACATGGATCTAACATGATTTGGGGTTTAATAAAATCAAAAGTATGTTTTTAAGGGGTGTTTGTTTTGGCCGCATGCTACACCGAACCCAAAGGGGTTTCAGTTTGGCCAACCAACCACCACCAAGACCATATATGGTCTCGGTTGGTGTGTGTGGGTCACACGGCAACCTCAAGACACGGGGTACCCTGATTTGGTTCGGGGTACGGTGTCGATTTCATGTCCGGTTCAAGGTTTTGATTCTAGATCCGGTTCATGGTGTATGTTTAGTTTTTTTTTATGTTTATGATCTTATGTTAAAAATTAAATTAATAAAATGATATGATTAATTTAATAACATGACTTAGGTTATTTTAATTATTATAATCATGAATTAATTAACCTAAGTATTTTATATCTTAGACTTATAATTAATTAATTATTTAAAAACTATGATTATAATTAATTAATTAACATGACTTAGGTTATATTATTAATAAATAATAATACATGTTTTAACCTAGGTATTTAACTTTATTTAATTAAAAACATGTTATACTTTAATTAAATATTTTAACCTATAGTTTAATTTAATTACATGAAATAACTATTAAACTATACATTATATCATATGACTTAGAAAATAATCATGAAAACACTTAGGCTTATATACTTAGCTTATTTAACCAGCTTATTTCTAATTATGAAAACTTTCTATTTTTAGAAACTTAATTAAATAAGGCAGCTAATCTATTTATGGAAACCTTCTATTTTTAGAAACTTATTTATTTCCGGCAGCTAATCTATTTATGGAAACTTATTTAATTAAGGCAGCTGATCTATTTATGGAAACTTTCTATTTTTAGAAACTTATCTATTTTAAGCAGTAATTCTATTTTTGGAAACTTTCTATTTTTGGAAACTTTTTATTTTTGGTAACTTTCTATTTTTGGTAACTTTCTATTTTTGGAAACTTTCTATTTTTGGAAACTTTCTATTTTAGGAAACCTGCTATTTTTGGAAAGTTACTTATTATTACACAGTAAGTATAATAATACATGAAATACAAGAAATACTTAATCAGATTAAACAGAATATAAGATAAACACAGTTTAAGGCTTTAAACAGTAAAACATGGTAAGAACATATAGAATAAGCTAAGACATGACATAAAATCAGCTGCGTATTTAGTAAGCAGATACTTATTCATGTATGTATTTATGTAGCACTAGTGATACGGAAGTAGGATTCCGCTCAGTTCATCTTCTTCGTTCACTGGATATAAGGTACGGATTCCCGTCCTTTCAGTATGGACATTCTTTCCTTATTAGGATTCCCCGTATGCAGCCAACTGTTTTCCCGTAGTATAAGTTATGTGTTTTATTGCTTATGTTTAATTAAGATTACCTATAGCCATATACATGCATGACTAGTTTCACCTAGTTATGGAGGTACCATAACCATAACATTAGAGGCATTGATGTTATGACTTCACCACGGTGGAGTGATTGCTCGTGGCGTCCCTTCAGCTTTTGGCCATTTATATTATATTTATCATGTGGGGCGTATGGGTGCATCCTAGTTACATGTTTTTATTCAGGATTTCATGGTGAATGTGGTGTGTGCCTTGCATCCTTCACAAGGAGCTGATCCCTCCTACCCAGAACCAGTATATTAAATTAGAGGCAGCCCCTCTAATTTGCATGATGAGGTCACCCCTCCAAGTATTCATGCACGGTGGATTTTCATGACCTATATTGGCTAATGGTAAAATACGTTAAACAGTTTTCATAAGATAAACATAAGGCTTTTCAAACTATAAAACCAGTTTTATGAACATGTTCCAGGTTTTCCAGGACTTATACATTTCCGCTGCTATTAAGTCTCTATTATGTTTTAGTCACTTATACTATGTCTATATCCGTGCACTGAGCGTTTTGCTCAGCCGTTACTTTCCTTTCCATGTCCCAAAACGGCAGGTCCCCTCGGAAAGACTCGAGCATTTGGAGGACGTGCATAGGATGGAAGCTTCTAGAGACTTCTTTTTCTTTTTGCCTTCATATACTTATGCTTGTTTAGTCATTCATTCACTTCTTTTGCTTTATTATGTTTTGGGCTTATGTTTGGGAACCGATGTTTGATTCCGGTTATCCCTATGGTCATGTAATGTTTTATACATTTATCCTTGTATGCTTTGATGACACGCCATAATTACGCATGACATTCCATTATCAAAATGGGGTGTTACAGAACATGTTTTCATATCAACATCTTTCTATGGCTCATATCTATGAAGAGTTGAATTACATCAAGAGTCTCTTAGTCAAACCTCCTCTTCACTATGAGTATGAGATATCTACCAAGCCACCACCACCTCCTTCCGCCACTACCTTGTCTTTTATCTAAGCATTGGTTGTTTATCTTCAAGACATCTAGTTCAAGCAAATCTTAGAGTTCTAGTTTAACTAAGATTAGATTTATGCTTTTCTTTTAGCTTGTGTTTGTGTCTCATACATCTTTGTATGATTTATTTCCTTGTATCTTTTATCATGTTTCCTTTAACATGGCTTATCTTGGATCTTTTGTTTCTTCTCTTATTTTTTGTACGACCTTTGCTATATCTTGTTGGGTGTCTCTTCTCTTCTACTAACCCTTCTATGTAGCTTGTCACCATATATCGATTCCTTGGTGCCCCAAGCAAGGGGGAGTAAGCACCAAGGGGGAGCATTTGCAAAGTCCGGTTCTTTTCTTCTTCAAAGACTTTTGCAACCTTTTTGCTTCGACAAAGGGGGAGAAATGACATAAACTCGTCTTCGGAAATCTTGTTTTATAGGTGATTGGGTTTATGTATTGTCGGAATCAAAAAAGGGGAGATTGTTAATGCAATAATTCCTAAAAACATTACTTGCATTTTTTGGTCTCGCTTTGTTTTGATTACGACAATATGTAAAAACAAGCATTTACGAAAACAACGAAAAACGAATTCTTGAGTTCAAGTATTTTGAATTTCAACCATTATCACTTAAGGTATGAACAAAAAAGTACTCATCCTAATTAAGTGATCAAGGATTTAATATTTTCTTAAAACTCACTTTTTATTAAGTGTGACAAGTTTTTTTATTAAACTTTCTTTTTAAGAAAATGTTTTATTAAATTAATTATTTGAAAATTTGAAAATTGAAAATGGCATATTCTCTCTTGGTTTGGAATATCCTTTCAAGATATTTTAATCCCCAGATTCGAACCAATCCACTAAAAGACAAAAGGGAGCGGAGTCTGTGCAGGCAGTTCCTTAGCTCCTATAGCGGTTATTTATCGATAAGGCGCCGCGGGCTCCAATAAGGAACCACGGGCAGATATAGCCGTTGGATGTTTGTCTTACAAATAGTGGACCATTCTCAGACTTTCAATTCACCTCTTTTGCACATACATTTCCATATTCTTTCATACTTCTTAAATCACTCAAATCCTTGATCATTTGTTTGATTACTACTTGTTTAGAAGTGAATCGTTCTCCTCTCATCTTTTCCTCTCAAAGTGCAAAGAGAAGAAGACTATCATCCTTTAAGTGTTGTGTCTACCTTAAAGATCCATTGAAGATCCAAACTTATTTATTCATTGTTGTGTCATTGTTGTGAAGATCCAAGTAGTTATGTCTATTTGGAAGTTGTGTATGTATTAAGGTTAATACTTGGTCCTTAAAGTATATTGGTGTAGATTGGTCCTAGCTAATATTAGGGCTTGACTTTTAGCTTAGAGTCGGAAATTGGTTAAGCAACATTGTGTACGGTTTCTCCACCTTAAGGAGCTTTTTGATTAGTGAACACTCGAGTAAGGAGTACTCGAGGAGTGGAGTAGGAACGAGGAGTGAGCTTTGTTGCCGAACCTTTATGAATCCTTGGTGTTTGGTTTGATCTTTCCTTCCCTTATCTCTTTACATTCATTATTCTTTATACTTGTGATTATTAGTTTAGTTGCACTATACCTTGTTCATATTGTGTATAAGAAGGTTTCATATAAATACTCAAGTCCAAGTTTTTGAAAAGGATTTTTAAAAACCAATCTTTAACAAGTAAACTTAAGAAACTATTCAATCCCCCCTTATAGTTTCTACAGTATTCTCTAACGATGTATGATTATGCATATCAGAATGTGGGTGAAGTTTCAACAAGGCCGCTAGAGAAAGAAGCAACCACACTATTGATACATTGTCTTCCTGATAACAAGCAATCTTATATTATATATAGTAGGATAAATATTGGTCCATAATATCAGGTATGAGACTTATGCTTCTTAGTATTGCTCCATAATATTCTTGTTGTTATACACACACAAAATTAAGGAATATGTTTAATAATCCTCTATTGCTCGACCTTAATTTGTTGATTTGACCCAGTTGGTGTTGGATACAGTAACTAAAGAAGATGGTTGCTGAAGCTGGAACAATTGGGCCCCATGCCGCTTGGGAATACATCTCCGTTACGGGTTTTTAGGTATTTTGTTGACTTTGGAGAAAAAAATGTGAATGAGAACAGTTAGTCGTGGGTTTATCAGGGTGTTGACCTTATATGTTTAGGGTTTAAATTGAATCTAATTTAGATGTTGTCCCGGGCTCGGATTATAGATCCCTGTTTTGCGAAGAGAGCCTCTTGGATTTTGATGCGGGTGTTGATGTTGGACGTTTGTTTGGTGATGGCGGAAGTCGTGAGCATTGTGTTCGTAATTTTGGTGGTGTTCCGGTTGTGGATTCGTTTAATGGTAGTGCGTCTAACAGTACCGCCTTTAGGAGTGTGCCACCAGATGCGTTTTCTGTTGCTAGAAACATGGACACTATGTTGGTTGTTTTAGATTTTGAAAACTCAATAGTGAGGCCTCAGCAACATGTGGGTTCTCATGTTTGGAACACGCCTTTGTTGAAAAGCCCGTATGAGTCTTGGTTACGTCGATCTGGGAGTGTTGTTGCGATAGGTAATTCGATTGTGCTTCTTTTCTTTATATTCTCTTAGCCCTTTCTTATACAATTCTTTATAATGTTTGTTATTTCAAGTTACACGTATTCCACAAGCTTTTGTGACCTCCAGGTAGCTCCACCAGCTAATGTTTACCCGTCCTCTACTGACACACAATCGATGTTCCAGGATCGTTGCTTCTCCGATGAAGCTTTGTGTTTTTATCATTTACGCTTACCAGCATGAGTTTCTAAAGTAATAGCCTGGCTTTGGAATACAATGTATAATAACTGCCCAGTATCGATATACTTTCTACATAACAAAGACACTTTTTTAACTACAGCAACCTTCAATTTATCGAAGTTGATAGCTTATTAAGGGGGTTTTTGGCGATGCGATTTGCACCTGACTATTACTACGTTTCAAACATGTAAATAATATCAAGTGATATAAAAAAGTTGTGATAATAGTGTTTAGGTGTATTGTTGTGCTACAAAGTTTTTACATTTTGTTGTTGGAATGCTAAGTAAAATCTATCTTAAAAAGTCGACATTTAGTTACATCAACATGTTAAGCTGACTTTTCGTATATTGAGGAACGTACGATATTTCTCTTTAATCTTTGTGGTTTATCAATTAGCAACACTACCGCACCTTAATGTGTAAGAATAGTCTTTTGGTGTTTTGTTGTTATCAGATAAGCACTATTGTCTGACATCATCTATCTTATATATATTGAAACCATCAAAACAGTATGATATCTTACATTTCATATACTTTTATTGGTTCCTTTGTTGCTTTGGTGTCGGTTGAAGAATTCTTAAACTTCCCCCCCCCCTTTTTGAATTATTAAAAATGTAGTTAAATCAAAGTTCTCTATTACATGTAGTCACAATAAAGGATGAACTATACAACCAGAAGTATATTAGGACGACACTTTGAAGTAGAAGACGAGACAATCAAAGGTATACAATGTTTTTTTCTATTCTATATCTTCCAAAAGCTCCATTTCTGTATCGTGATTTGGTAACTACAAGTAATTTGTAATTGCGTGTAAAATTATTCGAGACATGGTATACTCCTCAACAATTTTGGCTTGTGTAGACAGATAAGAGCTATACATGATATACATGATACTGACATAGAAGAAAAGGCGTATGGAAAAAATATTATTTTGTTAAATTATTAAACAGTTAACATGTTACATGCACAAACAAAATTCGGAGAATCATAGCTTTGAAGTATGTCACTGGGCTGTCCACAGAGACTTCAGGTGCAACTCAAGAGCCTTGAAACAAAATACCAGAAGTCACTGGGATGCATATTTATTTAGTTGTTGCACATGTAAGTTATTTTTAGCTATATCTATTTTCCAGGTTTGGTATGTGGTTTGATAAGATTTTGTTTCGTTTTTAGAAAAAAAAATTGATTTGATTTTCGTTAATTTAAATAGTGTTAGTTGCAAAAATGGCTCAATGAAGTGATTAAAAACAGGTCCTTTAGGGACATTAGGTAATGTGGGTCCAGCTTGACACCACTGGCTAGATATCTGATCCATGACTCCACAATTCAATGTTTTAAAATGGATTATGATCAGCCAACCATGTATGTTTGTGGTTAAGTTTGATGTTTATTATGTTTTGAACTTTCTTTCACATATGGCTATCGAGACGGGTGATCTGATATATCCAGAACCCAACCAATACTTGATCCGTTTATTTTCTATTTTATTCAAATGTTGATTTAATTATATTACATAATTATTACAGCCATACATGAGTTCTGGTCCGATTGTGGGTTTGGAGCAAAGGATGACGAGTGGGTCAAAGTTTGTAATAATATCTTGGCAACAAGTTCTTTAGAAGTTTTTGGTAGATTTAATTTGATAAAGTCTTGTTGGGATGCCCTTTGTACCATGGTTGATGTGCGCACAGGAAGATGCACCCGATCCGATTGCAAGTATACTTATATCACAACTTGTAGTCATATTGGAGCCTGATGAGTTGTTAATCTGGTGTAAGCCATAATAACGCCCTTTCACAAGAAGTAAACACACATTCGGATACTTTATTGGGAAGGCCAACAAGTATTGTTTGGGTTTGATTTATAAGAAGAAGAACGCGAGTAATACAGGCATCGACTTTAGATTACGTAATATACTCATGAAGAACAATCCAAATGGGCATCTGCTGGCTCCTAAGTGCCAACTCTGTATGCAACCGTATAACAAAGATCTGATGTCTATCTGTTACGAGAAATGCAAAAGTAAAGTCTTTTAATTTCAACCATTATATATCTTTCTGATGAATAGTATACATTACTAATTGGTTGAGGTTTTATACACTTGCAGATTGGTTTCATGCGGATGCTGTTGAGTTGCAAGTTTAAAAAATTATGGAATCATTTCGGTTTAAATGCAGCCGATGTCGCAAGATAGAGATACTTATTTGTTTTTATACGGACACTGAAGAGCGAAAGAAATTGGAGTCAAGGGAGGCCTTGAAAAAGACTGTTAAGGGAAGGTACATGGATACAGATGATTCTGAACTTGACTCCAATGACGATTTTGATTCTCAACCGGATTCTGCTCCAACCTTTGGCTCGGTGGAGGCTGCACTTCATCTAAATTAAATCAATCATAGGCTCATAATCACGAAAAAATGGACTTGATTCCATTATTTATATATTAATAAACTAAAATAACTTAATACATGATCCATAAAACCTTTATAAGTCAAAATGTTCAATTGATGTTTATGCTTATAGAAGAATCAATAATAACCAGTTGTACTACAACATACTATAAAGATGTGCATATGCCTGTATCTGAGTTGTGTATCGGTTGAGGCAATATTTCTTCTCTAGGTTTGGTTAGCTACAAAATTTTCACAACAGACATTATGTAAGAGACTATGCATTCACCAAAGATTAGATTTGAGTATGGTATGTGCCCACATTTATATTTCAAAGAGTGAGTAGACAGTTAGTATGACTGTGGCAACAAGAAGCTAAATCCTAAATTATCATGGATTATAGGTGGGAGGACGACATTTGAGATTCCTATTTGTTTCATTGACTTTGATATGTCATCAATCAAAAATAGAATGCTGCATAAATAAAACCAAGGAAAAGCATCTAAGTTCTTTCAGGGATTTGATAGTATAAGTTATTAAACCGAGCCAAACTGCCTTACTCGGTTTTGTTTTTTATTTCATTAGGTTAACTTCGATTCATTTATGTTTCTTTTAGATTTAGTTTTTGATTCGATTCAATTTGGATTCGACCCATTGCTCGAAAAAAAGAAGTTAAAAATTAGAAAAAGGTAATCCCTCGTCATGCGTGAAGGGAAGAGATGCCTAGAGGTTGTTGAATCCAAGATCGTTAGACTCAAATAGTAAAAACCATTTTATCTAGGATGATGAACATTCATATGAATTAACATAGCGGAATTGAATGATAATCATGAACAAGATGTTTAACAAGATGAATGATTCCCAAAGGGTTTGTATTATTGATGATTAACACAAACCACTCTAGGCATGTATACATTGAATCCCATGCCTAGAGATCAAAGACTCTGTAGGTTACATTTGAGTAGTATGAATTAATTAATAAAACCTACGGTCTGGTGTTCCTTTTATAACTTAAGGAACCCAGGGATACATGGAAACTAAATAAGATAATAATGACTAAATCAAAACAGAATTATTCATTCTTATCACTACTTGACCAAATCTCCATGTTTTTAGTACATGGCAGGGGAATCTTCACAGCAGTGGAAAGTTTTGTAGCAGGGGAAACTTTCTTGTATTTTGTCCACCAGCTTGAAGTTTCTCCTAATGCCATATTTGGTCCTTTTTGTTTCCATAGTGATTTGACTCATCAACTTTTGACCCAACAATCTTCCCCTAGTTGATGATGTCAAAACACTTCCCCTTAAACATACAACACCAAAGATCAACAGGTTGAACACTCTCTGTAGACAACTTCCCCTTTTTGACATGATCAAATAGGGGTCTTCTATGTAAACAACCTTGATTTTCAACAACTACCAACCAATACCATACTTCTAACCCAAGCATTCCACCTTTCAAAATACCCTCCATGAAGCACATAGGCTTGGGATCCTAATAAAAAATGATTTTAAGCAGTAGATACTCACATTAGTTGTTGTAGTACCAATAAGCAGTAGCGAAAACCTTCACTTCAATGTCATATGTAAATGACTAACACTTTATCAAATGAACTTCCCCTTAAAGTGTGCTAGTCATTCATGAATCTTCAATTCTGTAGGCTTTGAAAGTAATAATCATAAGCGAAGAAAATTCAGTATCACCTATTTGATGTAGTAGTAGAAAAACCCGAATCTGTGTATTATACCATGTAATATCCACATAACAGCGAACGTATACATCTCAGAATGTATAGGGAGTGGATGAGGCTCTTGACAAAAACCAATAACTTAGAAAATATGAGCATAGAGCAACCTAAGAAAAATCTCATACCTTTGCGTATTTTTGTCAATGCATCATTACGGAATAAAGCATGAATAAAACACATACTCAGCCAATTATACTTCATCTTCAAATAGCCAATAGTCAACTACCTTCATGACTATGTAAACAATCAATATGAAAGCCTTTTATACCTTTAAGACCAGTTGCTGTGAATATACCAAACTCCAAAACCTTGCTGTCCCAAAACTCATATCTGACAGCAGGGGGAACTTTCAAAAACAGTGGGAATCTATTGATGAAAGTAGGGGGAACTGTTGAAGGAAGGGGGATCGTAGCAGGGGCTTCTTTAAATGAAAGTAGTGGAAACTTTTTCAACAGCAGGGGGAACTTTTAATGCCTCTGTTTAGCTATTAACCTGTAACAACCCCAAACAATAAGTTTGAATTTGCAACAGGGGAAAATAACAAAACATGGGTAACTCAAAATTACCCTACTGTTAAAATTAGTTCACTTTTAACGAGAATCAGCACTCATTATACTTCATTGCTTTGAACCATGATCCATGTGAAGACAAATTATTATAACCAAGACCTGATGACATGCGTCAATAGCAATCGTCCACATCGAAGCTATAATATAATATTGTATCTCTTGGCTACACCAAATTATATCACGTCCCATCCCTTTCAGCCTTTAACATAACTTTTTGCTTACCCGTGCGAACACAAAATTATAACCTATTCCCTTTCATTCGTGTGAACATAAACTTGCTCAAACAATTCGTGTGAACACAAATTGCTCAAACAATTCGTGTATTCATACTCGTGTGAACACAGGCAAATAGGACAATAGTGGATCTCTGTTTGCTTCATATATTAATTCGTCCCTTCTCATATGTGACTTTAATACAGAAAGTAATATCAAATCACATAAATGAGAGAAACACATACCCCACAAGCACCTCCATTTGATTGGACAAGATATCATTGTCTTTGCTATATCTTCGTAGCATTGATCATAGAAACAAAAACCGACAATCAATATATATCAATATTGTTGTACCAATGTTGCCTTGTTTCCTTTTATTCGGACGAATCAGCATATAAAAGCTTCTGTGCACCAAAACCACACGTCAAGAACAGCAAAAAAGATTAATTATTACCTTGGGTTTTAACACAAACCCTAGATCTTCACCTCAACGAACACGAACACGAAAAACATATTGATTCTCCTAGATATCGAGAGCCACCCGCTCTAATACCACTTGTTGAATCCAAGATCGTTAGACTCAAATAGTAAAAACCATTTTATCTAGGATGATGAACATTCATATGAAATAACATAGCGGAATTGAATGATAATCATGAACAAGATGTTTAACAAGATGAATGATTCTCAAAGGGTTTGTATTATTGATGATTAACACAAACCACTCTAGGCATGTATACATGAATCCCATGCCTAGAGATCAAAGACTCTGTAGGTTACGTTTGAGTAGTATGAATTAATTAATAAAACCTACGGTCTGGTGTTCCTTTTATAACTTAAGGAACCCAGGGATCCATGGAAACTAAACAAGATAATAATGACTAAATCAAAACAGAATTATTCATTCTTATCACTACTTGACCAAATCTCCATGTTTTTTGTACATGGCAGGGGAATCTTCACAGCAGTGGAAAGTTTTGTATTAGGGGAAACTTTCTTGTATTTTGTCCACCAGCTTGAAGTTTCTCCTAATGCCATATTTGGTCCTTTTTGTTTCCATAGTGATTTGACTCATCAACTTTTGACCCAACAGAGGTCCTTGACGTGTCATAGTGTGACGTGCTTACGTGAAGGAGTATTATTTAATTGACGGCATTCATTCGAGTTATTATTGTAGGTGTTTCTTTAACCTAATAATCTTTCTTCTTTATAGTAATTCATAAATTTATGTAACTTCACAATAATATAGCGTATTTCAATAGTGAAGGAGCAAGTAAAGATCGAGATTTACACGGACATCTCCATTATCAACCATTATAAAAGATTAACCTGGACATAATCTATCCGTTGGGTGTGCCAAGCCCAAACACAATCAAAAGTTAATTTTATTTTAACAAAAAAGGTTTATCACACAAAACCCTATATGTCCAAATGGAATATAAACACTAAAAAAACATGGAATAAAAAAACACAAAAAACTAAAACCGAAGAACTTTTTAATTTAAATCCGGATTGAATTTAGAATCTATAATTTTTTAACATAAATATAACGTTACTTAAGCGTAAACTATACCTAAAATATACTAAAGATTAAATTAGAAATACAATAAACTAAAAACGCACAAACAATAAACCCTCCAGAACAAACAAAAAAACGACCCCGCCCGTTGGGCGGGTTACGACGGTAATGTATATACATATACATATATATATATATATATATATATATATATATATATATATATATATATATATATATATATATATATATATATATATATATATATATATATATATATATATATATATATATATATATATATATATATATATATATATATATATATATATATATAGAATTTAGTTAAAATGGTGTAAGTCTTTAAAATTGTTAAAGTGAGAAGTATTTTAGACCTTTGGATCTTTTAATTGGTTTAAGATGATATCAAGTTGATTAAAAAAATTACAATTAAAATGAGTTACTTTTAATATGATAAAGGGAAGTAGTTGACTCTTTTTTGTTTCTATCTAAATTCTTTGTAACGTGAAACTAATAACTGCCGTAATTTTCGTTCCCATTTTCCTCAAATGCCATATCCTCCTCACTTCAAAAGAAAAATCATGATTATCTACGTCATCCAATTTAAAAACCTCCCTTTGTTTGAAATCTCGTTTCTTTTTTTGGCGAGTGATTTTCGATAAGAACAATACCGGTGTTTTTACGAAACCGACCGTTGTTAAATCGTTAGCCCATGTCTACTTTGACGAGGCCAATGGGCAATGACGAGATGAGTTCTAAAATTTCATTCTTTTAGGACCGAGCTCGAAACACCGCTAACAGATGTAAACCGATGAGTGACGAGATGAAGGGGTTGTGAAACATTTTTGTATTTGTGTAAGAGTCATGATACATGTCAGTTGATATGGTGAGGTTCTAGCCTTCTAGCTTGCACATATGTTTTAATTTTAATGTATCACTCCATTGTAGTCAACAATGGTGGCTAATGTGAGAATGAGCTTTGTATTCTTTCTCGTAGGCAGCTACTAGTAATTTGAACATTGTTTTTTTCGAACTTAATTCGAACATCAACTCGATTTACTTTGAATATATTGCGTTAATAAGGTCTTATTATTTCTTGGTTGACGTGTATGTTTCTCATAATTAAGTTCACAATGTATCAAAGATAGTACATCTCATTTACATCAACTGTCTAATGTATCAGTTTATTCTTTCAATGTAGCATAGGTTTTTGTAAAAATTTGTCAAGTAAAACTCTTGTGATATAACATGTTAATACATTATTAATGATGGTCTTTGATCAATGTATCATTTGTGTAATAATATTGCTTTTTTTAGTTTTTTATGTGTGTATCATTTTTTATCACTTTTGTAAAATACTATTTTGTGTACCACTTGTTAATTTTTTTTATCAATGTATCATTTGTGTAATATTATCATTTGTTATTATTTTTTGTAAAAAACTATTTAGTGTACTACTTGTTATAATTTTGTTCAATGTATCATTTGTTATCATTTGATCAGTATATCATATATGTAATATTATTGGTGGATACATAATAAAATACTAAACAATTAATCATGTTTCATAAATTTATATACTACGTAGTAGTTTTTCGTTACAAAATATTAGTGAAAGACAACCGCTTTAATGGTCTTATTAATGACTCTCAAAAGTTATCTTAATTTTTGTTGTAACTACCAAAAAAAAATGCTATTATCTTTATCTGACTTAATCATCTAATCATGTACATATCCAATGGCTTAAATTACCTTCTATTTTAATAACTTTAAACCACTACATCACATTAACCTACCTCTCTCTCTCTCTCTCTCTCTCTCTCTCTATATATATATATATATATATATATATATATATATATATATATATATATATATATATATATATATATATATATATATATATATATATATATATATATATATATATATATATATATATATATATATATATATATATATATATATATATATATATATATATATATATATATATATATATATATATATATATATATATATATTTATATATAGGTATAACTATGACTTGATACCACACCCTTAATCCCAGTCATATGTGACATGGCAGCTATTAGCCAATAGTATTTCAGAAATCCCTAAAACATCTCTATTTTCTACGATTTTTATGATTTAAAATCGCAGTTTTATGAAAAC
Organism: Glebionis coronaria; assembly: GCA_025667525.1. Lineage (NCBI taxonomy): Eukaryota > Viridiplantae > Streptophyta > Magnoliopsida > Asterales > Asteraceae > Glebionis > Glebionis coronaria. The sequence goes on along the minus strand of JANFOE010001515.1, from coordinate 243,102 downwards.
CACGTTTTCGAAACGCAACTTTGAAAAATACGTTTTGAAACACAGTTTTCATATGAGTTTTTGGAAATTATGTAAAAAAATGTCAAATGCAAGATTTGACTCGTGACCTATGGTTTACATTTAAACAGGTTTACCACTAAGCCAAACTACTTTTAATTATTTTTTTATACATGACAATATTAATAAATTCTATAAAATGATTGCTATTCATATACATTAGTAGCCTCCTAAAACATATTCTTCTCATACTGTAAACCCTAACCCCATAGCATCCTAAAAAACATTCGATTCTAAAAAGAATAACATACATGTCATTGATTCGTTTTATTTATCATTCATTATATCACATCCGGTATGTTTACGATTCACGTAATTGTCTATTGTCTAGTTTTTTTTAATATAGTTTTTTTGAATATAGTTTTTTATGATGTGTGAAGAAGGATTGATTTTAATATGTTATGGAAGGAAACCCTAAGCCTTCGGTTTTTAGTACAATAACAATAGTAGGTTTCTTAGTTAAGCATCATATTATACCTTACTTGAATACAAGGCGCCATTATAGGAATTTAATCAGATTTATTAATACAGCTGAACATGTAGCGGTAGTTTGTTTTAGCTTATAAGTCTTGGCTCTTGGCCTATTTACGTTTCATACTTGATATCTATGTTACTGCATTCTTGATACCTATCTTACTGCTTGGCCTATTTGCAGATCATTGTTGATATCTATCTTACTACTATTACAGGTTGAGCTTGCTGCACTACTGCATGATATAGGTGATTGCTTCTTGTCCTCCTGTCACTAACTAAGTTATTTTTTACTGAACATAAGTTTACATAATTATCCTTAAGGAAAGAAAAACATCATGAAAATTCATACAATATATGCTATTGATAATAATTTTCGTCTTTAGTATTAGTTTGCTTTTTCCAAAACTAAAACAACCTTTTAGATTTAGAAAACATTTGTTATGTCTTTGAACATCTACTGAAAAATATAGTATACTTTTACCTCTTATTCCTCATTAATTCTTCTCTTATAGACATTTATCAATGGATGTTCAGAAACTGTGTTTTTTTTGTCAAAGTTCAGTGTTATCGCTACAATACTTTATGGCAGTAATATTGTTTCATATGCATTGAGCTGTCTTGTAATATTTCACTTCCTTTTGTCAAATTGCTAATAACATCTGCTATATCCTATTCTATGATGCAGGGATCCATCCGGGGAGAAATTTGTAGAGGATTTTCTTGCAAAAGAGGGTGTGGATATGGAAAAAAGCAGCAATCTAATGGTGGACAGATCCTTAATCGAGGTATGTTTTCTTTGAAGAAATTATCATCAAACCTTAATCCACCGGTAAATGGCAAAATAAGTCGGTTGGGTTTTGGTCTGACTCGTGTAGCGTGTCTTATTTCCATGGTATGGAAGTGTCAAATTTATAAAGTAATACTCCAATTGCTTCCGACCTTACTTCTTTGGGTATTGAGCCACACAATAAAGAGAGCATCGATATTTTAAAAAACACATTGGTTGTTCGCAAGAAGTATGTTCTGTTATCCTGAACTGCTCAAAGATCAGAAGACAACCAGTTAACCATCCTCAATCGAAAGCAGCCACTCTACAAGAACGTTGGCTCAATTTTAAAAATCACGTTGTGACTAAGGGTCTGCACACACACGAGGCTGGAGCCACCTCCTCCCATAACAGCGACCAGAGGAAGAAAAACATTCCCATTATATCAGCATCGATTACTCAGCACACTTTCAGGTATTACATCTACTTTATGTTCGTGGAGATTCGGAGGAAGAGGTTTAGAAGTAATTATCAGAAGATTTTTTATCATAACTACCATGCGGTTAAGAATCATAAGGTTTGATATCATAACTGACAGAGAATGTAACACTCTCAATTTTCGTATCGGTACAGCGGAAGGGTCTTTTAGAGTGTTACGAGATAGCACAATAACTCCAATCATAGACAACACATAAAAATGGTTGTTCAAGGTTCAACATACATTCATTCGATAAAAAGTTTTAAAGTGTACAACAGGTCCCAAATTATACAGGTCATTTAGTTTACAAAACATAGATCGAATGAACATTTTTAATATTATGTGGGCCATCAGAGTCGATCTCCATCCTGATTATCTTCAAGCACCTGAGATAAAAACATGCAAAAATCATATCAGCGAATGCCGAGTGAATTCATAGAGTTTAATAAAACTGTTATATAAAACAATCGTTCAAATCAGAACACAAGTATAATATCGGAAGTAAGTCCTTGTATTGCTAGTCAGGCAATATATAAATCAAGCATACATCTTAAACCGTCCATGAGACCGTAGCCTTAATATTACCATAATAGGTAATATATTCATCGTTATTAGCGTCGTTATTGGATTACATTATGGATTATATAGGATTATTATTAGCCGCATGACATTGTTACCTTACTATGAAAAGAACGGGCCGCGAACCCGACAAACAATTTGCCCATCTAAGTTAGCGTGTCGTCACAAAAATCACGCTATGGAATCTTCTCATACATAAATTCGCTTACCAATCAATGTGGTACGACGGGGATCAACCGTCAAGGCGCGAACTGGGGTGATCGTCCCCAAATAGTACTATCGAATGCATAAGCGTCTACCAAATCCTGATATTTCACAATTCATGCTAATGGGACTTTAAGTGACATAACCTAACTATTAATAATTCTTTTTGTCTCGTTTATAGGGTCATAGCATCATTCGGGTCCATATCATTAAGCATACCATCGGGACTACTTGTGTTCTATTTTTATCAAAATCTAGCATGTTATCTCCCTCGCGGGTTTACAGATCATTTTATAAAACATTTAAAAGAGTGCGAGGCTATGAACTCACGTTGATAATGAAAGGCGGATTATTGGCTACGGGCGTGCTTCGGTCACGGAAACCTATATAAATAATAATCGGTCTTAGACTTTTGTCCAATGACTTTTATCAAAATAACAATATACATATGATGATTTTTGTACATATGATGATGATCAAGTGGGTTTATATATCCTTGTTTACTCATTTTAGTGTTTACGTATTGGTAACCTTTTTACTAGTTTACTAGTTTTACCTGTTTACCTATTTTAAGTCCAATAAGCTTAGTATAAGTTCTTTAACTTATTTTAATCCATTTTATACTTATATTATCAGTATTTAAACTTTACATGTTGGGCCCAAATGGGTTAAGCCCAATAAGTACTTTTTATAAGTGTTTAACTTATTTAGTCCAATTATTAGTCCAATATGCTTACTTAGCTCGTTAATGTCCGTATGTCCTATAGTTCGGGTTTTATCGGTTTTTACTTGTATTAGATACTTATATATCAGTATATGACTTTTAAAAACTTCATAATAGACGGGTTTGATCGTCTAAGTTTTAATTGGCGAAAAACGTTAATTTTACGATAATAGCCGAAAAAGTCGTAAAAATCAAGTTTATAGTTTTTATAACTTATAAATATTATTCCACTACCATTTTTATAATTTATCCATTTATTTAACCTTATACATATTTTATATAAATGAAATTCATAAGTTAGTGGGTTTTAATTTCACATTTTATACTATATAATTTGAGTGCTTATATAATAGTATTAAACATTAATTCTTCAAAATCTGATTTTTATTTTCATCTTCACCATTTTTATCATATCTAGAGTTCTAAAATGAATTAGAAGCTCATTTTTGGGTGGCATGAACTTCATATTATGTGCTACAATTAACTTAGTTATAGCTACTGCTCATTTTAAGTTTAACTAGCCTTAACAGTCCCTACAAAACAGCTTATTCATATTAGAACTCTCATCTTGTTTTGATCATATCTCACTCATTTTAATGATTCCATTGCATGGCCAACTCTCACATGTGTATAAAATCTTTTACTTACTGTAAATGGATTCTACCATGCAATTTTATCAGTTCAAGTTTTAGTTACATACTGTTTTTATACAGCCAACAAATTAATCATGATTTTAGCCTTGTTTCTTATGGTTATTAACCTTTTTAAGCATATTTATCAACATTTGATCCCCGCACAACATTTTTATCATCATTTATTCATCATATACATATACAACAAGAAAGAAAATACATTTGATCTTTACAAAAATAACAAGAGAAAATGGAGAGGATGATCTTCTTTTCCAACCAAGAGTATATCTTGTTTTTGGAAGACAAGAACTTGATGAACACCAAATGTAACTCCAAGATCATCAAATACCAAGAAAATAAGTTGAGAAATCAGCCCTAGGACACAAGCAAATCACCTCCTTTGTTGTTAAAATGGCCACCAAGTGATCAAGGCTTCAAGGTAACTCCATGATAGAGCTAGATAACAAGTATTTTGTGGCTAGAAAAGATCAAAAGGGGTGTTTGTGCTTTGAAGTGGGACGGCAATGGTGGTGGTTTTGAGAGAGTTTTTGGTTGATTTTTAATGTGTGGAATGGAGGTATGTGAGATGGTTGATGGTTTTAGCTTGAAACTAGCTTAAGTTGTAAGCTTAACTTACACTTGTAAGTTATAAGTTAACATGATGCCACATCTTTGATGTGGTGTCATGTTGTGCCGTCCCATGCCATAGTGGGGTGGGATAATGTATTTTGTCCCACCTCACTAATTTACGGGTATTCCTCGATTCTAGTTTCCTCGATTTGCGTGCCCTCGGGTCGTTTTACGAAAAACGTTTTTATAAATTATGAATCAACGACACAAAACGAATCCAATAAAAATTGTCTCATCAAAACGGAGTTCAAAAACGTAAATACGTAATCCTAAGGTTTCCGATTTAATCGTAAAGGACGCTAAATTATGCACGTAAGCCCAAATTTAAATCCGTAAATTGTGAGTTCATCAACCAACACAAAAATAAGTTTCAAAATATTATACGAGAAAATAATTCACTACCTGAAAATGTTAGATTGTCACAGCTTTTCCTCCTAAAAGGGATCAACGTCCTCGTGATCCATTTCATTTGGATGTCCGTTTCTTATTGAAATCGAAGAGGTGCGGATATTTCTTCCACATTTCATCCTCTCGTTCCCAAGTATACTCCGGTCCATGCTTTGAATTCCATCGGATCTTGACAATAGGTATCCGACTTTGTTTCAGTTGCTTTACCTCACGATCCATAACCTCTACGGGCTCTTCGATAAAATGCAACTTCCCATCTATTCGAACCTTATCTAACGAAATTTTCTCATCACTCATTGCTAGACATTTCTTCAGACTAGATACATGGAATGTGTTGTGAACACCATGAAGTTCTGGGGGTAACTCTAGTTTATAAGCCACCGGACCTACTCTAGATAAAATCTTAAAGGGTCCAATATAACGGGGATTCAATTTTCCTCGCTTTCCAAATCTTATAACGCCTTTCCATGGCGATACTTTCAACATTACTCGGTCACCCACTTTAAACTCCATTGGCTTCTGCCGCACATCCGCGTAACTTTTCTGTCTACTACGGGCAGTCAACAACCTATTCTTAATCTGAACTATCATCTTCGTAGTCTCTCGGATCAATTTCGGTCCCGTGAGCTGGGTATCCCCAGCTTCACTCCAACATACAGGAGATCTACACTTCCTACCATACAAAGCTTCAAACGGTGCAGCCTTAATACTAGAATGGTAACTATTGTTATACGAAAACTCTGCTAAAGGCAAATGTTTATCCCAATTCTTACCAAAATCTAACACACAAGCTCTCAACATATCTTCTAGTGTTTGTATCGTCCTTTCACTCTGCCCATCAGTCTGGGGGTGATAAGCAGTGCTCATGTCGAGATTCGTTCCCAAAGATCTTTGGAGAGATTTCCAAAAATTCGATGCGAATCTAGGATCTCAATCTGAAATGATCGATACAGGCACTCCATGCTTGCATACAACATTCTCAAGGTATATACGAGTCAGCTTCTCCAGTGAGAACTGCTCTTTAACCGGAATGAAGTGTGCTGATTTGGTCAGTCTGTCGACAATAACCCAAATCGAGTTGTTTCCAGATGATGTTCTAGGAAGCTTGGTGATAAAGTCCATCGTAATTCGCTCCCACTTCCATTCAGGAATCTTTGGCTGTTGAAGTAGTCCTGATGGCTTTTGATGTTCCGCTTTAACTCTAGCACAAGTCAAGCATTGAAGAACATACATAACTATGTCAGCTTTCATATTCAGCCACCAGTACAACTTCTTCAAATCATGGTACATCTTATCAGATCCTGGATGAATGGAATACTTAGATTTATGGGATTCTAACATAATCAAGTCTCTTAAGCCTCCGCACTTAGGTATCCACATACGACCTCTTAAGCATTTCACTCCATCAGCTCTAACCTCTAAAGGATCTCCTTCTCCTCGGAACCCTTCATTAACAAAATTTTTCTTCTTACAAGCTTCTATTTGCGCATTTCTAATTTGCTCAGGCAAATTATTGTGCACGGTCAAGACTAGAGAACGTACCTTGATAGGCTCTCTATCTTTCCTACTTAACGCATCGGCAGCAACATTGGCTTTTCCTGGGTGATATTTTATATCACAATCATAATCACTTAACAACTCTATCCATCTTCGTTGCCTCATGTTCAATTCCTTCTGGTCGAGAGTATACTGTAGGCTTTTGTAATCGGTGAATACCGTACACTTGGTGCCATACAGATAATGTCTCCACAACCTATGAGCAAAGACTACAGCTCCTAACTCAAGATCATGAGTAGTATAATTCTCCTCATTCTTCCTTAATTGCCTAGAAGCATAAGCTATCACTTTCTCTCGCTGCATCAAAACAGCTCCATAGCCTCTAAGAGATGCATCACAATACACTACAAAATCTTCACTCCCGTCGGGTAATGATAAGATTGGCGCACTACATAATTTTTGCTTCAATGTCTGAAATGCTCCATCTTCATCACTTCCCCAAACGAAAGGTTTATTCTTTTGGGTAAGCTTAGTCAAGGGTTTAGCTATCAAAAAAAATTCTTTAATGAATCACCTATAATAGCCAGCCAATCCTAAGAACTGTCGCACTTCCGTTGGCGTTGTCGGTGCAGACCAATTCTTAATGGCTTCAACCTTTGCAGGATCAACATGAATTATATCTTTGTTAATCACATGACCAAGAAATTGCACAGAATCTAACCAGAAATCACATTTCGAAAACTTAGCATACAACCTTTCATCCTTCAACAAATTCAAAACAATCCTTAAATGTTTTCTATGTTCATCTTCATTCTTAGAATAGATTAGAATATCGTCAATAAACACAATCACAAATTTATCCAAGTAGGGCTTGCACACTCGATTCATTAAATCCATGAAAACCGCAGGTGCGTTAGTTAACCCAAATGGCATTACTTGAAATTCATAGTGTCCATAACGAGTTCTAAATGCAGTTATAGGAATATCTTCTTCACGGACGCGAAGTTGGTGATATCCTGACCACAAATCTATCTTAGAATACACACTAGATCCTTGTAGTTGATCAAACAAATCATCAATCCTAGGTAAAGGATATCGATTTTTAATTGTCAACTTATTCAGTTCCCTATAATCAATGCACATACGGAAAGATCCATCCTTCTTCTTAACGAACAAGACTGGAGCTCCCCAAGGCGACGAGCTCGGTAGAATAAAACCTTTATTAGACAACTCCTTAAGTTGCTCAGATAACTCCTTTAATTCAGAAGGGGCTAATCGGTAAGGCGCACGTGCCACCGGTGCAGCACCAGGAATTAAATCGATTTGAAACTCTACTTGCCTTATCGGTGGAAGTCCGGGTAAATCTTTAGGAAATACCTCAGGAAATTCACAAATAATAGGTACATCTTCCAATCGTTTCTCCCTAGACTCATTCCCGGTCACTTGAGCTAAGAATAACTCACAACCGTTCCTGATGTACTTTTGGACTTTAATACATGAAACGATTTTCAAACCAATTACTAACGTCCTATTCCTAAGAGGAATCTTAACCTTCTTCTCTCCACATAAAATAGTAGCATTATTCAACGACAACCAATCCATACCAATAATAATATCAAAACTACCTAATTCTATCAACATCAAATCAATCGGAAAGGAATAGTTCAAGAGATTTAGAGAGCATCCTTCTAATAGCTTATTAGTTTTCACTAATTTACCATCAGCCAATTCCACCTCGTAACTGGTATTTATCTCAACAGGTTGAATATCAATAAGGGCACTAAATTTAGTGGATACAAAGCTCCTATCAGCACCCGAATCAAATAAAGCAACAGCATAATGATTGTTGAGTAAAAACGTACCGGTAACGACATTTGGATCCTCTTTCTTCACCTCAATTGTTCCAAGTTGATAGATACCACCCTGGGGGTTTCTTCCAGGTACAATCGCTTTCAACTTGGGGCATTCCGATTTCCTATGACCTTCTTCATTACAGTTGAAGCAAATGGTTCCCTTCTTACACCTTTCAACCTTGTGTCCAAGCTTTCCGCAATTTCGGCACTTCCAGCAGTCGCCAGCATGCCTCTTGTTGCCACACTTAGGACATGTATCATCGTTGCGCGATGTATTGTTGGTAAGAGCATTTGCATTCCCCTTTCTCTGGTTCTGACGGCGATTGAAATTCTTCCTATTATCACCTCTATCTACACGATTACCGTCTCCCTTTCTTTTCTCACCAACACGGGCTTCATCTTCCCTATCCTGAATTATATGTCCAATGAGTTGGTAAGCCATTCGAACAACATCATCAATGGTCAGTGGTTTAGATGATGTCACGTCCCCCCGGATATTCCTGGTCGACCCTTTAATATATGGCTCAATTCGGATCTCTTCGGGTTCCACCAATCGAGGACATAGCAAGGCCAACTCATGGAATCGGTTTGTGTAACTATCAATGTCCACACCTTTCATTCTCAAATGAATCAACTCTTTTTCTAACCTAATAATCACACTACGAGGACAAAACTCCAAAGTCATCCACTTCTTAATTTCAGCCCAAGGAGTAGCATTAGCAGCATCAAGACCCATGAAAGCAATTCTCCCGTTCCACCAAGTCAACGCACGACCTTTAAGAGTAGCCATAACAAGAGTCACCTTATCTTCCTCCTTACACTTACTAATCCGAAACACCGACTCAATCTTCTCAATCCACTGGCTTAATCCTACAGCACCTTCAGTTCCATTAAAAGGTAGAGGTTCACACTTCATGAACGTCACATAAGTACAACCACCAACTTCAGGTGCATTAGTTCCAAGTCTTCCCACATTTCCTTGAGTATTAGCATTTACATTATTAGCATTCACATTCACATTAGTACCGCCAATTCCACTACCGCCAGCTCCACTACCGCCAGCTCCACTACCGCCAGCTCCACTACCGCCGACTCCACTACCGCCAGCTCCACTACCGCCAGCTTTATTTCTAGCATTTGCCATAAATTCAGTCATAGATGCGGTAACTTGCTCCGTAATAATCCTACGTACATCATCCTCAGTCACAGCCTTCTTGGGCGGCATAGTTCTATAATTTCACAATTTCAAAGTATTAAGCATTCACCCAACAAAGGATTCATATAATATGGATTGAATTCATAATCAAGGTACAAATAAGGCACAATATGTTTAAGACAAGATACATATTTCATTCGATTTGAAACGAAAGCATTGTCTTAGTTACATCCCATATCAAAGTTCTAGCACTATACACACTCAAAATTCGTGCCAAGTCTACTACTAACAAGTCGGTTCAGTCAAAGCTACAAAAGTACAAAAGATACAAAGGTCACTACTATTTACAGACTGGTCTACTGAGAACCGCCAGATGGTCCATCATCCATCGTCTTCTGTATCTTCGCCGGACGATCACTAGACACATCTTCAGCTGGGCGCTTACGGATCACTCCTCTTTCAACCATGTCAGCATAAAATCTACTATTCTAACCCACAGATATATTCAACTCCTTTTCAGCTTTCTCACGTATCGTACGAGCTACATTCAACTGAATCTCCATAGAATTCACCTTTCTCTTCATAGAAGCAAACTCGCCACTTTCTAACACCGATAACCTCCTAAAAGCCTCATTCAAACCACGTTCTACATCAGTCAAAACCAAACTAAGCAATTCCCGCTCTTTCTCGCCAACCTTAGTCTTCGACTCCAAATAAGCAACTTGAGTGTGAACAACACCTAATCCAATCTCTGTCATACTACTCTTAACACGTGAAGCATCTAGATCACGTCTCAAGGCCCATGGTGCAAGACCATCAATATGAGTAGCCTCTCGAGTACTAGACGACTCTCATATCACACGTCTACGAGTAGCAATACCATCAGTACCGTCAGGTGCATTGTCATCCTCATCCTCCTCTGATTCAGAATCAGATTCAGACGATTCAGACATTTCATCCCTAGGTAGCTCAACCTCAGAATCAGACAAATAAACTGGTGGGGATAAAGGCTTGCCCTCTGGAACATCATAAGGGTAAATAAGCTCAGCTTCCTCATCGTCATCAACCTTATCGTCTATACCTACTTCCTCCTCGACATCCTCGTCGTCAATCTCATCATCTAAATTATCTAACCCAATCTCATCATCATTCTCTATATCAACATTATCAATCTCATTCTCTACCAAGTCAACCTGAGGGGCAATCTGATCTCCTAGTCCTAACTCGGGCTCGGGATTCTCAAATGGTTCCTCCTCATCATCCATATCATAATCTACTAAGTCTAAATAAGGATCATCATCTACATTAGGTTCGGGAATAGCATGGTTTTCTACAGGAATATTAGGGTCAGCCATGACAATCTGCATTTATTTATATATCTCGTATTAGGATAACATACTAGTTAAACAATCACATACTGAAATCACGATATATACATATATATAAATTATATTATATATATCAAAATATATCTTCTCAATAGGGCTTGTTGGTAACGTCGAAGATCTCTGGCACCGTTATAGTCAAAAGATTTTTCAAATATTTTCTCAAATGTTCATTGTTAAAAGATTTTGAAAAGTTTTGTTCAAAACCTTGGTTTTTAAAATCTTTTGTTCTCTATAATGAGAGCTCTGGTACCAAACTATAACACTCTCAATTTTTCGTATCGGTACAGCGGAAGGGTCTTTTAGAGTGTTACGGGATAGCACAATAACTCCAATCATAGACAACACATAAAAATGGTTGTTCAAGGTTCAACATACATTCATTCGATAAAAAGTTTTAAAGTGTACAACAGGTCCCAATATATACAGGTCATTTAGTTTACAAAACATAGATCGAATGAAGATTTTTAATATTATGTGGGCCATCAGAGTCGATCTCCATCCGGATTACCTTCAAGCACCTGAGATAAAAACATGCAAAAATCATATCAGCGAATGCCGAGTGAATTCATAGAGTTTAATAAAACCGTTATATAAAACAATCGTTAAAATCAGAACACAAGTATAATATCAGAAGTAAGTCCTCGTATTGCTAGTCAGGCAATATATAAATCAAGCATACATCTTAAACTGTCCATGAGACCGTAGCCTCAATATTACCATAATAGGTAATATATTCATCGTTATTAGCGTCGTTATTGGATTACATTATGGATTATATAGGATTATTATTAGCCGCATGACATTGTTACCTTACTATGAAAAGAACATGCCGCGAACCCAACAAACAATTTTCCCATCTAAGTTAGCGTGTCTTCACAAAAATCACGCTATGCAATCTTCTCATACATAAATTCGCTTACCAATCAATGTGGTACGACGGGGATCAACCATCAAGGCGCGAACTGGGGTGATCGTCCCCAAATAGTACTATCAAATGCATAAGCGTCTACCAAATCCCGGTAGTTCACAATTCCTGCTAATGGGACTTTAAGTGACATAACATAACTATTAATAATCCTTTTTGTCTCGTTTATAGGGTCATAGCATCATTCGGATCCATATCATTAAGCATACCATCGGGACTACTTGTGTTCTATTTTTATCAAAATCTAGCATGTTATCTCCCTCACGGGTTTACAAATCATTTTATAAAACATTTAAAAGAGTGCGAGGCTATGAACTCGCGTTGATAATGAAAGGCGGATTATCGGCTACGGGCGTGCTTCGGTCACGGAAACCTATATAAATAATAATCGGTCTTAGACTTTTGTCCAATGACTTTTATCAAAATAACAATATACATATGATGATTTTTTTACATATGATGATGATCAAGTAGGTTTATATATCCTTGTTTACTCATTTTAGTGTTTACGTATTGGTAACCTTTTTACTAGTTTACTAGTTTTACCTATTTACCTATTTTAAGTCCAATAAGATTAGTATAAGTTCTTTAACTTGTTTTAATCCATTTTATACTTATATTATCAGTATTTAAACTTTACATGTTGGGCCCAAATGGGTTAAGCCCAATAAGTACTTTTTATAAGTGTTTAACTTATTTAGTCCAATTATTAGTCCAATATGCTTACTTAGCTCGTTAATGTCCGTATGTCCTATAGTTCGGGTTTTATCGGTTTTTACTTGTATTAGATACTTATATATCAGTATATGACTTTTAAAAACTTTACATTAGACGGGTTTGATCGTCTAAGTTTTAATTGGCGAAAAACGTTAATTTTACGGTAATAGCCGAAAAAGTCGTAAAAATCAAGTTTATAGTTTTTATAACTTATAAATATTATTCCACTACCATTTTTATAATTTGAGTGTTTATATAATAGTATTAAACATTAATTCTTCAAAATCTGATTTTTATTTTCATCTTCACCATTTTTATCATATCTACAGTTATACAATGAATTAGAAGCTCATTTTTGGGTGGCATTAACTTCATATTATGTGCTACAATTAACTTAGTTATAGCTACTGCTCATTTTAAGTTTAACTAGCCTTAACAGTCCCTACAAAACAGCTTATTCAGATTAGAACTCTCATCTTGTTTTGATCATATCTCACTCATTTTAATGATTCCATTGCATGGCCAACTCTCACATGTGTATAACATCTTGTACTTACTGTAAATGGATTCTACCATGCAAGTTTATCAGTTCAAGTGTTAGTTACATTCTGTTTTTATACAGCCAACAAATTAATCATGATTTTAGGCTTGTTTCTTATGGTTATTAACCTTTTTAAGCATATTTATCAACACTTGATCCCCACACAACATTTTTATCATCATATATTCATCATATACATATAAAACAAGAAAGAAAATACATTTGATCTTTACAAAAATAACAAGAGAAAATGGAGAGGATGATCTTCTTTACTAACCAAGAGTATATCTTGTTTTTGGAAGACAAGAACTTGATGAACACCAAATGTAACTCCAAGATCATCAAACACCAAGAAAATAAGTTGAGAAATCAGCCCTAGGACACAAGAAAATAACCTCCTTTGTTGTTAAAATGGCCACCAAGTGATCAAGGCTTCAAGGTAACTCCATGATAGAGCTAGATAACAAGTATTTTGTGGCTATAAAAGATCAAAAGGGGTGTTTGTGCTTTGAAGTGGGACGGCAATGGTGGTGGTTTTGAGAGAGTTTTTGGTTGATTTTGCATGTGTGGAATGGAGGTATGTTCTCACTTTTCTCCATGAAATATTTTTTTTCTCGATACTCAACACTTCCTTTATACCTACACAATGTCTTACCTTCAAGGTCATAATTCTCCTCATCTTGTCTCGGTTAGACCAAACCCTTCGTCTCTCATGACACATCACATCTATAACTCCTCATCCATTCGATCATCAATACTAAGCCTTCCAATCCAACAATATAGGTCAGTGTCGTTTGCTTTCCACAGTACAAAAATACTAGCATGCTTAGTGCCTTAGTCTACACATTAGGCTATACCAAAGTTTTACCTTCGGTTCCCATCTCAACCTATTTCATTCATGATTCGCATCTATCCACACTCCCTTCTTCTTCCTCAACTAATGGCATACATCACGAGGTTATGCTTCCCGTCTTTCAAGTCATCTATACGTCAAAATTTTCCATGTAGCTTCACTTGTTTTCCACATGACCAGTTCTCCTACTCCCTCCTAATAGGGACATACTAGAGTTTCATGTGATTCCATGCGGATCACCCTCTCATCTTATACCCATATTAGTTTCTATTTGTCTAAACTAAGCCATATTCTAAATTCTTACATAGGTCTCATAACTCTCTTCTTGACATTGCACCTATCATGTGGTACTTCAATCATCAAGTTCTATGGATACTTGGTTCTATCCTTCGAGGGTTCTCCCTAATTCCTTCACTATCATGTTCAACCAAAATTTCACACCTAATTCATCAACTCTATGTAAATTGTTAGTACATTGGATAATGCATAACTGTCTCTTCTAAAGATCCTTCATAAACACCTTCACTAAACCGACCTCTAATCACTTCTCCACGAACTTATTCAGCTCAAGCTTCAATACTCATCCCTCGATATTGATAGCCACAAATTTCTATCTTTGTGTAGTCACTCAACTCCCCTTGTTACTTCCATGAGTTCTTAATCTCCTATGTTATGTAGTCACTCCATCACGATCCATTGGTTCAGCTCTTTGTAGCTCCACTCCGGTACTCGATTTGTCCTTCTTCGTCATGAACCATACGGAGACTCCCATCATAGTGCTTGCCACCTTTCCAGTCCTTGCAACTTGTGTGACTCCTTCGAAATCTCTTGCATCCTTCTTACAGCCGGCACGTAGTCCTTTCAGCTCATTGCTTCACGATCTAGCTCTTCACACACTCCTTCTCATCTCCATGATGTTACCTAGGAACTTCACGCTACGCAATAGCTTCTAACTTCAACTCCTCTACCACAATATACTTCAACCCCTCAATGGCTCACTCTTCCTTACTTGTTGTACTTCACCATTAATCAACATCCTACCAATCATTCTTTCACATCCATGTTTTCCTTCGCGTGTCTACTACTACCTTGCCTCCATAACTATACCAAGTATGTTGCGTATTATTTGCCCAATATTTCCATTAGTAAAAACTTTCTACTCCACCCTCACATCCGCTAGTACTTTCATCCATCTCCTAATGGTACTTCAACCAACTTATCATAGCATGACATCTCGTTCTTACGACCAGTCAACTAACTTTACCTACTCCCTTATTCCTGTAACCAATATAAGTTTCAAAACCCCACAAATCTTAATCATTCCTCCAACACAACCGTTAAACCAAAAGACATCTCTCCATTCTAATATCTAACCATAAGTAATACTACCCAACTCTATTATCTCATCCTAATGTTTCCACAACTGCATAACTAAATAAACCATGACATGTACTAAAAGAATTCCAAACATTCGTGTCCGAAAATAAAATATAGGGTAAAACGAGCCCTAGACAAAACAACTAAAAATAAAACAATGTAATTCGAAAGATCAATGGCGTGTAAAGTCAAACTCATCACGATTTGTATTACCAAATTTCAATATCTTAGAAAATTTTAAATTTTCATCTCAATTAGTTACCTCACATTAAGACCATATTTTAACTCCAATAAATGAAATCATAGTCATATTTTACCATCTCCGTTACTACCAAAGGGCACAACTCAGTTAGTGTACTAAAACTCACTTTATCTATCATCTCATTTAACTTTAAACTCATCTTTTATCTTCATTATTTTATCAAAGATATCCACTAGTTAGTATAGTATAATGTTATTTTAACCATTATCTTGTGTACTCACATTAGACTCATTTCGCTTGTTATTATGAAACCAACACGTGTTTATAAAATATAGTGTTTTTATTCATTTTATTCTATGTTATTATTATCATTATTATAATAAAATATCCCTTTTTACTTTTTCCGTCTATTTAAATACTTCTAAAATTTTAACTCCACTTTTGAGAAAATTATCATAAAATTTCTTTACCCTTTATATGCACCATCACATGTTACCTAGAAAACTAATCAATTCATTGTCAAGATTTTTTTTTAACTTACTACCAATAAACTTAAAGAAATGATATGTAAGTCAGGATATCATACCATACACTTACAAAGTATTTTCAAAAGCATTTTCCTTTAATTAGCTAGACTCCTTTGCAAGAAAATTTGGTAGTTCTAATCAATTAAAATGCATACCCGAATATAGGCACACTTCAAAAGATTTAAAACGTCGTTGGAACTCCATCAAACTCCAGCACTAATAAATTGTTTAAACACGAGAGAACACTAGGTACGTTCAAGTTATAATAACTACTGAATGACCGTATATCATAACATAACATGTACTAGTATATATAGATCCGCATATATATACCTATTAAATTACCCAGAACATACTCGTTATCATACATGTCAAGTCAATCAATCGCGTCATACGCTCTTTTTTTTCCATACGAGTAATCACCATCTCACCATCTCACCATGCCACAACAAGGCATAAAACCCATCACCAAAACCAACCCATGTCGTGTGACCTCATAATCACACAACACGACTATAACACAAAACATATAACACAAAGAATTAGCCATATCATAGGCAACCATTACATAAACCCCTATTGTATACAATTACCCAAAATACACATCTCATCATATATAAGCATGTACTAACCCCTTTTTCATGAAATCATACTTGGAAGACCATCGGTGTTGTGGCACATATACAATTACATAGGACTCCATAATTATAGATGTCCCCTTTCACCTATGTACTCCCTCCTATGACGACACTTATAAGAAATTAGTACTACACGGAACACATATGTCTACCACATATCTACCACATAAAATAAACTCTATATATATACCGTATAGGTAAAATAATAACATCTCATATGTCAACCCTAACTTCATTCATAACTCGAGGCTCAAACGCCAAAACAAATCAATAACAACAAAATATCCAACATTAAAAAAGAGATCATAATAATTCAGGCGGAAATTCGAATCTACTACTAGTCGCAGACTCAACATCGGTACTATCATATTATTACCTAGCGCACCTCTTCTTCTAGGCGACATGGGTAACAGTAAATAGGTTCCTACACTTCCAGTTCATACGTCGCATCAATAGAAAATAAATGAATGTAATTACATATAATATGTCTCAATAAGTAAGTATGAAAGTAAATAACAAAACGAAATTAACACTTAATCACTCTATATACTATAATGTACACATACCCCTATGACACCTACATGCATGGACCCTTAAGCTATAGACTAGGCTACTAGACTAGGCAACCTAATTCTCTATAACCATTGTCTCTGATACCATTCTGTCCTACCCCACCATGGCGGAATATGGGGCGCGACGTATGGATATCATCACACCAATAGTGTGTCTATAGAGATATCTAAATGAAATAGAAATATCATAAATGGGTGACACAATGTCATGACAATATCTCAAACAATGCAGGCGTCTAGGTAAGTAGGTAACAGGTCTACCCCTTACACAAGACATTCAAATACACACATCAACATATAGGTGTCTACAATGTATCACTTATTCAAACATAAAATAAAGGCTAAGAGGAAAGGAGGTTCCTCCAAATTCAATCCTAAGCCTCTAAAGCTAGCCACTCCTATTCTCACGCTTAACCACATTCTCACCTGAAAGAGACACTAAAACATGTCAACAATAATGTTGGTGAGAGTCATAGGGTTAGACTCCAACGCCAAATCAGTTATAAGCTGTGAATAACAACCATCAATTAAATAAAATATGGACAATGTGCTACAATTATGTATTAACAACTAACATTCAAGATTAACCAATCATCACAATTCTAAGACTCCAAGCCTTATCAATCACCATAATTCCAAGGCTACAATCCTTACCAATCACCATGGTCCTATAGGCTCCCATACACCTATGAACCAATCCCAAGGCCCCGCCTTGTCAACATCCCCTTGTTACCAAGTCAAACAACAATAACTGAGACGGTACGTGTCCCCCGATCCAAATCATAAACACAATCAAGAATCATATAGCAGTTAATCACATAAGTGCACACACAAGTCCATCACAAATCATAAAAACATTCACAACATTAGTTACCAAACCATACAGTGTCTCTTCCATCCCATCTGGAAGTCAAAACATTTATAAATCATAGAAACATGGGAGTATGAAACTCACCTGAACAAGCTTCTCCATGTATTCGCGCTCTAACAAAAATCTAAACACACAAACATTTAAAATCAAGACATGAACCACATACCAAAATGGCTCATCAATCTATGATGGATATCTAACATTCTCCTACAACTTAACCCCATTTATACGACATAAGCATCTCATTACACCCCTCTATAAAGCTCTTAACTTAGTAAGTTCATAACCCTTCCCGTTAGCATTTAACCTAAAAATGTCCCGATTTTCATACTCCGTATTATGAGCCAAATGCCCACTAAAACTAAACCACATTCATTTAAATGAATATATCATAATGTTATATGTGTTATCAAAGTTCTCAGACCTTTCCCCAATCTAAAAGATATTTCTAAGTCCTCGATATGCAACTTATACCTTTACCTATCCACAATTTACCAATTTTGAACATATGAAAAGTTTGTTATGAGTAGAGGGTCTTAACCTATTCCATTTACTTAGCCCCACTCCAGATCCTTTCTATAATATATAAAATAACTTCTATATTCATTTGAAGGTCTATCTATAACTCTAAGCACCCTAACCAACTCAAAACATAAAATGTAAACATGTTGATCCAAAAACTGTTTTGACACCTGACTGATGTAACTTGCTTTGGACCTACTTCCTCACCTCCAATTTAGTTCTAGTTTCTTTGGTTAAAAAGTTAACTCATATACCTTTACAGGGGTACTTGGATCTCATCATGGAAGTTTGTAGAACTCTAGATATGATCAAAACAATCGACCTAAAATTTTGCCCAGTTTTTAAAAATGATTTTAAACATGATTAAACCCCAATTACCATCACTAATCTTCATAAGAACAAGTAATCAATTCATATGAACCCTAATCTCATTAATCTCAGAAAACACACAAACCCTAATCCATCATAAGATCAATTATATGATTAAATTGATTAAAATCATTAATAGAACAAGGGTTTTGAAGGTTTTACCTTAGAAATCAATGGAAGATCTTTATTTTTGAAACCCTAATTGGCCACCATTATTGAATTTCGGCTATGAGTTGTTTTGGAGGTTAAACATCTGATTATTTTGGTTATGGCTTGGGTTTGGTTAAGTCCTAAAGGCCCCCTAATCCTAATACAAGTCAATTGGGCCTGTTTTTGGGCTTTTCCTTCTTTCTTTCTTTTAGCCGCCCAACTCAATGCCCAAAACCCCCATTTGGCCGAATTTTATACTCCAGATACTGTTATTTATTCGTAACTAATCTTAGTGGTACCCTCGGGTTACCTTCGGGCCAAAACCTGAAAGCCTTATGTTAACTTTTCGACTTCTTACGCGATAACCGTAAAATACATAATTTTATAAAAACTCTTAAAATAAGTTAGTGACTTAATAACTAAGTCTAAAATAACCTAAATCTAACCCGTAAATTACTCCCGACACAAAATCCTTAGTCTGAGACCTCTAAACGCTAAACCCTCGCATCGTAAATATACGCTTTACTATAATTCATATACGTATATATAAAAACCTAAACTAACACTATTTCATTTCATAGTCACTACCACACACATCGTTTCACTTACAGTGTACCCCGTACCCACAAACGATATCCAAACCACACTTTATTCACACCAATTAACACATAAACACATAAAGACACATACTTTCACGAAATATGCACAAAATAAAATTTAGTGACGAACCTCAAAACCGTGGTTGTCACAATAACTCTAGATGGGACCCTCTTCCCGAAGGTTCTGCCATAGGTAGCTGCTTATGGAGATTTGAGTTTAAGGTACAAGGATGGCGCCAAATGTTGAAGCAAAATTCCCCGACAAGAGCTACTCGAGTGAATTCCCTTCGGTCACGGTTATGATGTAGCTTGTATCTTAGTATTGAACCTATAAACACAAGGCAACACACGTTAGCCTCGTCCCAGCTTTGACCCCGAGACCAAGCTCCAGCGTGAGAGTAAGTAATTGTCACGTGGATGGTGTCCGGTGTGGAATACCGAAGGTTAGTGATAAATATGAAGAACAACAATGGCAGTAAGTAAGCTAAGTTGAATTAAATTGGATGTGTATTAAATGTGAGGAGTATTTATACTACTCCTCAATGTGTATCTAGATGTCTAGTCACATCAATAGGCTAGGTTCAGAGCCCAAGGTTAGATCTTTTCCACTAATCGAGGGATTTGTTCCCGGGGCGGCGGTTCCACATTTTGCCCGTTGTACCGAATGATGCATATTGGATAATACGCTGGACAACTTTTGCTTTTCTCCAGATCATAGGCTCATGGCATTAAATGCTTACAGCTCACTTGTCAGTTCATTAATTACGGACCCCTCGGCCCTAGTCCGGAGGCTGTCGTATGTCCAGAGGCCTTTAGCGAGAGACATACACGAACAAACATCATAGGGGAAACCGAAGTTTCACAAGATCAAGACAAGTTTGAGAACGATGGCAGTAGTGCTATTGTAGAAGTTGCAAAAGATGAAATCATAATGGTAGATGAGCAAGATAAGACCGATACAGTGGGTGAAGTAGAGGGAGGCAGCAGTTAAGAATGGTGCTCGCGTGGAGGTCAGGACATGGTAAAGATAGGGTGGTAATTACACCTCTTAATATAGGCTTTGTGAAATTTCTTTCTGTAGCTTGAATGTAGAATCAATCGTGTGTATGTTGTCACTGATGTCTTTACACTTGATCCAAAGATACTACGTATATGTAATATTGGCATAGTGTTAGGAGTCGCTGCTGGTCGACTGTTGTCTTCTGTTGTTGCATTTAGGGAAACTGATGGTTGCAAATATCATACTTGTAACATTATATAATAAGTAATCCTTCACGTACCCTGTATTTTGTTGCACTATTTTTTTTTGTCTTTTTTCGTCATGCAGTTATAATTAAGTGGAAAAGTATGTATTGCAGATTTGTAGAGTTCACCAATATGGTATTTGAGTAATAAAATGTGTTGTTTGATGACTCGATTAATAGAAATTATTTGGAAATTATAATAACAATCTGGATTAGAAACGTGGTGATTTGGTTTATCCATGTCTATTTTGAAAATGATGGTTTCTTAATTATTAAACCCTAGCCAATCAAATCATGCCAATGATTGTAGTCTAAAACTTTCCAATCTCTCCTTGTGTCGCTCTCATCTTTTTTAGTAAGTACTTGTCTTTACAACCATTTAATACTGATATTGTTTCTCTGATCGTGATAACCTTCTTTAATTCTTCCTCACCAAGTAGCCTTTTAGACTTTAACGTGGTATGTTGGAAATTCACTTTATGTGATGACATTTAAGAATTCTCATTAGTTATTATAGTCACTCACGCAAAGACTAGACTAGGAAACTATGTATAGTGTAGGCGCGTGAGTGACTATATATACCCCTCCAATGCTTCCAAGGAGGGGTTCTTGTTCGTATTTTTCTTTCTTCATTTTATCAATTTGCCTTTCTCTCTCTAGAAACACCTACAAACCTCTCTATCTCCAACCATGGCTTCCACCACCATATACCACCCAACTAGACCACCGGATCTAGTAAAATAGCAAACCCACAATTGGCATCAGAGCGAACGGTTCAATCCTTGGATCGTTAGTGTTTTTATTGTTTGATTTGGTGGTCAAAATTTTTTTCTCTTCTCAAATCTGTCAAATTGTTTATGTCACGGTGGTCATATTATTTTTGTCACGTTATGTTACCTTTTTACACAGTCTATCATATCTGATTTCATCATCACTGGTCTCCTCAGTTTTCTGGTCAAACAAGTTTGTGAACAGTTTGCAGCCTACTAATCTGTCTAATGATTCTGGTCACGTTTCGGGTTTTTCAAGTAATATACTTGTTCATTGGGGATCTCATTTCTATTTTTTTGAGTAAATTTTGATTTTGATTTTTTTAAGATGAAGATAAGATCTTGAAAAACTCAGATCTAGAACCCAAATCTAGAAAATCCAGAAAGGACAATTTGGATAAGATTCTCACATTGCGACGCTTTGTTTTACATCAACATTGCGAAATGTTTCACTTAAAAAAACATTGCGACATGTTTTTTAAAAAAGGCATTGCGACATGTTTCACTTAAAAAACATTGCGACATGTTTTTTTAAAAGGCATTGCGAGAAGTGTTTACCCAACATTCCGATGAGGTGTTTGTTTTTTTTCAAAAATTATACTATCGAGACCAAAAACAATATTCAACACACCAGCCTTATATCTCCTCAACAACAAATCCACGTCTAATCCTATACCCTTCGTCACCTATTCCTTCTTCAATCTAGACTCGAACCATACAGAAAAGAGATCTCGGATTTATTTTTTATTTCGTGTTTTGCACATGCAACCCGAGATCTTTTAAGATCTATACACGAATATAATAATCATCACAGATCTTATTATGTATGGTATTCACCATATTTTATATTCACAATTAAAGTATGGTGTATAACAATTATGTCACAACCTTACTTTCATTCGATTCTCACAATATCCAACACATGCAATCTATTTTAAACCTTACCCGAGACCCTCACATGGATCTTAAAGCTACACTCATTTGAAGCTCTTCGTGGGTTGGCAGAAAGATCAAAGTGTTTTAATGGACATCAAAACTTGATAATCATTAGATAAATCATATTGTAATTCGAGATGAATGAATTGAATTACACTGATATACATCATAATCGAATGATCAGGGGATTCATTTGATGGGTTTTATATGAGATGAGTGTTCTTGGGGTGATATAGATATGTTGTTGATGATTAATCACAGAAGTGAGATGGTGAGTAGAAGATGAGAGAAGATTTGGAGATGGGAGAAGATGGAGTGTCGGTTGTGTGTATAAGTGATTAGGTTAATTATGAGTGATATTAGGGTTGGAGCTTTTTTTAATACTCCAAGTGAGGACCGGGTATTGTTAATACTTCATGGGCTGAATTTGTTATCAATTAAATTGGGCTCGGATTAAGTATTATTTAAGGGACCGAGTGTGATTGTCAACATTTAATTAAATGACGGGCTGTGTTTTATATGTCGATATTCATGTGATCAGTGAAATGGGCCACGAAATAACCAGCCCAATGGGCGGGTTCGTTTCGTAAATATCTGTATACATATATATATATATATATATATATATATATATATATATATATATATATATATATATATATATATATATATATATATATATATATATATATATATATATATATATATATATATATATATATATATATATAGGGATAGGTTCTAGAGAAAACCTTGTTTTTATAGAAAACTTAGAAAACAAAAATACAAGGTAGCTTTTGCAATAACTTAAAACGGAGGGTGAAAAATGAAAATCAATCAACATCGGAGGGACTGTAGTTGCCAGTACCATATTCTTACTCTTATTACCACCCAAAATTCACAGATTATCAATCAATCTCAAAACCACCATCGAACACGAAACCACCACCACCACCGACGTTACTAGAAATCACCATTTACAACCGGAAACCACCATTCTCGGACGCCGAAACCTGGGTACCACCCATCGAAAACCTAATATCATTTCAACCAGGTATTTCTATCTGAATATGCGTAAGATTAGGACCGTGTAGCTAAATAAGGGAATACAAAAACAAAATTGAGAAGATAAGGCATCAAAATTGTTTTAATTAAATTGCACACCAAGTGTTTGTTAAAATGTATGAAGAATATTTTATAGATCTTATGCACTAATTTGAAGCATATGTGTTTTGTATTGACTGATATGACATGTTTGAGCATCTCTTTGTGTGTGTATAATGAGATTACACGTCAAGGCATTCTTTGTAGGTAAACTGAACAATGAATAAAGTCCACGATGATGTAATTTGTGAACAATAAAAGAATGAGCTTTAAGAGATAGTGTTTAGATAAGATTTTCTATATGGGTTTTGTGAACGGGTTGCGAAGTAGATAATACAATATCAGATATTTATTTTTGAATCTATATCTAAATACCCCTAATATAGTTGTATGTTCTAAGTACACTTTCTTTTGGTTCTTCAGGGGCGAGTTAAGAGTTATATTGAGTCGGGTGCTAAAGAGATGCATTTGTGCAAGCTTTGCTTTTGACTGACAGACAACTGTTGCATTAGATTTACTAAAAGATTTTAATAATTATGATGTGTAAATATGTGAGGAGATCCTGTAGAAGGAAAATCACGATGTTTGTTTGTTAGAAGTACAACTTACTGCACCGTGAAGCTCTCAAACTTGAGTAATGTCATGTATCAGATGCACCACCGTCGTGAGGGCTACCCTTTTGGCTCACTCGTAGACTTGCAACCGATGTAATTGGTCGTATGTTATTCATCTGCTTCCAAATTTATTTTTATATACTTTATTCATTCATTACATATGACGTATAGTACATGATTACAAATCTTATTTTTAAAACCGGCTGCAGATCCCATATTTTCATCCTTACATTAGCTATAAACATTGAGAACTTGTTAGCCGACCCAAGGTGTACATTGGTTGTACAGGTTAGTATTATGCTCTACACTAACCACACAATAATTAATCATCTTTTAGTAGCTAGCTCGTATTTTTTACCATATATATACCTATTGATCACATTTGGTTATCACATTTACCGGGATAGGTGGCTTATTAAATTCAAGGGTTACCTGTTTTGTTGATGTTTTCCCTCTTCTGATAGACCAGCAGGTTGTTGTTTATTTCACAAATATATATCTACAACACCAATGTTTAGCATTATTGGTAACTTGTTTCTGTTTGTATCAGTAAGCCGTTTATAATATATGTGTGGTTTTCTTCTTGGTCATAATAAATATATAACAAAACATCAACAAGGATTGTCGCGAAAATAAGGGAACTTTTACTACTGTAGAATGTTGAACATAAGGTTTTCTTTGTAGCTCATATGCATATACTACTCGTTTATTTTAGTATTCCAAGTGTTTTGTAATAATTGCGTGCTTGTTTTCTGAATGTTATTATTATTTTAGTCATGGATATATGTATTAATTGGATACAAACAGTTCTTGAGTTTGTAGAGTCTCTGTAGATAGATTGAAATAAGCAACTTAAATCAATTATCTTGTAAATATTTTACATTTGATTACAATGAAGCAACTATAGAGTGGGTATTATTAGGGCATCAATGGGTACTATTAAGGCATCAATGGGTACTATTAGGGCATCAATGGGTATTATTTGTGAAGTTTTATCTCAATGAATAGTTAGTTTGGCATGTAGCCCTAAATTGTATTAGTATACTTTTTGTTATGTATAAGACGATTCATGAGGTTCTTAATAAGTGTGAAAACACTTATCCTTTTACCACTTATTTCTAATATTAACAAGACCAAAACGTGTATTTAATGTCGTAAAAGTCAGAATTATGCGTGGTTTGTGTTTTTATTGTGTTTCAGGATAAAAATATGAAAAAGGAAGAAAGCATTGGCTATCACGGGCTTTTATCGAAGAAAAAAGACAAAAGACGAAGTCAAAAGATCAAGAGTGCAAAAGAACGGAAGTCCAAGGCCTTTTCTGAAGATTTATCGAAGAAAAAGTCTAAAGACGGAAGTTTAATGAAGAAGAAGAAAAGTTCAATTTATATAGACAAATCTCGAGACAACGTCGAGAATGACAAAGAATTTAAATCGAGTCGAGACGAGAAGAAAGAAATAAGGAAGCAACACATGCACTCCCCACCTCCTATATATACCCTCCTAATGACACATTAGGAGGGTGTTAGTTAGTCGTTATTTTAGTCTTTTTAATTTTTCAAGTTTTATATTAAGTTTGTTTTTAATTTTCTCTCTAGTTTTTCAAGCTTATCAAACATTAATCTTGTAATATTTTGATCTTAATCTTCAATTTTATCAAGCTTATTTCTTAATTCTCATTCTACCTTTCTTAATAATCTATTGTTTTTGCTTAATTAATCATGTAGTTGGTTTAATTTTGTTGATGATGTGATTGTTTTGCTTATTTGATTGTGCTTATTGAGTTGGTTGTTTTAAAGTTTTAGATTAAGGTGTTTATTTTCTTAATTTTTATGATTAATAGTTTTTAAAATAAGTTGATTTTCATAAGTTTAATATTTTTATAAAAACTTGATTTTCAATATTTAGATTATTTAGTGTTTTCATAGTTTTTAAATTGTGGCTTATTAGTTTTTCCTAATAATCTTTTTGGTTAAAGTTCTAGTAAGTGCTTATTTTGGATTTGCTTATTTGCTTAATATTTGTGTTATCTGGGTTTCTTAAACCCTTACATTCCGAATAGCTGTCATTTATATATTCCGGATATGCTCCTTCGCCTCACATTCCGGATAGTCACCTTAAGAAGGATTCCGGATAAGAAAGGTTTTACTGATTCCGGATAGTTTGCACATTCAGATTCCGGATAAGCTGTCAAACACAATTCCGGATAACCTAACAGTCTCGTATTCCGGATAAAGCCCCGAAATCCCAATTCCGGATAAGGATGATTATTTTATTCCGGTTAACCTCAAGACATTACATTCCGAATAGCTGGTTTTTCCTAGATTCCGGATAACATTGATTCCGGATAAGCAACAAGAGTTCTGATTCAGGATAAGGAATACAAAGATTTCGGATAGTGTGGAGCTGTGTGTATCCCGGATAAGGAAGAGTAACTGGATTCTGGATAGTTAGAGAAATAGGTATTCCGGATAGCTTTAGTTTTTTGGATTCCGGATATGCTTTACTTTGGTATTCCGGATAGTAGCTACAACTTGTATTCCAGATAAGAGACATAACTGGTATTCCGGATAAGGTTTTGTTATTTCCAGTTTTTAATTTCAACTTTATTTTTCCCGCCTTTTTACTTAGCTATATTTTAACTTGTCTTGTTTTAGTTTAATTTTTAAAGTTTACATTTTTATAAGTTTTCATCATTTACTTTTTTAATTTTTATATTAAATTTTCAAGCTTTCATTTTTACTTAGTTACTCAACGACGTTTTCACTTTTAGTTTAAAATAGATAATCAAACCATTTTATTTTCCACCAAGAACGTCTGAGTCGCACTTTCAACTTGTAATCAATTCGAAAAGACTGGAAAAACGAATCTTTTCATACGAGGCAATCTCTTGTATTAAATGGCGCCGCTGCCGGCTCTTTTCGTTAAGATTAACGGTTTTTAGTGAGAGACACGTTGGATTTTGGGATCCGTTCATTTTTTAACGTTATTTTTCTTGCTTAAATTTTCAAAAATCCTAAAAATTATAAAATTTTCAAAAATCCAAAAAAATAGAAAAACATGAAAAAACCAAAAATATTTCTTCTCTATCTTTCTTTTCTTTTTGTATGTGTGTATGCGTACTGATAGGTATGTAAACACCCATCCTTTTTACCACTTAATTACAATAATAACCGGACCAAAACGTGTATTTTATGTCATTTATGTCGGAATTATGCGTGGTTTGTGTTTTTGTTGTGATTTAGGACGAAATTGTGAAAAGTGGAGAAAACACGGGCATTCACGGGCTTTTATTGAAGAAAAAGATGAAAGACGAAGTCAAGAAGTCAAGAGTGCAAAAAGAACAGAATTCCAAGACCAATTCTGAAGATTTATCGAAGAAAAAGTCAAAAGACGGAAGTTTACTTAAAGCCGAAGAACTCAAGTCTTAATTATTGAAGAATTAAAAGACGAGTTCGAAGAAATCCCAAGACAAAGTCCAAGTATTAAGAAGATTTAAGAAGATTAAAGAAGCTTAAGGACTTGATCATGCAATTAAGAAGAAAGGAAGGAGGGGAGGAAGCTTCCTCTAACCATCTCCCTAATCCCCTATAAATAGCCTTCATATTCATTTCATTAGTTTTTTGTTGGCTAAGGTGACAATTAGTCTTCCACCCTTTTAATTTCTTGCTCTTTAAATACATGTCAATTTAAATAGTCTTGCACTTTTAATACCTTTAATTTCCAAGTAAGTGTTCTTTAATTTTCTTGTTTTTATCTCTCATTCTACCTTTCTTTCTATGCTATAATCTTTGTTTACATGCTTATTGTGTTGCTTATTTGATTAAAGATTATGTTTTATGCTTTTGATTGTTTTATATCATTGATTTTTATAGCTTATTGTGTTTATCTTTAAGTTTCTTAAGTTTTTATAAAAGTTATTTATATATAAAAGTTTGTTTCGTAAACCTTTTTCTTTTCGTGTTTCAAAAGTCTTTAAATTTCAGTTTATTAGCTTTTTCTTATACGTGTTTGCTTAGGATTTTAGTCTAGTGCTTATTTGATTTATAGCTTATTTGTTTAGCTTATTTTTCATCCCTTTTACTGTATTTCGATCTGACTGATCGGATAAGGGTTTCACATTCCGACCAGCGCTCCTTGGCTTGGTCGGAAAAGGGTTTACCCGATCAAGGAGATTTGTGGGTATTCCGATCAGGAGGTAAGTGACAGTTATTCCGATCTGAGTCCATTCTTCACATTCTGATCTGAAAGGTAAGTGCGGCATTCCGATCAGGTCTAGTGACAGTATTCCGATTGGTATTTCACTCCTTATTCCGATCAGGGTTGGTTCTACACATTCCGATCAGGGTGAGTTTGGTTATTCCGATCAGGTATAGGTGATAGCATTCCGATTGGCATTCCGATCAACATTCCGATTTAAGGTGATTGTAGTCTGATCGGAATATATTCCGATTAGGGTTAATTTTCTATTTTGTCTTATTTTATTTTTAAGTTCTCATTTTTAATTTTCGTCACGCTTTAATTTTAAGTCACTTAATTTCTCGTCATTTACTTTTCAAAGTTTTAAATATTGCACCCTTTATTTTAATTAGACTTAGATTTATTTTAACGCCCTTTTATTTTAACGCTTTAACTTTAAGTCATTTACTTTAATTGTTTTGCACCTTTTTATTTAAAATCAACCAAAAATATTTGTTTTACCAATATCAACTGAGTTGTACTTTGAACCGGGAATCAATTCGATTAGACCAACCACTAGAACGATAAACTTTTATACCTGGCCAAAAGCTAGTTTGAAAATGGCGCCGCTGCCGGCTCTTTTCGTAAAGATTATCGGTTTTCTGTGAAAGACGCGTTGCTTTTTGGGATCCGTTCACTTGTGAGCGTTATTTTCTTGCTTGAAAAATTCAAAAAACCATAAAAATTAAAATTGATAAAAATCCATAAAAATTAAAAATTTCAAAAATCCAAAAAGATTTTATCTTTATTGTGTATATATATATTGTCTTTGTGTTTGGTATTGTTTTCTTTTGTCTTTGTAGGTGTATGTGTACTAGATCTTCTAATTATCAAGAGCCCGAGACTCGAGAAGATATAAGTATGTCAGGTGTTAAAAACAATAATAATCCACCGCACCTCAACAATAACAACAATGTTCTTCCACAGCCCGATCTTCGGACAATGGAGGAGCTTTGTCAACCTACCATGTTTAGACGAGGAGGATCGATTGCGCCGATGCAAATCAACGCTCCGGAGTTTTCGTTGAAGCACCACATGATTCAGCAAGTGCAAACTAATCAATTCGCTGGAATGCCTGATGATGATGCCAACAAACACCTCGACAAGTTCATTACAATCACCCAAAGCATGAAGTTGCCCAGTGCCACAATGGATGTTCTTCGCCTTCAGCTCTTCCCACATACTTTATCACATCATGCCGAGAAATGGTTTGATCGTCTCCCGAAGAATTCAATTCATACTTGGGATGACATGACTCAACGCTTTTTGTCGCGCTACTTTCCACCATCCATGGTCACGAGCCTTCGCAATCAAATCAGCGGTTTCATGCAAGACCCTGATGAATCTCTTTTTGATGCTTGGGAACGATATAATGTCTTGATTGATCATTGTCCAAACCACAACATGCTTCCAGTCACATTGATTGATACTTTCTACAACGGTTTGACTTTTTGAGATCGTGATACGATTAATGCAGCCGCCGGTGGCACATTCATGAAAAGGAGACCCGAGGAGTGTAGAGAGTTAATTGAGAACATGACTACTCATCACAAAAACTGTGATTCCTCTGCTTCTTCAAGGAACAACCCGAGAGTCAATGTTTCTTCTACTTCAGCAAACCCTGATATGACCGAACTCACTCGTATGATGACTAAAATGAGCAAAAGTATCACGCTTCTCGCTTCAAACCAACAACAACAACAACAAGTTAAAGCGGTTGCACCTTCTTGTGAAACATGCGGCGGTCCTCACTCATACACCGATTGTCCTTCCACACAAGGAAATCCGGAAAATGTGTATGCAGCTTATGGTAATTATTCACCGGAAAATTACCAAGCTCGACCACAAAGGGATAGAAATTTGCTGAGTTACCGATCCAACAACTACCTTTCACCCGGTTTTTCTCCTCAAAACCAAAACCCCGCCAACAACTACAATAGAAGCAACCAAATCCCACCAAGAGCTTCTAATCCTTATCACCCACCCGCCCAACAAGCCCCACCCATTAACCCCGATGTTGAAGCCATCATGAGAACCCAAGGTGAGCAAATCAAGAATCTGCAGAGCTAAATTATCAATCTGAAAGGCGATATCACCAAGCAAGGAAATGAGATAAGATCCGAGATTCGAGATAATATTCAATCTTCCTTCAGCAATCAAACAAATGATTTGATGAACATGCTTGCTAGTTTCTTGACCGCCGCTCAACCTTCTACTTCAAGTTCTCTATCTTCAAACACCGTCACCAATCCACGAGCGAATGTGAGTGCTATTACTACCCGTAGTGTAGTTACCATCGTATCTACACCTCCTCCACCACCATTTATCCCTACTCCTCCTACACCTAGTATTAGTGCACTATTACCGTCTCCGCCTCGTCATGACGATGTACCTAGGAAGGACCCTTCAACATCTTAACCTTTACCTACACCTTCACCTTCACCACCCAAACCCAATATCCCATATCCTTCTCGCTTAGGCAAAACCAACGAGCTAACCAAGAATGACTCTCAAGTGTCAAGCTATGTGAAGATGATCTCTCAAATGAACTTCAACATTAGCTTTCTCGAAGCACTTGTCCACATGCCGAAATTTGTCAAAGCATTCAAGGAATTTCTTAACAAGAAGGAGAAGTTGATTGAGCTCGCCAACACACGCTTAAATGAAAACTGTTTTGCAGTTATTCTCAAAGAACTTCCGGAAAAGCTTGGAGATCCCGGTCGTTTTGTGTTGCCTTGCGTTTTCAACAAAAATGAAGAATTTACTGCCCTTGTTGATCTCGGGGCCAGTATTAATTTGATGCCTTTGAGTGTTTGGAAAACACTATCATTGCCCGACCTTACTCCAACGAAGATGACTCTTGAACTTGCAAATCGCACTCTCGCTTACCCCGTTGGTATAGCCGAAGATGTGTTCCTTAAAGTTGGCACATTTACTTTCCCGGTCGACTTTGTGGTTGTTGATTATGAAATGGACCCCCGTATTCCTTTAATACTTGGTCGGCCATTCTTGAGAACCGGACGAGCTCTAGTTGATGTTGCCGAAGGTGAGTTGATCTTAAGAGTCGGGAATGATTCACAAGTTTTTAAAATGGGAAAGCTTACAAGCAAATCCTTTGGACGAGAATCAGTGAATATGATTAATGTGCTCGATGATTTTATCGTCTACAACAATCCTCTATTCGATTCTTGCATTGATAATCCACTTTTTCAAGATGATGTCGACGATTCTGTGTCCAATTTGGAACCTTCTCCCATATATGATTCTCCACCGATCTTTGATGCTGATGATGATTCTAGCTCAGCTTCGGATGATTATGATGACCTTACTTCTGAGTATCCCGATCTGCCCACATATGATTATTTTGATGAGGCTGATACTCTTTCGAGCGATTCTTCACATGATGAAGATCCTCCGCCATCACTCGATCCTACTTTGGACAATTACTCATTTGAGGAAGACTTCTCTACGTTTCTCAACACTTACTTCCCTCATGAGAGTGATGCACCTCCTTTAGATTTTGAAGATTATCGTCTTGATCCTACTTTGGATTTGAAGAACATTCTTTCAAAGGAGAAGAAACCGGTCGACACCAATATCCGCAGCACATATGATTTAACACCTCTTTGTCCACCTTCTGAGGACGAGGTTGTGCTTCTTCGCGAATCTTCTTCACACTCTGCTGAGCCTGAGTGCTATTTTCCCCTAAAGGAAATGGTGTTCGACCCCGGTATTGATATTCGTCAGCCATCTCAGTATCCACCTGATGAAATAAAAGGAAAAATCTTTGGAATTATTGAAGACATGCTTGCACCACTTCACCCTTGCTTCCACCGTGCTCCATCGTTGCTTAAGGGAACCTTGCCTACTCTTCTTTGGCTTGCCTTGTTCGCCTTAAGCTTGTGTTATTTGATGGACGAAAACTATGTCTTTGATCCTGGTGGATATGTTTCGTGCTTCTTCCTATGATGATCAAGGTCGACTCAGGCTCACGACTCGGTAATCAAAAATCAAGTGCTTCTTGGGAGGCAACCCATGCATCTATCTTTTCGCTTTCTTTATCCTAAGTGTAAGGGAGACCCGTTGGTTTGCTATTTCCTCTCCTCTCTTAATCAGTGATTCGAGCGCTCAATGATCCACTCTTGATGATTCTTGACAACCCGTGATTCCGTGTCCACTTCTTCCCGGTTCTATCCTAAACTCTTTTCGATTCACTATTTTATATTTTCTCAATATTAAAATAGGAATCTCTTTAGTTGTCCTTTCCTTAGCGAGATTTAAACAATGTGCACAATGTCCTAAGTGTAGGGGAGTTTACTACCACATGCTTAAACATTGAGGACAATGTTTATGTTAAGTGTAGGGGGGACTTCTATCGAAGCTAAGTGGCCTTTTCCTTGTATTTGTCCTCATTTTAACCGGAAAATCAATTTTTCGACATTTTTCAAAGTTTTTGATCTATTTTGGCCTATTAGTTTTTACCTTTGTATAGTTATTTTCTTTCCTTATTTAGAATAAATGTTTAATAAAGTGGTTTTAATTTTCAAACGTTGTGAATCTTTTGACTCAACCCGAGTTTAATTATCTAAGTTACTCTAGCTAGTATCCTTAGCGTGTTTAAGTCAAGTTTTGCTAGGCTTTTATATAGGGAGCTATAAAACGCGAAAGTCTTAACTCTCACGGGTTAAGAACAAGAACTTTTCGCAAGTTCCTATAATTGATCCTAGAGAGTCGTTTATCAAGGGAACTTTAAAACGCGATTTCTAAACTTGAAAAAGTCTAAGAGTTTGCAAGATCCTATAGGCGACTCGAAAACCCAAAACTTTGATTTAATAGGCTAAGCATCCACGAGTCTCATTCTTTGAGATTTTAAACTTTGGAGAACGAGAGATGATAGAGCCAATTATAAGTTCGGTATTCTTTCGTGAATTTATGTGAGTTAATTATAAGCCTATTCTCCCATCGCCTGCTAATAAATTTATCTGCAATAAATAAGGTTGTACGATTTGAAAAGTTACTTAGCTTCTAGCACAAGATCGTTTAAAAGTTACTCGGTATGGATTAGAGTTCATAGCCAAGGCATAACTTATTGAAGCGGGATGCAAAGATTGGCGAGTCCAAAAAGGTCCTAACAAGGCATGAGGGCTATATTTTGTTTCTAAAGATCCAAAGTGATGTGAAGAATCATTTATCGAAAATCAATATGAAGGATCGAGACACACGACGAAAAGCAAAAACTCCACAAAAGTCATGGAGAAGTGTATCCGAAAAGACCCTAGCAAGGTATGAGGATAAATAGATCCAAGTCATAAAAGGAGGCGGATCGTTGTACATCAAAGTCCAAAATAAAGATTGGAGAAAGATGAAGAAGTCGTGGTCCAAGTATGAATCTCTCAAAACTTCAAGTGAAGAAATTCCTATATGAAGAGAAGACCAATATTTCATGATCGTCTCTCAAGGTTTGAAGTATGAAGTCGCTGCCAAATATTGGTCCGAGAAAGGTCTCAAATCACGAAGCGAGTTATGCCAAGATATGAACTTTATGAGGTCCCGAGAAGCAGTTTTAAAAGATTTTGTCCTTTAGCTAACTATTGATTAAATCGTTCACTTTATTTTCGGACTAAATAACTATCAAAATAAGTCAAACAATGCATCCTCGTGATCATTCAAGACAACAATAAAATATAAGAGATACACCTAGGAATAAGGGGGTCTAAGTGAGTAATTGGCCCACATGAGTTCGTGTTAGTTTGCTAACTTATAATAACAATGATCTCGTTTTTAAGCTTGGTTTGGAGAAAGTGAAAACTTGAGGATGATGATTATTCATGACATTTCCAAAACCTAAGGTATGTTTTTGATTCCTTTACTTTGAATGTTTATAATTTTCTATCTCTCTAATAAATGCCAAAGTGGATTGATTATGATGAAAAATGAAATCTTGCTTTGTAACTAATGCATTGCATGAGGACATTGCAATGGTCAAGTGTAGGGGATTTGATAGGTGTGTAAACACCCATCCTTTTTACCACTTAATTACAATAATAACCGGACCAAAACGTGTATTTTATGTCATTTATGTCGGAATTATGCGTGGTTTGTGTTTTTGTTGTGATTTAGGACGAAATTGTGAAAAGTGGAGAAAACACGGGCATTCACGGGCTTTTATTGAAGAAAAAGATGAAAGACGAAGTCAAGAAGTCAAGAGTGCAAAAAGAACGGAAGTCCAAGACCAATTCTGAAGATTTATCGAAGAAAAAGTCAAAAGACGGAAGTTTACTTAAAGCCGAAGAACTCAAGTCTTAATTATTGAAGAATTAAAAGACGAGTTCGAAGAAATCCCAAGACAAAGTCCAAGTATTAAGAAGATTTAAGAAGATTAAAGAAGCTTAAGGACTTGATCATGCAATAAGAAGAAAGGAAGGAGGGGAGGAAGCTTCCTCTAACCATCTCCCTAATCCCCTATAAATAGCCTTCATATTCATTTCATTAGTTTTTGTTGGCTAAGGTGACAATTAGTCTTCCACCCTTTTAATTTCTTGCTCTTTAAATACATGTCAATTTAAATACTTGTCTTGCACTTTTAATACCTTTAATTTCCAAGTAAGTGTTCTTTAATTTTCTTGTTTTTATCTCTCATTCTACCTTTCTTTCTATGCTTTAATCTTTGTTTACATGCTTATTGTGTTGCTTATTTGATTAAAGATTATGTTTTATGCTTTTGATTGTTTTAGATCATTGATTTTTATAGCTTATTGTGTTTATCTTTAAGTTTCTTAAATTTTATAAAAGTTATTTTTATATAAAAGTTTGTTTCGTAAACCTTTTTCTTTTCGTGTTTCAAAAGTCTTTAAATTTCAGTTTATTAGCTTTTTCTTATACGTGTTTGCTTAGGATTTTAGTCTAGTGCTTATCTGATTTATAGCTTATTTGTTTAGCTTATTTTTCATCCCTTTTACTGTATTCCGATCTGACTGATCGGATAAGGGTTTCACATTCCGACCAGCGCTCCTTGGCTTGGTCGGAAAAGGGTTTAAAACATTCCGATCAAGGAGATTTGTGGGTATTCCGATCAGGAGGTAAGTGATAATTATTCCGATCTGAGTCCATTCTTCACATTCCGATCTGAAAGGTAAGTGCGACATTCCGATCAGGTCTAGTGACAGTATTCCGATTGGTATTTCACTCCTTATTCCGATCAGGGTTGGTTCTACACATTCCGATCAGGGTGAGTTTGGTTATTCCGATCAGGTATAGGTGATAGCATTCCGATTGGCATTCCGATCAACATTCCGATTTAAGGTGATTGTAGTCTGATCGGAATATATTCCGATTAGGGTTAATTTTCTATTTTGTCTTATTTTATTTTTAAGTTTTCATTTTTAATTTTCGTCACGCTTTAATTTTAAGTCACTTAATTTCTCGTCATTTACTTTTCAAAGTTTTAAATATTGCACCCTTTATTTTAATTAGACTTAGATTTATTTTAACGCCTTTTACATTAACGCCATTTTACTTTTACGTCATTTACTTTTAAGTCTCGCACTTTTTAATATACTACAACGACACAACTTTTGTTTCACCAAAGAACGACTGAGTCGCATAGTTAAACCAGATCAATTCGATTAGACATACTTAAACTAACTAATTTTTATACGGGGCAAAAACCTTTGTACGTACCCGTGCTCGTAAGAAGAAATCAATTCAAGCCGAAGTCGTAACTCCACCTATTGTCACCATGGACAATCGACCAATGATCGAGCTTTTGCAATCGCAAGTAGAGGGCAACACCGATGCTATTGTTATACCCGAGATTGGAGCCAACAACTTTGAGCTCAAATCCGGTTTAATTCAAATGGTCTCTGCTCAACCATTCTTGGGGCGTACACTTGATGATCCTCATGACCATATCAAAAGGTTCCTTCAACTCACTAATACGGTCAAGTATAACGGGGTTTCACAAGAGGTAATTCGCTTGCAACTTTTTGCTTTCTCCTTAGAGGGACAAGCCCGGCATTGGCTTGATAAGGAACCGCCACAAAGTATTCTTACGTGGTCGGATTTAGAGACTAAATTCATCAACTACTTTTTCCCACCCTAACGTACTACCGCTTTGCGGAATGAAATCATTAAATTTGAACAAAAGTATAGTGAGACATTTAGTGAATCTTGGGACCGTTTTAAGGAACTTTTAAGAAAGTGTCCACAATATGGTTTCACAAAAGTACATCAAATTAATACTTTTTACAATGGTTTAAGCATGAATGACCAAGATTCACTAAATAGTGCCTCGGGGGGGGGGGGGGGGGGGGGTAACATTTTGGTTAAGTCTTCTAATGCCGCATGGGATATTATTGAGAATAAGCCTAGAGTTCAAACCAAGAGTGTTCGGACTAATGTGGCTAGTGCTAGTACTAGTGAGAGCGACAAGAGAATTGATAAGCTTACTTCGATTGTTGAAACAGTTGCTCTACAAACCGCTAACAATACCAAAAGCATCAATGCACAAGTTAATGTTATGAATCAGTCATGTGAAATATGCGGGGGTTCTCATTCATACACCGATTGTCCTTCGACTCATGACAATCCGAAAAATGTGTATGCCGCCAACGGTAACTTTTCTACGGGAGGCTATCAAGCACGTCCTCAAGGTGACCGCAATTTTCTCAGTTATCGTTCAAACAACTTCCTTTCACCACCTGGTTTCCCCCCTCAAAACCAAAACAACCTCAATCTCAACAATCAAAACCAACCTCGAGCTCCAAATCATTATCAAACCCAAAGAAACCCATATCCACCTCAAGGAAACAATCAAGTTCACCAACCACCCGCTTATCAACCACCTGCCTACCATGCTCTTCCTCCCACCCAAACCACCGCATTTAATCAAGAGGTTGACACTTACATGAGGACTAATGATGCGATAGTGCAGAATCTTCAGCGGGAAATCATCAACTTGAAAGGAGATATGGCGAAACAAGGGAATGATCTTCGAGCCGATATACGAAACTCTTTGACCAGTCAAACGAATGACTTAAGGGATATGATGGCTAGTTTCTTCCAAAGTAATCAAGCCTCTGGTTCGGGTTCTCTTCCGAGTAACACCGTTGCTAATCCAAGAGGGGAGATGAAAGCAATCACCACTTGAAGTGGAAAAGGTTTAAAGGAACCGAGCTTCCTACACCTACACAGTGATTGTGACAAAGGAAAACGAGTCCCCTTCTCCAATTCCTCCACCTTCTATTTCTCCAATTCCTCCATCTTCTACTTCCACCCCTCCACCACCCAAGGATGTGAGTGAGAATTCCATTCCAAAGCCTTCTTCTCAACCCAATATACCTTATCCCTCAAGGTTGAGGAAAGAGAAGTTGAAGAACAAGGATGATATTCAGGTTTCTAACTTTCTTAAAATGTTTAAACAACTGAATTTCAACATCTCCTTTGTTGAGGCTCTCGCTCACATGCCAAAATATGCTAAAATGTTTAAAGATCTCCTCAGTGACAAAGAAAAGCTTCTCGATATCGCTCAGACCCAACTTAATGAGAATTGCTCCGCAGTGCTCTTAAGGAAATTACCCACCAAAATTAGTGATCCGAGTCGTTTTCTCATTCCTTGCAACTTCCCCGGGGTAGAGAATTGTATGCCCTAGCCGATCTAGGTGCTAGTATAAACTTAATGCCATTAAGTGTTTGGAAACAATTATCTCTACCCGAGCTAGTCCCCACACGGATGACTTTGGAATTAGCTAACCGTACGGTTGCTTATCTAGTGGGGATAACCAAAGATGTCTTCGTCGGTGTCGACATATTCACCTTTCCAGTGGATTTTGTTGTCGTTGACTACGAGATGGATCCCCGTGTTCCATTAATCGTCGGACGTCCATTCTTGAGGACCGGTCGCACTCTCATTGATGTAGCCGCGGGCGAATTAATCATGAGAGTTAGTGACGATAAAATCGTCTTCAACATGGGTAAACTTTCTAAGCAGCCTTCTGAAAACGAGAGCATTAATTTCATTGACATTCTTGATGAGGCTTGTGAAGAACACTTCAAAGATGCTTGTAAAAGTGGTTCTTCTTCTCTTCCCATTGTTGAGACCGTTGCCTCTATTGCTCCATCACTAACTCCATTTGGAGAAAGTGATTTCCTTTTGAAAGAATTTGAAGCAACTTTGGGAGATGTGGACTTACAATATGACGATTCTCCCTCCAATTGGGATGAAGACATTCGTACCATTGAGAAACTTTTCAATGAGGACCATATTTCCCCAACATCTCCTAAAGAAATCTCTATCGATGATCCGAATTTGACTACGCCTTCCATCAAAAATCCTCTGGATTTAGAGCTTAAGGATTTACCGTCTCATCTCGAATACGTTTTCCTTGAAGATAATAAGAAGTTACCCGTCATCATCGCTAAGGACTTGAAAGAAGAAGAAAAATCTCGACTTATAGACGTGTTGAAGAATCATAAGAAGGCAATTGCTTGGAAAATTTCCGATATCCGCGGAATTGATCCGAACTTTTGTACTCATAAAATTCTCATAGAGGATGTATTTAAACCCGCAATCCAATGCCAAAGAAGGGTTAATCCTAGAATACATGACGTCATCAAGAAAGAGGTTATCAAACTTCTAGATGCCGGAATGATTTACCCTATTTCGGATTCGCCATGGGTTAGTCCCGTCCATTGTGTGCCTAAGAAAGGCGGAATAACCGTTGTTCCCAATGAAAACAACGAGTTGATTCCTACTCGACTTGTCACAAGTTGGCGAGTTTGCATAGACTATCACAAGCTCAATGATGCCACTCGCAAGGATCATTTTCCTCTTCCTTTTATGGACCAAATGCATGAACGTCTAGCGGGTAATGATTATTATTGCTTCTTAGACGGTTTCTCGGGGTATTTTCAAATTCCCATCGATCCTAAAGATCAAGAGAAAACCACATTCACTAGTCCTTATGGAGCATTTGCTTACAAAAGAATGCCTTTCGGCTTATGCAATGCTCCTGGTACTTTCCAAAGGTGTATGATGACTATCTTCCATGACATGGTTGAAGAAACTATGGAAGTCTTCATGGATGATTTCTCGGTTTATGGTGACTCCTTCTCTTCTTGCCTTGCCAATTTGGAACGCATGCTTAATCAATATGAAGACACTCGCCTTGTTCTTAATTGGGAAAAATGCCATTTCATGGTAAAAGAAGGCATTGTGCTTGGACATAAAATCTCAAAAGCCGGTCTTGAAGTGGACCGTGCTAAAGTTGATGTCATAGCCAAATTACCTCCACCTTCAACCATGAAGGGTGTGAAAAAGTTTCCTTGGTCACGCGGGCTTCTGTCGTCGATTCATTCAAGATTTTTCTAAAATCGCTCGCCCGATGACCCACCTCTTGGAAAAAGATACTCCCTTTATTTTTTCTAAGGAGTGTATTGAATCCTTAAATCTTTTTAAGGACAAGCTAACTAAGGCACCGGTCTTGGTTACCCCTAATTGGGAGCTACCTTTTGAATTGATGTGCGATGCTAGCGACTTTGCCATTGGAGCGGTTTTGGGCCAAAGAGTGAACAAACACTTCCAACCAATCCATTATGCTAGCAAGACAATGGCGGGGGCTCAATTGCATTATACCACTACCGAAAAAGAGCTTTTAGCTGTAGTGTATGCTTTTGAAAAATTTCGCCCCTATCTTGTTCTTTCCACCACAATCGTGTACATCAATCATTCCGCGTTGAAGTACTTGTTGACTAAGCAAGATTCTAAACCAAGACTTCTTCGTTGGGTTTTGCTCCTTCAAGAATTTAGAATCAAAATTCGTGACAAAAAGGGAGCAGAAAACCTAGCCGTGGATCATCTAAGTAGACTTGAGGATCCTTATCAAGAGGATCATCCGAATCAAGAGATCAATGACTCTTTTCCCCTTGAGGCCTTAATGTCTATCAATTCCAATCTTGATGACATCCCGTGGTTTGCGGACATTGCAAACTACTTAGCGGGTGGTATTATCATCGAAGGGTTAACGTCCCAAAAAAAGAAGAAGTTCTTTAAAGATGTTAAGACTTACTTTTGGGATGACCCTTATCTCTTCAAACAATGTGCTGATCTGATTATTCATCGGTGTGTTGATGGACCCACAGCTTTAGACATTCTCAAAGCTTGCCATAAAGGACCCACCGGTGGTCACTTTGGTCCCAACTACACCGCGAAGAAAGTCTTTGACTCAGGATTCTATTGGCCCACCATTTATCGTGACGCTCACGAGATGGTTAAAAATTGTGATGCTTGCCAACGCCAAGGCAAGATCACACATAAAGATGAGATGCCTCAAAATTTCATACAAGAATGTGAAATCTTTGATGTATAGGGCATCGACTTTATGGGGCCATTTCCATCACCCAAAGGGAACAAGTACATCCTCGTAGTCGTTGACTACGTATCCAAATGGGTTGAAGCGAAGGCTCTCCCTACGAACGATGCGAGGGTGGTTGTGAACTTTTTGAAGCAGCTTTTTGCTCGATTCGGTGTTCCTTGTGCTATCATCAGTAACCGCGGGACTCATTTTTGCAATGATCAATTTGCTCGAGTCATGGCTAAGTACGGTGTCAATCACCGTCTTTCCACTGCTTATCATCCTCAAACAAATGGCCAAGCCGAGATATCTAACCGTGGATTGAAGCGAATTCTTGAGCGAACTGTCGGAGAGCATCGTGCCTCGTGGGCCGATAAGTTAGATGATGCTTTGTAGGCTTTACGTACCGCATATAAGACACCGATAGGTTGCACTCCATATCGTCTTGTGTACGGGAAGGCATGCCACCTCCCTATTGAGCTAGAACATAAGGCGTACTGGGCCTTGAAATGGGCCAATTTTGACATCAACAAAGCCGGTGATCTTCGGAAGATTCAACTCAAGGAGCTTAATGAACTGAGGAATGAAGCTTAGGAGAAATCTTAGATCTACAAGGAGAAGACCAAGATCATTCATGATGCTAGGATTAAGAACCGAGAGTTTCACATTGGTGATCAAGTTTTACTCTTTAACTCTCGGTTGAAGATCTTCTCGGGCAAGCTGAACAGCTGTTGGTCTGGTCCATTCACCGTCGCCAAAGTCTTCCCCTATGGCACCATTGAGCTTTCTCAACCAAATGGTCCGAATTTTAAAGTGAATGGCCAGCGTGTGAAGCTGTACTTTGGTGAGGACATCTCTCATGAGATGATTCCATCCCTCACCACGTTTCCCTTGAATTAGTTCTGGGTCGAGTCAGGCTCGTGACTCGGTTAACAAAAACAAGCGCTTCTCGGGAGGCAACCCGTTGATCTATCCTTTACCATTTTCATAATAAGTGTAGGGGGAGCCCTGTATGTGTTTGTTGTCTTGTTTCTTATGATGTGCAGGGATTAAAGCTTCAAAGATCCACTTTTGATGACATTTGAAGACCGTGATTCCGTGTACCCGTCTTCCCGGTTCTATCCTAAACTGTCGTGATTCAATATTTCATATGTTCACATTGAAATCACTATAGTTGTCCTTTCCTTAGCAAGATTTAAACAACGTGCACAATGTCCTAAGTGTAGGGGAGTTCACTCCCACATGCTTCAACATTGAGGAAAATGTTTATATCAAGTGTAGGGGGACTTTGATAGGTGTGTAAACACCCATCCTTTTTACCACTTAATTACAATAATAACCGAGCCAAAACGTGTATTTTATGTCTTTTATGTCGGAATTATGCGTGGTTTGTGTTTTTGTTGTGATTTAGGACGAAAAGGTGAAAAGTGGAGAAAACACGGGCATTCACGGGCTTTTGTTGAAGAAAAAGATGAAAGACGAAGTCAAGAAGTCAAGGGTGCAAAAAGAACGGAAGTCCAAGACCAATTCTGAAGATTTATCGAAGAAAAAGTCAAAAGACGGAAGTTTACTGAAAGCCGAAGAACTCAAGTCTAATTTATTGAAGAATTAAAAGACGAGTTCAAAGAAATCCCGAGCCAAAAGTCATTAAAGTCCAAAATTTAATGAAGATAAAAGGCTTAAGGACTAATGGTGCAATTAAATGAAGATTAAAGGCTTGAGGGACTTAATCATGCAATTAAGAAGAAATGAAGGAGGGGAGGAAGCTTCCTAAGCACTCCTTAACCTCCCCTATATATAGATTAGATGAGATTAGCATTTTTCTTTGTTGGCTAATAGTGACAATTAGTTCTTCCACTTTTAATTACCTTGTCATTTAT
The DNA here is from genome assembly GCA_025667525.1 of Glebionis coronaria. Taxonomy (NCBI): domain Eukaryota; kingdom Viridiplantae; phylum Streptophyta; class Magnoliopsida; order Asterales; family Asteraceae; genus Glebionis; species Glebionis coronaria. Next base: position 200,259 of record JANFOE010001515.1, on the reverse strand, counting down.
TTACTTGTCAAATTTAAATACTTGTCTTGCACCTTAATTACCATTTAATTTCAAGTAAGTGTTCTTTTAATTCTTGTTATTATTTATCTTTATTGTTTGATCTCTCATTCTACCTTTCTTTAATCTTTGGTTTATATGTTTATTATTCATGTTCATGTTCTTGAGTTTTTGTCAAATTTATTAAGTGGGTTTTGATTATCTTGATTAGTTTTGTTAGTTTTGTTGTTTTGGATTGTTTGTTTATGATTAATAGTTGTTTATTTGTTAGTTTGAGTTAATCTTGTGGTTGATTTAGCTTAATTTTTATCTAGATCGTGTCTTTTTATATTCCCTTGTTCTTCGGGGTGTTTGTTTCTGTTTTTGATCTTTCCAGGAGACGCAAGCCCAGCAGCATTCTGAATAAAGGTTTTAAAAAGCTTCTCATTCGGAATCTTCAAATATTCCGGATAAGACTGTTATTCTGGATCAAGGTTTTAGCCAAGAGGTTTATTCGGAATATTCAATATTCCGAATAGGGAAGGTATTCCGAATAGGCCAGGTATTCCGCATAGGGCTAATATTCCGAATAGGGCAGATTATTCCGAATAGCCAGATTATTCCGGATTGGGTAAATATTCCGAATAGGGCTAACATTCCGAATAGCAAGATTATTCCGAATAGGGAAGTTATTCCGGATTGGCTACTTATTCCGAATAGGGCAAACATTCCGAATAGCAAGAGTATTCCGGATAGGCAGATTATTCCGAATAGACTAATATTCCGAATAGAGAGGATTATTCCGGATAGGTGACATATTCCGAGTAAGCCATTTATTCCGAATAAGGGTATTATTCCGAATAAGCTGATTTTCAGGTTCTTTAATTTCAGTTTTTAATTTTCTGCTTTTTAATTTCAAGCTTTATTTTTCCCGCCTTTTTTTCTTAGACGCACTTTAAGTTTATTTGCCTTAGATTTATTTTATCCTTGCCTTAGTTTTAAGTTTTAGTTGCATTTTAAGTTTGCCTTAGTTAGATTTAAGTTTGCGTTATTTACATTTAGTGCCCTTTAATTTTAGCCTCGCTTTTAAATACTTGCACCATTTACTTTAAATTAGATTTAGAGTTACTTTTAAGTCATTTACTTTAATTGTTTTGCACATTTTATTTAAAAACAACCAAAAATATTCTTTTTCACCAAAAACAATAGAGTCATACTTTAAGCTGGAAATCAATTCGAAGAGATACCGAGAACAACAATTGAACCTAGCAAAAACCTAGTTATCAAATGGCGCCGCTGCCGGCTCTTTTCGTAAAGATTAACGGTTTTCTGTGAGAGACGCGTTGCTTTTTGGGATCCGTTCACTTGTGAGCGTTATTTTTCTTGCATAAAAAATTCAAAAAAACCATAAAAATAAAAAAATTGTAAAAATCTATAAAAATTAAAAATTTCAAAAATCCAAAAAGAATTTATTTTTATTGTATATACATATTGTCTTTGTGTTTGGTATTGTTTTCTTTTGTCTTTGTAGGTGTATGCGTACTAGATCTTCTAATTATCAAGAGCCCGAGACTCGAGAAGATTTAAGTATGTCAGGTGTCAATAACAATAATCCACCGCACCTCAACAATAACAACAATGTTCTTCCACAGCCCGATCTTCGGACAATGGAGGAGCTTTGTCAACTTACCATGTTTGGACGAGGAGGACCGATTGCGCTGATGCAAATCACGGCTCCGGAGTTTTCGTTGAAGCACCACATGATTCAGTAAGTGCAAACTAACCGATTCGCCGGAATGCCTGATGATGATGCCAACAAACACCTCGACAAGTTCATTACAATCACTCAAAGCATGAAGTTGCCTGGTGCCACAATGGATGTTCTACGCCTACAACTCTTTCCACATACTTTATCACATCATGCCGAGAAATGGTTTGATCGTCTTCCAAAGAATTCTATTCATACATGGGATGACATGACTCAACGCTTTTTGTCGCGCGACTTTCCACCATCCATGGTCACGAGCGGTTTCATGCAAGATCCTGATGAATCTCTTTTTGATGCTTGGGAAATATATAATGTCTTGATTGATCGATGTCCAAACCACAACATGCTCCCTGTCACATTGATTGATAATTTCTACAACGGTTTGACTTTTCGTGATCGTGATACGATTAATGCAGCCGCCGGTGGCACATTCATGAAAAGGAGACCCGAGGAGTGTAGAGAGTTAATTGAGAACATGACTACTCACCACAAAAACTGGGATTCCTCCGCTTCTTCAAGGAACAACCCAAGAGTCAATGTTTCTTCTACTTAAGCAAGCCCTGATATGACCAAACTCACCCGCATGATGACTGAAATGAGCAAAAGTATCTTGCTTCTCGCTTCAAACCAACAACAACAAGTTAAAGCGGTTGCACCTTCTTGTGAAACATGCGGCAGTCCTCACTCATACACCGATTGTCCTTCTACACAAGGAAATCTGGAAAATGTGTATGCAACTTATGGTAATTATTCACCGGAAAATTACCAAGCTTGACCACAAGGGGATAGAAATTTGCTGAGTTACCGATCAAACAACTACCTTTCACCCGGTTTTTCTCCTCAAAACCAAAACCCCGCCAACAACTACAATAGAAGCAACCAAATCCCACCAAGAGCTTCTAATCCTTATCACCCACCCTCCCAACAAGCCCCACCCATTAACCCCGATGTTGAAGCCATAATGAGAACCCAAGGTGAGCAAATCAAGAATCTACAGAGCCAAATTATCAATCTAAAAGGAGATATCACTAAGCAAGGGAACGAGATAAGATCCGAGCTTCGAGATAATATTCAATCCTCCTTCAGAAATCAAACAAATGATTTGAAGAATATGCTTGCTAGTTTCTTGTCCGCCGCTCAACCTTATTCTTCGACTTCTCTACCTTCAAACACCGTCACCAATCCGTGAGCAAATGTGAGTGCTATTACTACTCGTAGTGGAATTACCATTGTCGATCCACCGATCCCACCCCCATCATCTACACCTCCTCCACCACCATTTATCCCTACTCCTCCTACACCTAGTATTAGTACACCATTACCGTCTCCGCCTCGTCATGACGATGTACCTAGGAAGGACCCTTCAACATCTCAACCTTTACCTACACCTACACCTTCACCACCCAAACCCAATATCCCATATCCTTCACGCTTAGGCAAGACCAAAATGCTAACCAAGGATGACTCTCAAATGTCGAGCTATGTGAAGATGATCTCTCAAATGAACTTCAACATTAGCTTTCTCGAAGAACTTGTCCACATGCCGAAATTTGTCAAAGCATTCAAGGAATTGCTTAACAAGAAGGAAAAGTTGATTGAGCTCGCCAACACGCGCTTAAATGAAAACTGTTCTGCAGTTATTCTTAAAGAACTTCCGGAAAAGCTTGGAGATCCCGGTCGTTTCGTGTTGCCTTGCGTTTTTAACAAAACCGAAGAATTTACTGCCCTTGCTGATCTCGGGGCCAGTATTAATCTTATGCCTTTGAGTGTTTGGAAAACACTATCATTACCCGAACTTACTCCAACGAAGATGACTCTTGAACTTGCAAATCGCACTCTCGCTTACCCCGTTGGTATAGCCGAAGATGTGTTCATTTAAGTTGGCACATTTACTTTCCCGATCGACTTTGTCGTTGTTGATTATGAAATGGACCCTCGTATTCCTTTAATACTTGGTCGGCCATTCTTGAGAACCGGATGAGCTCTAGTTGATGTTGCCGAAGGTGAGTTAATCTTAAGAGTCGGGAATGATTCACAAGTTTTAAAAATGGGGAAGCTTACAAGCAAATCCTATGGACGAGAATCAGTGAATATGATTAATGTGCTCGATGATTTTGTCGTCTACAAAAATCCGCTATTCGACTCTTGCATTGATAATCCAATCTCTTATGATGATGTGGATGATTCTCTCTCCAATTTGGATCCTTCTCCCATTTATCATTCTCCACCGATCTTTGATGCTTATGATGATGATGATTCTAGCTCAAATTCGGATGATTATGATGACCTTACTTCTGAGTATCCCGATCTGCCTACTTACGATGATTTTGATGACGCCGATACTCTTTCGAGCGATTCTTCACATGATGAAGATCCTCTGCCATCACTCGATCCTACTTTGGACGATTACTCATTTGAGGAAGACTTCTCTACGTTTCTCAACACTTACTTCCCTTATGAGAGTGATGCTCCTCCTTACGATTTTGAAGATTATCGTCTTGATCCTACTTTGGATTTGAAGAACATCCTTTCAAAGGAGAAGAAACCGGTCGACACCAATATCCGCAGCACATGTGATTTAACACCTCTTTGTCCCCCTTCTGAGGACGAGGTTGTGCTTCTTCGCGGATCTTCTTCCCATTCTGCTGAGCCTGAGTGCTATTTTCCCTTAAAGGAAAAGGTGTTCGATCCCGGTATCGATCTTCTGCAGCCATCTCAGTATCCACCTGATGAAATAAAAGGAAATATTTTTGAAACTTATGGAAATCTGCTTGCACCACTTTAGCCTTGCTTCCACCATGCTCCATCTTTGCTTAAGGGAACCTTGCCTACTCTTCTTTGGCTTGCCTTGTTCGCCTTAAGCTTGTGCTATTTGATGGACGAAAACTATGTCTTTGATCCTGGTGGATATATTTCATGCTTCTTCCTATGATGATCAAGGTCGAGTCAGGCTCACGACTCGGTAATCAAAAATCAAGCGCTTCTTGGGAGGCAATCCATGTATCTATCTTTTCGCTTTCTTTATCCTAAGTGTAGGGGAGACCCGTTGGTTTGCTATTTCCTCTCCTCTCTTAATCAGGGATTCGAGCTTCAATGATCCACTCTTGATGATTCTTGACAACCCGTGATTCCGTGTTCCATTTTTCCTGGTTCTATCCTAAACTCTTTTCGATTCACTATTTTATATTTTATCTATATTAAAATAGGAATCTCTTTAGTCGTCTTTTCCTTAGCGAAATTTAAACAAAGTGCACAATGTCCTAAGTGTAGGGGAGTTTACTCCCACATGCTTAAACATTGAGGACAATGTCTATGTTAAGTGTAGGGGGACTTCTATCAACGTTAAGTGGCTCTTTTCCTTGCTTTTGTCCTCATTTTAACCGGAAAATCAATTTTTCGACATTTTTGATCTATTTTGGCCTATTAGTTTTTACCTTTGTATAGTTATTTTCTTTCCTTATTAGAATAAATGCTTAATAAAGTGGTTTTAATTTTCAAAACGTTGTGAATCTTTTGACTCAACCCGAGTTTACTTATCTAAGTTACTCTAGCTAGTATCCTTAACGTGTTTAAGTCAAGTTTTGCTAGGGTTTTATATAGGGAGCTATAAAACGCGAAAGTCTTAACTCTCACGGGTTAAGAACAAGAACTTTTCGCAAGTTCCTATAATTGATCCTAGAGAGTCGTTTATCAAGGGAACTTTAAAATGCGATTTCTAAACTTGAAAAAGTCTAAGAGTTTGCAAGATCCTATAGGCGACTCGAAAACCCAAAACTTTGATTTAATAGGCTAAGCATCCACGAGTCTCATTCCTTGAGATTTTAAACTGTGGATAACGAGAGATGATAGAGCCAATTATAAGTTCGGTATTCTTTCGTGAATTTATGTGAGTTAATTATAAGCCTATTCTCCCATCGCTTGCTAATAAATTTATCTGCAATAAATAAGGTTGTACGATTTGAAAAGTTACTTAGCTTCTAGCCCAAGATCGTTTAAAAGTTGCTCGGTATGGATTAGAGTTCATAGCCAAGGCATAACTTATTGAAGCGGGATGCGAAGATTGGCGAGTCCAAAAAGGTCCTAACAAGACATGAGGGCTACATTTTGTTGCTAAAGATCCCAAGTGATGTGAAGAATCATTTATCAAAAATCAATATGAAGGATCGAGACACACGACGAAAAGCAAAAACTCCCTAAAAGTCATGGAGAAGTGTATCCGAAAAGACCCTAGCAAGGTATGAGGATAAATAGATCCAAGTCATAAAAGGAGGCGGATCGTTGTATATCAAAGTCCAAAATAAAGATTGGAGAAAAATGAAGAAGTCGTGGTCCAAGTATGAATCTCTCAAAACTTCAAGTGAAGAAATTCCTATATGAAGAGAAGACCATTATTTCATGAACGTCTCTCAAGGTTTGAAGTATGAAGTCGCTGCCAAATATCGGTCCGAGAAAGGTCTCAAATCGCGAAGCGAGTTATGCCAAGATATGAACTTTATGAGGTCCCGAGAAGCAGTTTTAAAAGATTTTGTCCTTTAGCTAACTATTGATTAAATCGTTCACTTTATTTTCGGCCTAATAAACTATCGAAATAAGTCAAATAATGCATCCTCGTGATCATTCAAGACAAAAATAAAATATAAGAGATACACCTAGGAATAAGGGAGTCTAAGTGAGTAATTGGCCCACATGAGTTCGTGTTAGTTTGCTAACTTATAATAACAATGATCTCGTTTTTAAGCTTGGTTTGGAGAAAGTGAAAACTTGAGAATGATGATTATTCATGACATTTCCAAAACCCAAGGTATGTTTTTGATTTCTTTACTTTGTATGTTTTTAATTTTTTATCTCATTAATAAAGGCCAATGTGGATTGATTATGATGAAAAGTGTAAACGTGCTTTTGTTAGCCTTATATTTTATATAGTCGAACAAGAATGTAATAGGTCATCTTAGTCGTTAAAAGGTCCTGTATTGTAATAGGTTAGTCGGGAAAACCGGGGTTGGACTTTAAGCTAATATTGTATAAGTTAGGGGCGTAAGCCCAAAGCAAAGCCAAGCCCGGCCCAAGGAAACAAAGCCCACGACCCAAAAGGCCAAGGGTATATAAACCCTCTTCCATGTGTGGAAGAGGGTGTTGGTTCATTTTACTTTCTCTCTCTAGTAAACATAAACCTTCCAAATCTCTCTTGTTTCTCTCTCTACTTTTCTTCTCTTTCTCTCTCTAAATATCTCTTCTAAATCTTGTGTTATGGATTAAATGGGAATAACATTTGGTATCAAGAGCCTATAGTGGATAAGTGATTGAAGATTCGTGTGTGGTGTTCTTGATTTTTCGTGGCTTTTTTGATCCATTTCTCACGTCCCATTTTTTCTTTTTGTGTTTTTATGGTCTTTTCTTGATACAAATCATCTACATACTAGTAGTAGTGATTTGGGTATCTTGGTTTTGGCTAAAACACAAATTTTTTGGATCAAAAGTTGCGAAATTTCTTGTTTTTCTTCATTCCGAAATTCAAGCAAGGGTTACCATAGGAAAGTACAATTGTGTGGGATTTGATCGCAATAATCTTAGGATTCTACTTTGCGATCACTGTATTGCGATACCATATTCCGATCTGGATATTCCGATCGTGCATTGCGATCTGGGATTCCGACGGGTTTAAGTTTTTAAGTCGTTACTCTGTCCAATTTGTCTCAGCCACATTCCGATCTAACATTGCGACAGCATATTGCGATCTGAACATTCCGACAGCCACATTCCGACAGAACATTCCGATCTGGACATTGCGACAGTGCATTGCGATAGAACATTCCGATCTGAACATTCCGATTGGACATTATGATCTGAGCAATTTGGCGGGAAAACTCAAGAAAAATTTATTTTTTCCTAGACCATTTTTAGGCCATTTAAGCTTCAATTTCTAATTTTGGCGAAGCGAAAAAATTTTCGACCAAAAATTCGAATTTTCGGACCAAAATTCAAATTTTTAGGCCAATTTTAGGTTTTATTTTTGTCAAAAATTTTCACTTTTCAAATTTTTTCCCTACTAGTTTTTGGCTATTTCTAACTCGATTTCAAAATTTGGTGATTCAAAAATTTTTCGGCTTACCGTTTTGTCGGACTGAGGAATTTAGTGTCGGACTGAGAAAAATTGGAATTTTCGGAATTTCAACCACAATTTAAATCACAACACATCCACTAAGATCCGTAATCCATACACATCATATCTTCTTTGAGACATCCGTTCTATGGACATCTTCGTGGATTCAACAACAAAAACGTCCATGGCTGAGATGAATAAAGAGAAGATGCAGAATCCAAAGGTTCAGACAAACATTGAGACTCCAATCAATAAACCTACTAACAAGGATTCTACAACCAAAACCGTTCATGCAATCAAATACAAGATGTCAAAAGCAAAAGAAAGATGCATGGAACACTTTAAGTTGCTTCAGTCACACCTTCAGGTTCTTTCAAGAGAAGACCTAACAGGCACTCGTATTGAAATTGGATTCAAACGGGTATTCGTTCTACTATTTGGTCAAGATGTTGAGACATTCATCAAAACGATGCTATTTAATATGGACCATCTTCAACTTGAACTTAACAAAGATGATCTTCACGAGACTCTATCAATGGACATCCTTTTATCTCTCAACCTTCAGTTCCAGTAATTCATTGACTCAAGTGGCTTATCCAAAAACGATCGAGAGTTCACAAACACATACTTTACCAAATATACTCTCGTAGATCTTCAAGCGTTCAAAGAGACACTTCTTCAACACATGAGTAATATAAAGAAGTCAGTTGTTGAAAGAACACGCCATCAAAGGCAATTGGAAAGAAGGGTGAATCAAAGACTGATGCAGACGAAAGAGAGCACTGTCGATAAAGATCAAGCATTGGATGCTTCTTTGGTTGATACAGAAAGCAGCAGGTCAGAATCAGAAACTCATCATACCAGCACAAGCTCAGGGAAAGATACAGAAGTCGTTGTTACAGCTATCAGCCCCACATGTGACAATGAGCCAATGGCTGAGGTACCATTAAATACTGATTCTAAGACTCACGAGCTCGAAACTCTCTTAGCTCAAAAGACAAAAGATTTTGAGGATGCCAAACTCGAATTTTCAAAGAAAAATGACAAATTTGAAGCTTATTTTGAAAAACTTGAAAAGGCAAATGTTGTTCTTGAACAAAAATTGGATCGTAAGATTCAAGATTTCAACGCGGAAAAAGAACATTTTGTGAAACAAATAAATTTGTTAGAATCAAAGTTGGCTTCTCAAAATCCAAGTCCTCCGCCTGCTTCATTAACTGAATTATCTGTGCAACCTATCGACATTGTAGATAGTAATGATGCGAATGTTGATAACGCCATATTTGATAATATGAACATTAAGTTAGAACAATGTGTCGCTCAATTACTTCTACAAAATGAGCAGTTAAAGGCTCAGATTCAGGAAAAGGTTTTTGCGTTGACAGCGGTGCAAAATGAATTAAGGAAACTAAAAGGAAATAGTGTGGATACTAAGTTAGCAAAACAGTCAGTCTTGGGGAAACCTCCTTCTCAACCTGTCAGAAATCGCTCAGTTGCTAGACAACCGAATGCGTTTAAATCTGAACGACTCAAAACGTCGAATCTGAGGTTTGCATCCCAAGTTGACGTGCGTAGCAATTTTCCTAAACCAGTCACTCCACAATCTAGACCCTCATTCAGAAAATCCGCTTCTGCAAAGCCCGATCACATGAATGCTTCAACCAACTCTAGAAATAGATCCAAGAACATGCCTAGTCGTAGTTCAAATGACGCGGGTCACAAAAATTATCTAGAGGATGCTAAAAACAAGACACAAGAAAGAGATAGGACCAAACCACAACCTAGGAGCGTTGTTCACACATCTAGGAATTCTAGACCCTTCTATGACGTGCACAATTCTGCCAACCCTAGGAACTCTAGAGCCTTCTCAGATGCTAAGCACTTTGTTTGCACGAAATGTAACAAATGCGTGTTTAATGCCATTCATGATGATTGTATCACTAAAGTCCTGAACAAGGTGAACCAAAAAGCTAGAGCACCTCAAAGACGGAACCCTAAAGAAAATAGGTTTTCTCCAACTAAGTCTTCCGCTGTGCATGAGAAAACTATGTCTCCTCGACCTTATCTTAGGTGGATACCAACGGGTAGAACCTTCAAAACAATAGGTCTTAGGTGGGTTCCTACTGGAAAGATATTTCCCTCTAGCTCGACAAAGGTTCAAGGTGAACCCCCACATGGTTCTCATCAAGATATCGCTAACCCACATGCAAGCATAACTACTAATGAAAGTGCAGGTAATAAAGTAAAGGTTCAACAAGAACACAAAGGTTTTCCATATTCATACCGCTCAACAAAAGACACTCTCAGAGTTTGGTTGCTGAAGAAGCAGATATCAGAGAAACAAGCGTCTCAGGGGCTTCTAAATTAAGCTTTCACAATGACTTACAGTCACATTTCAGGCTGTAACTCGAACGTCAAAGAAAGGGAACTTTATCTCTTCAACGATAAGTTACCCTCAAAACAAGAAATTCATATTTCTCGGTCACGAGTTTATATTAAAACTATTCAAAAGTTTTATGCTCATGTACAAGGCTTATAGTCAAATTACAGACTGTAACCCGGGCTCACAAGACAGGAAAGTTCATCCCGAGTATGACTTATCATCAAAACGAGAAATTCGCTTTTTCTCGGACACAAGCTTACATTAAAACTATTCGAAAGTTTTAAGCTCGTGTAAATGACTTCTAAGCGCATCACAGCTTAGGACTCGGACTTCAACTAAGGAAAGTTTCTCTCGGACGATAACTTATCCTTCTTAACGAGAAAATCATATTTCTCGGTCATGAGCTTCTCATAAAAACATTCAAAGTTTTTAAGTTCATGAAAAACGACTTCTAAGTAAATGTCAGCTTAGAACTCGTACTTCCACTTAAGGAAAGTTTATCACGGATGATAACTTATCCTTCACAACGGGAAATTAATTTTTCTCGGTCATGAGCTAGTCACAAAACATTCAAAGTTTTGAGCTCATGTAAGTCCTGATTATTTTAAAACCGTTGAACACAATTTTACAAGAATTTCTCAAAAGGTTTTTCTAAATCTTTCAAAATTGTGTGTTCAACACTCCCTTCCTCATAAGTGGTTTTTATATCTCAAAATTGTCATATGTTATTTTGATCAATTTTTGAGGGGGAGCGTTTTAAAATCAAGCCTTTTAATGTTGTTGGGTACATCTCTAAAATTGTCATATTTTATGTATCCAACACATTCCGAAAATGATATGAAATTGTCAAATGTAATATATTATATCGCAAAAGGCATCTCAACTCCGTACCTCAACATATTTTGTGGTGTCGTTTTTCTAAAATTTTGTCAAATTTTGTCTCAAGACACACATATATTGTTGAGGGGGAGCGTCCCGACTGAAAATGTTCCATGATTCATGCGTGCACACATGTTTCTCTCCCATCGATTTTTCAGAAAATGTCATATTTTAATCAATTGGTATCTCTAATATTATATTTTTATATTAGAGATAGGGGAGAAAATGTGATTAAAATGTAATATATCGCAACATGTGATCTTAAAGACTCAAGTGCAACTCTTTCCTTCACATGCCAAACTATTTCGTATATCGATGCATGTGTGTAGGGGGAGATTTTCGAAAAGATAAAACTTTCAAAGTGTTAAAAGTTTTGATTTTTATCAAGCACTTTGAATGGTTTTCAATGGTTTTTATGGTTACGATCTTTACCCAAAACAACCTACTATCCACGACGGAACGATGGAGTCAAAAGGTGGTTTAGGATAGGAAACTAAGTCCTATGATCCAACCAGAAGCGGAGGGATCTACCCAAGGACATTCCATAGCTAGAAATAGTTGTCCTTAGGAAAGATGGAGTGGAATGAAGCTGAATGCGGACCAATTACTTAAGTTAGCACTAGAACAATCACAACAAGGTACTAATGATGACGTATTGGTAAGCATTGAAGGAGTTGAATATTCTATGCAACTTAGGTAGAAACCGGGTTAACACATCTTTTGAAGACAAGTGTCATGGACCCAGTGATGCGATGCACAACCCTTCCCCAGCCATTCGAGTTTCTCTCAAAAGAAACTTGTCTCATTGTCAAGGAGATCAACACATATCTATTGACTTTCTCACTCCGAGTCAGTTAATATTGAAAAGGTGGCAGTCTGCGCCAGCCTCCGATTACCAAAATGCACTTATTGAGTCTAGAGCCAATCGAGATCTATCTATCATCTCATTAGGACACAATCGAGTCCTACGCATTATCCTTGTGATATTGCCAGAACATCTGAGTGATACGATTCACAATGAAGATGGAAATCCTGCTTGAGCCAGCATCAAACAAGCTCATGGTAGGTAACTTGTGCGATTCTACACGAATCAAACTTGTGAGAACTGGAAAGCAACTAAGTTTGGATTCTTAATTGATTCAAACTTGATTCCAGGTTTCTTCGCAAAATCCATGTGATCTTGCCAGAACATTCAGAGTGACACTCATTAGTGTTCACAGTGACGAATGGAAATCCTTCCAGTGTCAACATCAAACAGCACTGCGGTAGGTAACTCGCAAGATTCTCTATGAATCAAGCTTGTGACAAACTGGAAAGCAATAATGGTGCGATTCTTTTAGAATCAAACTTGTTCCAGGAAATCTGAATTGACGACTCCAATCAGACGGATAATTTATCCTTATAATTCACTCTTTACGTTCGCAGTCTGCTTTGAGACGGTCGAGTAAAGAGAACTGGCTACTACCACCGGGAAACCCTGTCAAGGAGGTTCTTAATCGAATCTACCTGATCACAGGTATGGTATTTAATACCGTTTAACGGTCTTCACCGACCGGAGGTAAAACGCTACCGAGTTAGGATGAAATGTTCAAAGCCATTTTATCCGTGTCTATATATTTTGCTGCATATCAAGAAGGTGGCGTAGCTGTGATATCGATGTCGATTCAGAAGTCACAAGAGCACAAGATGGCGATAATCAAGATACCTAAGAATGTAAGAATGTAATAGGTCATCTTAGTCACAAGGAGTACAGATGAAGATCTCAAGCACTCAAAGTCAAATGACAAAGGCTCAAGATAAAGATCACGAAAGCATGAAGGAACAAAGCTGTTACAAACAAGATCAAGACCAAGATACAAGACCAAAGCAGGAAGATCTCCTCTACAAGAATGTATTCACTCAATCATCTTATGCTTTTTAAGCTTTTTAAGATGACCGATACATTGGGGGAGATTGTTAGCCTTATATTTTATATAGTCGAACAAGAATGTAATAGGTCATCTTAGTCGTTAAAAGGTCATGTATTGTAATAGGTTAGTCGGGAAAACCGGGCTTAGACTTTAAGCTAATATTGTATAAGTTAGGGGCGTAAGCCCAAAGCAAAGCCAATCCCGGCCCAAGGAAACAAAGCCCACGGCCCAAAAGGCCAAGGGTATAAAAACCCTCTTCCATATGTGGAAGAGGGTGTTGGTTCATTTTACTTTCTCTCTCTAGTAAACATAAACCTTCCAAATCTATCTTGTTTCTCTCTCTACTTTTCTTCTCTTTCTCTCTCTAAATATCTCTTCTAAATCTTGTGTTATGGATTGAATAGGAACAACAGCTTTGTAACTAATGCATTGCATGACGACATTGCAATGGTCAAGTGTAGGGGATTTGATAGGTGTGTAAACACCCATCCTTTTTACCACTTAATTACAATAATAACCGAGCCAAAACGTGTATTTTATGTCTTTTATGTCGAAATTATGCGTGGTTTGTGTTTTTGTTGTGATTTAGGACGAAAAGGTGAAAAGTGGAGAAAACACGGGCATTCACGGGATTTTATTGAAGAAAAAGATGAAAGACGAAGTCAAGAAGTCAAGGGTGCAAAAAGAACGGAAGTCCAAGACCAATTCTGAAGATTTATCGAAGAAAAAGTCAAAAGACGGAAGTTTACTAAAAGCGGAAGAACTCAAGTCTAATTTATTGAAGAATTAAAAGACGGGTTCCAAGAAATCCCGATCCAAAAGTCATTAAAGTCCAAAATTTAATGAAGATAAAAGGCTTAAGGACTAATGGTGCAATTAAATGAAGATTAAAGGCTTGAGGGACTTAATCATGCAATTAAGAAGAAATGAAGGAGGGGAGGAAGCTTCCTAAGCACTCCTTAACCTCCCCTATATATAGATTAGATGAGATTAGCATTTTTCTTGGTTGGCTAATAGTGACAATTAGTTCTTCCACTTTTAATTACATTGTCATTTATTTACTTGTCAAATTTAAATACTTGTCTTGCACCTTAATTACCATTTAATTTCAAGTAAGTGTTCTTTTAATTCTTGTTATTATTTATCTTTATTGTTTGATCTCTCATTCTACCTTTCTTTAATCTTTGGTTTATATGTTTATTATTCATGTTCATGTTCTTGAGTTTTTGTCAAATTTATTAAGTGGGTTTTGATTATCTTGATTAGTTTTGTTAGTTTTGTTGTTTTGGATTGTTTGTTTATGATTAATAGTTGTTTATTTGTTAGTTTGATTTAATCTTGTGGTTGATTTAGCTTAATTTTTATCTAGATCGTGTCTTTTTCTATTCACTTGTTCTTCGGGGTGTTTGTTTCTGTTTCTGATCTTTCCAGGAGACGCAAGCCCAACAGCATTCCGAATAAAGGTTTTAAAAAGCTTCTCATTCGGAACTTCAAATATTCCGGATAAGACTGTTATTCCGGATCAAGGTTTTAGCCAAGAGGTTTATTCGGAATATTCAATATTCCGAATAGGGAAGGTATTCCGAATAGGCCAGGTATTCCGCATAGGGCTAATATTCCGAATAGGGCAGATTATTCCGAATAGCCAGATTATTCCGGATTGGGTAAATATTCCGAATAGGGCTAACATTCCGAATAGCAAGATTATTCCGAATAGGGAAGTTATTCCGGATTGGCTACTTATTCCGAATAGGGCAAACATTCCGAATAGCAAGAGTATTCCGGATAGGCAGATTATTCCGAATAGACTAATATTTCGAATAGAGAGGATTATTCCGGATAGGTGACATATTCCGAGTAAGCCATTGATTCCGAATAAGGATATTATTCCGGATAAGCTGATTTTCAGGTTCTTTAATTTCAGTTTTTAATTTTCTGCTTTTTAATTCAAGCTTTATTTTTCCCGCCTTTTTTTCTTAGACGCACTTTAAGTTTATTTGCCTTAGATTTATTTTAGCCTTGCCTTAGTTTTAAGTTTTAGTTGCATTTTAAGTTTGCCTTAGTTAGATTTAAGTTTGCGTTATTTACATTTAGTGCCCTTTAATTTTAGCCTCGCTTTTAAATACTTGCACCATTTACTTTAAATTAGATTTAGAGTTACTTTTAAGTCATTTACTTTAATTGTTTTGCACATTTTATTTAAAAACAACCAAAAATATTATTTTTCACCAAAAACAATAGAGTCATACTTTAAGCCGGAAATCAATTCGAAGAGATACCGAGAACAACAATTTAACCTAGCAAAAACCTAGTTATCAGACTTCTATCGAAGTAAGTGGGCTTTTCAATTAATTTGTCCTCATTTTAACCGGAAAATTTGATTTTTCGACATTTTTCAAAATTTTTAATCTATTTTGGCCTAATAGTTTTCCTTTGTTATCGTTATTTACTTTCTATGTTAGAATAAATATTTAATAAAGAGAATTTGAATTTTTCAACGTCATGAATCTTTTGACTCAACCCGAGTTTACTTATCCAAGTTTACTCTAGCTAGTATCCTTAACGTGTTTAATTCAGGTTTTGCTAGGCTTTTATATAGGGAACTTTAAAACGCGAAAGTCTTAACTCTCACGGGTTAAGAACAAGAACTTTTCGCAAGTTCCTATAATTGATCCTAGATAGTCGTTTAATAAGGGAACTTTAAAATACGAATTCTAAATTTGAAAGAGTCTAAGAATTTGCAAGATCCTATAGATGACTTGAAAACCCAAAATTTTGATTTAATTGGCTAAGCATCCACGAGTCTCATTCCTTGAGATTTTAAACTATGAAGAACGAGAGATGATAGAGTCAATTATAAGTTTGGTATTCTTTCATGAATTTATGTGAGTTGATTATAAGCTTTTTCTCCCATCGCTAGTTAATAAATATATTTGCAATAAATAAGGTTGTACGATTTGAAAAGCTACTTAGCTTCTAGCACAAGATCGTTTAAAAGTTGCTCGGTATTAATTAGAGTTCATAGCCAAGGCATAACTTATTGAAGCGGGATGCGAAGATTGGTGAGTCCGAAAGGCCCTAACAAGGCATGAGGGCTACGTTTTGTTGCTAAAGATCCCAAGTGATGTGAAGAATCATTTATCAAAAATCAATATGAAGGATCGAGACACACGACGAAAAGCAAATACTCCCCTAAAGATCATGGAGAAGTCTATCCAAAAAGGCCCTAACAAGGTATGAGGATAAATATATCCAAGTCCTAAAAGGAGGCGGATCGTTGTATATCAAAGTCCAAAATAAAGATTGGAGAAAAATGAAGAAGTCGTGGTCTAAGTATGAAGAATCTCTCAAAAACTTTAAGTGAAGAAATTCATATTATGAAGAGAAGACCATAATTTCAAGAACGTCTCTCAAAGATTCGAAGTATGAAGTCGCTGCCAAATATCGGTCCGAGAAAGGTCTCAAATCGTGAAGCGAGTTATGCCAAGATATGAACTTTATGAGGTCCCAAGAAGCAGTTTTAAAAGATTTTGTCCTTTAGCTAACTATTGATTAAATCGTCCCACTTTATTTTCGGCCTAAATAAACTATCGAAATAAGTCAAACAATGTATCCTCGTGATCATTCAAGACAAAATTAAAATATAAGAGATACACCTAGGAATAAGGGAGTCTAAGTAAATAATTGGGCCATATAAGTTCGTGTTAGTTTGCTAACTTATAATAACAATGATCTCGTTTATAAGCTTGGTGTGGGGAACGTGAAACTTGAGAATGATAAACATTCATGCGAGCCAAAACCCCAATGTAAGTCTTTGATTTCTTTAATTGTTTTGTTCTTTTAGTGTCCTTAGTGTTTAGTATTTAATAAAGGCCAAGGTGGGTTATTTATGATGAAAAATATAAACCGTGCTTTGAAATTAATGCATTGCATGAGGGCATTGCAATGGTCAAGTGTAGGGGATATAATAAGTGTGAAAACACTTATCCTTTTACCACTTATTTCAAATATTAACAAGACCAAAAGGTGTATTTTATGTCGTAAAAGTCGGAATTATGCGTGGTTTGTGTTTTTATTGTGTTTCAGGATAAAAATATGAAAAAGGAAGAAAGCATGGGCTATCACGGGCTTTTATCAAAGAAAAAAGACAAAAGACAAAGTCAAAAGATCAAGAGTGAAAAAGAACGGAAGTCCAAGGCCTATTCTGAAGATTTATCGAAGAAAAAATATAAAGACGGAAGTTTAATGAAGAAGAAGAAAAGTTCAATTTATATCAACAGATCTCGAGACAACGTCAAGAAAGACAAAGAATTTAAATCGAGTCGAGACGAGAAGAAAGAAAGAAGGAAGCAACACATGCACTCCCCACCTCCTATATATACCCTCCAACATACTATGAAAGATAGTGGGGTTGGAAAGAGGCATCAATAACATGGGCCTTCCTTGTAATTGTAAATCCCTAGCTATAAAAGCAGTTAAACCAAACATTTACATGGGCCTAAATATTTTATTTGTATGAAGAAAAGAGATCATATAATGCATGCAGTACCTGGCCTTCAAAACTAAGTCAAAAAAATTAATAATAATAAAAAAACATTACCTCGCGATTCACACCAAAGATAGGGCAGTGACGACGGAACTATATACAATACATAATACTAAGCTTTTGCTCAAACATTGTCGCAGTCTAGGGATTGGCTCCGAGTTCAGGTTCTTAGAGGCGAGTGGTTCTGCTATTTCAATTTATTAAAGCCTTCGTTTGAGTGCCATTTTCGTTCCACCAGTGCTTCAAGCTCGTTAATAGGTTGCATTGCAGAGTTTTTAACCAGGTTATAATCAACCAGGTATCTACAGAAACAATATAAAGTCTTTGATATTTGTTAACCAAGTATAATAAGAACTTTAAAATACTAATTAGTGATTATTTATGTACCTGTTTAGATCAAAACATGTTGAAAGAATAGCCGATTCTATATGTGATATGAGATTTGTCATTGATCATAGAGTTATCTGGAATGAAATTGGGATTTGTTTTCCTTTTCATTCTTCTTTTTATTCTTTTTTGATGTTGCAGACTCGACAACCCTTTTAGTCTCATCTTTTTCACCACTTTAATCCGCCACCATGGTTGGTTCCCCCTGTGGTTCAGATTTTAGTATTTACATTACAATCATGAATTATAAAAAGAATAGTAATAACATACTATAGCTTAGACACACACTGATCCATTTGCAGGTTCGACTCCTTTAGTGATTGATTTGTATCAGACAATTTTGGCAAAGTTGTCTCTTTTCCTTCATCAAGTTAGTCCATGATGATCACCTTTGTGAATCAAGAAAGTAAAATGATGAGAATAGAATGGAAAGAAGTAACCGGTACATAAAGCTTATATTTTCGCAAATCATCAGGTTTTAACCTTCTTTGGGTCTACCACTTCGAGTGCTGATACTTGCTCATCAAGATTCCGTAATGAGGCCTATATAGCAATACAAAGGTCAGTGCACTATAATTTATATACATTATAGACTACACTTATAAACTAATAATATTATGGGATAATTATCAAAAGAGTCCTTCAATTTTGAGCAATTCGTGATTGAGTCTAAAAAACATGTTTTTCCTGATACGGTCCAGGGCAACAAAGTACCAACAAAGAATATAGGGAAACAACCATTCAGATTTTGACAAGTGTCCAAAGAATAGGGCAATTCTGACAGATTGCCCCAAGATATAGGGCAACAAAGGATACTTGGCGCATTCTGCACCCAGTTGCCCAAAAAAATAGACCATTTCTAGAAAGAGAAAATTTAAGGTGTTTTTTGGGAAGATAATAATGGACAATGGATCTTTTGGTAATTTTCCCTAATATTATTCCGAAAAAAGACAACTTCACCTATAAAAAGCAATCGAGCATGTCTGAATCATTGTGCGACCTCAAGGTTGCAGCCTCTAAGGAAAGCAACAAATCCGTACATCCTAAAATGAATTTGGGGAAATGGGCAATTAGTCCTAACATAGCGGTGAGTATAAGGCGTTTGATAGTCCTTGGATAATCATTTTAAAGCACCAACCCATGCTTTATCTGTTTTATTTATAAAATATGTTTAGATGTCATACAAAGATGTACTGTAATTAACCGCCCAAATACAGATCACGTTAAAAAATGTATAGAGTAATTTAATTAAAAATTCGTAGACGATCAAGTGGTTACCAGCAGCGAAACATTCTGGAATTCCATAATCCTTGGCACTGATAAGTTAAATATTTATCTTATACGTTGTCATATCCTAATATGTAGCGCAAAATATTAGTCATAATATGAGTTAACAACCCATAAGTAATATAATGAGGTTATGAGAAAGATCATAGTTTTATGTAATCCTAAAATGAAAGCAATCATACTAAGGTTAAAGGGACCCAAAAGTAATCCCAAACACCCCATAAATAGCTATAATGAAAAATAAGAGACCCAAAAGCTGTTCAACCTATTTAGGAGGTGTTTGCGCAAAGATTATTTGATGGGCTTATCTGCTTATTAAACATTTGATAATCTAATAAGATATTTTTTGTAGGCTTATAAGCTAATTCACTTGAGCTTATGACCTTAGTAGATAAGCAGCTTATGAGTTTTTTTAACTGAAGATAAGCATCTTATGAGTTAATTAAAAAAAGGTTGAATCTATGATTCAAACAACAATAAGATTTGCATCTACTAATGTGTTACCACATGTCATCTCAGGAATCAACCCACAAACATCTTTGTTCAAAGGATTTTGAACCGAAAGAGTAGTTAGAAGAGTACCTTTGTAGGAACCGTCCCTAAAATCATCAGTTGTAGGAGGAGTACCTTTCCAGTAGCCACCACACCAGCAATGGTTACATTCACAATGAGAGTTTACATTTAGAAGTATCAACAAAGACATATCGTTGTTAGAATGTATACAAATTAATGATAAGATACACAAACTAAAAAAACGTTGAATCTAAACATACAAAAATCAATTAAACATACACAAACTTAAAAAACATTCAATCATGTTAGGGTTTATGTTTATCCCCAAATGATGAAATAACAAATTCAAACAATTGATGAGAAAACAAATTCTTTGATGATGGATCAGTTGTTTCCTTGAAGGTTTAAAAGATATCGATGGAAACGGTTTCATGGGTGTTTGGATTTGGAAAAATGTATGTGAAGTCAATGGTGTGTGTGTGTTTTCCCAGTCGGTTGGCTGTTAAAAAAAGGAAAAAAATGGTTTTAACCTATTATATAGGTGCGGTATCAAAACGCGGGTTTTTGCAAACTGCGACCCGGTTTTTTCAAATTAAGTAATTTTGGTAACTTTTTGAGATTTTTTAGCAAACAAACAAATTCTATTGGTTTAGAGGTGCCATGTCACATATGATTGGGATTAGAGGTGTGGTATCAAGTCATAGTTATACCTATAATATATATATATATATATATATATATATATATATATATATATATATATATATATATATATATATATATATATATATATATATATATATATATATATATATATATATATATATATATATATATATATATATATATATATATATATATATATATATATATATATATATATATATATATATATATATATATTATATATATATATATATATATATATATATATATATATATATATATATATATGTATATATATATATATATATATATATATATATATATATATATATATATATATATATATATATATATATATATATATATATATATATATATATATATATATATATATATATATATATATATATATATATATATATATATATATATCAGAAATCACACACTGGTCAAATTCTGCGGCTAAAAGAAGGAACAAAACATTGATTAAAGCAGCAAGGACAATGCTTGCTGGATCTGCTCTCTCTAAGCATTTTTGGATTGATGTTGTAGCCACTGCTTGCTACACTCAAAATAGATCCATTATTGTGAAGACACATAAAGACTCCATATGAAGTCTTCAGGGGGAGAATTCCAAACATTTCATTCTTACATGTGTTTGGGTGTACAGTATTCATTCACAATCACAAGGATCACCTTGGGAAGTTTGATGAAAAATCTGATGATGGTTACTTCATTGGATACTCTCTAGTATCTAAAGCATATAGTGTCTTCAACACAAGAAGACAGTGTATTGAAGAAACTTATCACATCACTTTCAATGAAAGTTCTGAAGCTCTCAAATTTACAAATCCATCAAATGATGAACTTCATATTCATGAATCTCACAATTATCCATCTGATGAATTTCAACATTATGAGCCTTTTCAAAGATATCAAACAAGCAATTTAGTTCTTCATATTGATCCATTTGAAGATTTGACAAGTCCTACAAAAGGAAATCCTTCAGTATCAAACATTGATGGATGTCAATGAAATAATCAAAATGATCAGTCTCAAAATGATCAAAATGATCAACAAAGCAACACAAATGACCAAAATGATCAGTTTCAAAACAATCAGCATGCTGACACACATGATCAAAATGATCAATGAAATGAAGCTACTGATGAACAATCTGAGCCTTCTGCTCAAAGCTCTCCAACTATCTCTAGGGAATTAGGTATTGGATGTGTTGCTTTTGACCAAGAAGAAAGCCCTCTATTGATTGAACCTTTATCTATTAAATATCCTTCAGCAGACACTAGAGATAATCCAAGTCCAAGTCCATGTTATGGACTTCCAAGTTCTAGCTCTAATCATGATACCAGTGCCTATTCTCCAGCTCCACAAAAATATTGGACTAATAATAGTCACATACAGCTGGTGAACATAATAGGTAATCTTGGAGAAGGTAGAGTCACTAGATCTATGGCAAAGAAACTAAGTGCTGCTTCATCTAGAGAATGCCTCTATACAAACTTTCTTTAAAAAGTTGAACCTACAATGGTTTCTGAAGCACTCACACACCCTGGATGGGTGGATGCCATGCAAGAGGAACTAAATCAATTTGAAAGAAATACAGTCTAGAAATTGGTTCCTCTTCCATATGGTAAATCAACCACTGACACCAAATGGGCTTATAATCTCAAAAGAGATGAAACCAATGTGGTGACCAAAAACAAAGCAAGGCTGGTGGCCCAAGGATTCAATCAAGAGCCTAGTGTTGATTTTGATAAGAACTTTGCTCCAGTTGCACGTATGGAAGCCATACGAATCTTCCTTGCTTATGCCACTTACATGAACTTCACCATCTACCAAATGGATGTCAAAAGTGCATTCCTAAATGGTGCCCTAAAAGAAGAAGTTTATGTTACACAGCCTCCTGGCTTTGAGAGTAGTAAATACCTAAACCATGTCTACAAGCTTTACAAAGCCTTGTATGGACTGAAGCAAGCTCCAAGAGCTTGGTATGAAACTCTCTCAACATTCTCATTGAACATAAAATTGTCAGAGGAAAAATAGATAACACTTTGTTTATCTATAAATCTAAAACTAACACCATTTTGGTACAAATTAATGTGGATGACATCATCTTTGGTTCAACAAGCTGGAAACTATGCAAACAATTTTCCAAGATTATGATCATCAAGTTTGAGATGAGTATGTTGGGAGAAAATACATCTTCCTAGGTCTTCAGATTAAAAAATCTGACCAAGGCATCTCCATCAATCAAGAAAAATATGTCAAGGATCTGCTGAAGATGTATGATATCAATTGTGCTTCAGTGAAGACTCCAATGGTGCCCCCTAACAACTTAGGACCTGATCTCAATGGACAATCAGTCAATGAGACTCATTATAGATGTATGATTGGGTCACTCATGTATTTAACTGCAAGCAGACCTGACATTCAATTCTCTACATGACTTTGTGCAAGATACCAACTAGATCCAAAGGAATCACACCTTACTGTTGTAAAGAGAATCTTCAGATACCTAAAAGGTACACCAAGTCTAGGTCTTTGGTACCCCAAATCCTCAAGGTTTGATCTAAAGGGGTATTTAGATTCTGACTATGCTGGATGCAATATGGACAGAAAAAGCACTTTTGGTGCTTGCCAATTGCTAGGTGGAAAATTTGTATGTTGGAGTGCTAAAAAGAAACAAACAGTTGCCATGTCATTAGCAGAAGATGAATATGTGGCAGCTGCTGGATGTTGTGCTAATGTTCTTTGGATGAAAAGCCAACTTGCTGATTATGACATAGAATATGAAAATGTACTAATATTTTGTGATAACACTAGTGCTATTGCAATATCAAACAATCTAGTCCTTTACTCAAGAACAAAACACATTGATATCAGATATCACTTTATCCGAGATCATATTGTGAAAAGGGACATTGAATTACATTTCATCCCCACTCAGTATCAATTGGCTGATATCTTCACCAAACCACTAGATGAACCAACTTTCAAAAGATTGATAATGGAGCTTGGTATGTTGAACATTGATGATACAAAACCTGAACCTTCAACATTCACTGAAGAAGCTTAAAGGTTCAGCATTTCTTAAAAGTTTTGATTAATGCTAAGTAGCTGTGTCTGAGTAAAGGAGTGTGCAATGTCATGTGTCTATCTCACTATATGTGATTGTGTATATGATTTTTGTCGCTTTATCTGATTCACTGAAGCTGAACAAATGATCACCAGTCAATAAGGTTTTTCTTCAGCAAAATCTGATTTTTTTAATACAACTGAGTTGCTAGGCCTGAGTAGAGGAGCGTACAATGTCATATGTCTTGTTCACTTATGTGAACATGTATATGGGATTTTGTCGCCTCATCTGACGCATTGAAGCTCACAAGTATTGCTATCAGCTTCAACATATCTGAGCAACAACTTTTAAAATGTATCAATCATGTGATGAAAAGTATTAAATGGCATTGAATTTTCTTGTGAATAAAACAAACATTCTTTCAAAAGGTGTCATTTCTTAAATAAGGAAATTTCAAACGTCCCCATCCACAGTCAACAACTCCCTGACACCCCATGGGGTGTTTCACTGTTCAAAGCAACAGAAAATCATACTTTTTTGCAGAACATTAATGAGAGAGTTTGTGCCAAATGTTCAAAAGAAACCCTAAAAGATTTATAATTCTTTCAAATGGTTTTAAAAACTTTTTACAAATCAGTTTAAGTTTTTATATAATCCCTTACAATTGGATTTCATTCCACGCTTACAAATATTTTCATCAAAAACACACACACAAACTCTCTATCTCTTTCAAAAAGAAACACACACAAAAAACAACAATGGCTGAATCTTCTTCCTAAAAGGTTGCAGAAATCACACTCAACCATCCACTCATTACTTTTCCCATCGAAGATATCATCTTCAAGCCCAACAACATCACCTTAATCAAACCAGACACCATTAAATTTGTTCATGGGGATCAAGTAATGACTTACTTGTCCAAAATTGTTTTAAGAGATGCATTGTTTAAGGATCCCGGAATGATGTTTCAAAATGTTCTAAAGGAGTTTTGGTTCACAGCAGAAACTTTTAACAACAAGAAGCCCATAGATTTTGATTCTACTACGGCTAGGATTCATGGTAAATTTGGGCTAAAATATTATAGAAGGGTTTTGGGTCTAAATTATTTGGAAAACCCTATTGAATATGAAGCTATACCTGATGATTTTATGATTGTTAAAAATTTCTTTAAAGAAATTGGGTATACTGAAGAGATTACTGAGAAGGGGGGTTTAAAAAGAAGTTGTTTACCTCCAAGGTGGAAATTACAGATGACTATTCCCATCAAGTGTATGGGGGGGGGGGGGGAAACTAGAGGCCTTGACCAGATAAACCAAAAGGATGCTATTATTTTATACTGTCTGGCCAAGGGAATAAAAGCTGATTTTGGGAGGCTTATCTTTGAAGATCTCCATGGGAAGCTGGAGGAAAAGACAAGAGAGAAAAACGTTGTTTATACCATATTTCTATCTATCCTCTTTGCTGACCATCTTGGTGATGAATTTTCTAAAATCAATAGAGATAAACTGATTTTTCGACTATTTGATGTTACTCGCTGGAACATTCCAGTCAGCACCATTGATCCTCCTCTTACACAACCCATGCTGGACATCTGCTCAGCAGATGCTCCAGTAGTGTACAAAGCTCCACAAGACACTTCTCCAACTGGATAAGGGGATCTAAAGGGCGAAAAGCCTGGAGCTTCATGTGGACCTCGTCAGAAGCACACGTCTATTAATACTAAGAAGGTTAGACATGCGTCCAGAAAGAGGAAAGCCCTCACACAATGTTCCTCGAAGAAGGTTGTTGATGATCCCCAAGGCCATGTTGTGAAGAAAAGTAAGTCCTCGGCCAAGGGCAAAAACCCAAGCCGGCCGTCACCTTCAGTCTCTACTGGAGGTGACATGCATAAAGAGGCGCAGAAGGTAACCCATCTCTCAACTTCTTTAGGAGAGAATGGTGAAGAAGTAGCTCACCCTCAGCTCAGTAGTGTGGAGCCAACATTGGTAAGTAATTTAAATCTGAATACAGTTCCTATTTCATTACCACTTTCTATCATTTGTCACTATGAGTCTGCATCAGGGAATGAGGTGTTAGCAAATACAACAGCTGACGTTGACCCTGACCTATCTGTTTTGAATGATGTAGTCCCCCCACAACAGGGTCCTACTAAAGGAACCAAAAACATTATCATTGATCTTAACTTATCAGGGACTCTTTCTCAGGATCCATCAGGTAAAACCAACCCTGGTGGTGAAGGACTTGAAACTGATCCTCACACTAGAGGTGATGCTCAGCAGACACCCAAGGGAGTGAATCTCACCACTGGTGCCAAGGTGGGACACTTGCCTTCATTTGTATTCAGCATGTCTAGTGATGATTTAGAGAATGAGCTTAGGTTCAGTGAATGAATTGCAGTCAACCTGATGGCAATGATGAAGAGACTGCTGATGTAACACCAAAGCCACCATCTCCCAGATCTGAACAGGTAAAAGAATTAACAAATCAAGTGTTGATTATTCAAGCACAGGTGACTAAACTGAAGGAAGAAAAGGTGCTTGCTGATACTGAAATCTCAACTCTTAAAGCAAGACCAATTCTTCCTTCTGCTGAACAAATCAAGGATGTCATCATTGTTGCTTTAAAACCACTAGTCAAAGATGTGGCCACCACCACTTCCCTAAATCAAGAAATGTCATCTCTTATGGACTCCAACAACAGTGCTACCATGGAGTTTCCACCAAAGTTCACATTACTGCCTGGCCAAGTTAATGAATAGTGTGACTCTGTGTCAAAGATAAAAGATAGAGTGGCGATGATGGAGAAACATAAGTTAACCTTATCTGATGAGGTTCAATAGAAACTGAATGCACTTGAAAATGTTCCAGCCATGCTGGCCAAGGTATCTACCACCCTTGATCATATTTGTGGCCTCTTCCCTACTGGTGGGTCATCAGAAGCTGTTGGGCAGTCTTCTGCTGAGGGGGAGAAAAACACTATCCAGCAGCTCTTTCGGAAACATGTACAAAAGAAGGCTAAAAAACAACCTATTGTTTATGGGTATCCATTTATTGAGAAGAGTCCAGCAAAGGGTAAGGGGGAGTCATCAACCAAGGATGATCATGTGGATGGGCTGACCACAAGTGAGGAAACAACTGATAGTGGTACACCTCCCTTTATACCCAAGAACAAAGGAGATTTTACACTAAATGATCGACTGATTAAAGGGGGGGGTGTCCACTCAAGAAGAACTTGACAAATTGTACAAGCTTCAGCAAGAAGAAAAATTGAGAGATCTGAAGCTGAGCTTGTATGAACAAATAGGGAAAGCTGAAGTTGAAAGTCTTTTCAAGAAGAAAATGTTATATGAGAAATTTTGTATAACAAGGGTGAACAGAAGAAATCTCTCACCAATCACTAATGTTGATATGCTGACTAGCAAAGGTAATATTCATCTCAAATTCTATAGGGGCGATGGGATTGATGAGATCCTTGAAAACTTCTAAGGGAAAGAACTTTCTTATACTGAATGGATTGAAATGCGTGCGAAGATTGAGAAAAGAAGATCCAAGAGATGAGATGAATTTTGCACCAGAATTGAGCACTTTATGAGAAATCATGAAAAACTGGGCGAGATTTTGAACATCAGCACTCAAGTTTCTCTAGAGGATCAAGATCTTATACTTGAGCTGAACAAAAGAGCCAATCTGATCAAACCTGTGACATTTTTTTACTACAAAGAAATTCAAAGGCTTTGTTCAGTTTCAAAAGCATCTCCCTGGCCATGTGCTAGACGAACCAGAATTAGGAATGATAATGTTCCACCATCGAGAACGTCAAGACTTTGTGGGCATTAGTGACCTCGATGAAATGAACAATGAACTTATCTCGAATGTTCAAAGGATCTTTTACTCTCAGCATGGAGGTCCAGGACGTACTGATGCAGCTAGAACCTTCAGCATGTGCTCGCTTGCTATACTGGACCACAGAAACTCAAATCCATCAATTCAGACTCCCATTATTGAAGAACTTAGGCCTAAGGAAAATTGAATAATCATTTGTATTGTTTTTTTTTTGTAATTTGTAATGTTTATGAATAAATGATTATATGATGTTTATAAGTATTTTATTTTCAGTGCAAGTAAGAAGAAGTTGTTATGATCACTTACTACTGACATTAGACTTAGGCTATTTGTATATCCAAATATGGGGAGATTGTTGGGTCAGTATTTACTGACCCTGAAGCAACTCTAGGATTTGAATATAAAATCTCATTAAGTGTTTCATGTTCAGCAGTAAGGCCAGTCTGCTGAAGGATGACCAGAGGAACAAAGTTCCTACTAAAGACTTTATAGTTCAAGGATGTTCAACTTTCCTCTTCCAGTTAACTTAGAAGAAAAAGGAGTCTTTGCTTCAAATACTAGGCGATCTAGTTGCTGAATAACAAGTACTGAAGAAGAGCTTTCAGTTCAGTTTAGTTTCACAATACCAAACCGAATGATGTCGATCTCCTATAGAATACTAGAGACTCTTCAGTATTCTGATGGTTTGCATTAGGCAGGAAAAGATAACTTTAAGTCAAAGTAGGTTGCTTGTATAGTTAGCTATAAGTACAACCTTTATCTTTTCTAGAATAGTTTATTGTGTACTTTGTATTGTTTATCCATCATGGGCATCAACCACCCACTGGATAAACCCATGCATTGAAACATGCAAATGCAAACCCTAGTTTTACACTGCCTATATAAGGAAAGTACATTGAGAGGGAAAGGGTCAACCAATACAAGAGTAGAAACTCTGGAAAACCTTTCTCTCTCAATACCAACTAAACATATGAATGTTTAGATTGGAGCTTAGGTATTTAACTTTGGTTATACGTCTCAGTAGAGGAGATCACAACCCATTGTCATTCAACCACTTTGTTCTTCTACAAACAAAGTGGGTTATAGATTCTTTATTTGATTCTAATAAAGTCTAAACGTTGAAAAGTTATTGGTATTGTTGTTTTAATAATTCATAGTTCTTATCTATTGTTAAAACAACACACTTGAGTCTTGGTAAAGAGTTATTACTTAAGGTTGATAAGTAATAACGATTTACAAGGGACCAACAGATGTCAATTTGTTTTAATTGATCAAGCGTACAATTTCTATGTAGCTTATGGTAAAACGGGTGGGTCTGATGTTAGGAGAGGTGGAGAGTACAAGGTAGTAGGTTTTGATAATACGACAACAAAGTATTTCCTTTGTAGTAGAGAAGGTTTTCTTCAACCTAAAGATAAAGCTAGTGTTGATAACGTAGATGCTGATTTACTAGAAAATGGTGTAATTGAAGATGGCGGTGTTAGTGGTGATTTTCAAAGGTTTAGAGATATTCAGAAAAAGCAAATTAGGAGGAAGCCTACGTTTAGGTGTGGGTGTTCGTCGTCAATTCTTATTAAGAATAAATAAAAAATATTTGAGGTTATTAGGTTCACAAAGGGTCATAATCACCCACTTGTAGCTGAAAGAGACATGATTTTTATGAAGCATTCAAGGAATGTGGGTTATACAAAGCAGCATTTCCTCTATCAAGTTTCGAATGCAAATTTTGATGATGCTATAGGGTTTAGATTGATGAAACAGCTTCACGGTGGGTTTGATAACGTTGGTGTAACAGTTGATGACTGCAAGAATGAGAAAAATAAGATTAGTGTTTTTATTCGTGATCAAGACGCTCAGATGGATGTAGAGAAGCTGATCAGTCAAAAATTCACTCCCCTGGTTTTTTTGTCAAACATTTTTAAGGTGGTGATTTCTTCTATCATCTGAGTTTTTTTTAGTAAAATAATGTTTTTAGATTTTACTACATCATGTTTTATAACTTAAAACATAAACTTTGATGTTTCATTCTTTTTACTAAATTAATCATAGGTTTTAATGCATTTAGATATTATCAAGTAGTTTTTATAATAAGTTGCTAACTTTTTTTAGGTCCGAATAATCGCTTGGTTGGTCTTTTCATGAATAAGGTATCAGAAACTTTGCTACGTTCGGTGACATAGTTTCTTTTGATGCGACTTTTCGGTCTAACAAGTATATTTTTTTCTTTTTATCACCAAAAATTATGTGTTTTTAGTATTATTATGTTTTTTAATTTGTTATTATGTTATTTAACTATAGGTATCAAATGGTTTTTGTTCCGGTTACTGGTATCAACCATCATAACCGTTGTATTACATTTGTTGCTGCTTTGCTTGCTAATGAGAGTGCGTTGGCTTACATATGGTTGCTTAAAGAATTTAAAGAAGCATACGGGAAAGCTCCAGAAGTTGTCATCATAGATTGACTCCCCCATGCTAAAACCAAACATTATTCTTAATGTTTCCTAGCTCAAGAGTAACACCCCCTTGCTAGAACACGAAGAGTCGAATGCAAAAGTCCTAACATGGTAAAAGCACGCAAATCTATAAGCTGTTTATTAATCATGCTTTAAGATCAAACGTTAGCCGATAAAAATCAAAGGATAGTGACTGCCCCTTTTAACAATCAAAGTATGGAAGCTCAAGTGGACCAGGCAAAAACCGAACACGAGAGTCTTCAATGATTAGGGTCATACCTAAGATTCACATCACAACAAAAACACGAGCACAAGCTTGAAAAGATCAAGCCTTATTAGTGTTAGAAAATAGATAGAAGATAGAATGTATGGGACTCCCCCACAAGGCACCTCGTTTTTGTTAACCGAGTCATGAGCTCGACTGGATACCTGCATTCATTGGTCCTTAGGGAAAGTGTTGAAAACTGGCATATTGGAATACAATCCATAATAAAACACGATGTCAGGGTCAAAGATCACATCCTCGTTGTCGAATGAGAAACGAAAGGATGAAACTCCAACATAAATCTTCAAAAAGAGATGATAGTCAATGTCACAAATCATGAAATGGATATAGTATGCTCCCCTAGATAAACTCGCACCAAGATGATCGAAAAATCGTTTAATTATTACATTGGTGAAAGGCCGAGATTTTCTAAATCAATGATTCTGGGGTCGAATACCTCGTCCTCAGGAGATAAAGGAATAGACAACACGGTGTCTTCCCCCCCATGCTAATCCCTAATCATATAAAGCACATGGTAATGGTGGGGTAAAAGTCTCAACTATATTGGTATCAACATACATAACCTTGTTGACCTTATCACTCTTTGGAATGTGAACAAAGGGGTCATGATACTCAAAATGAGTCACATGAAAAACCCGCACATTTAGATCAAAGTGGGTGGGAGGAGGACTTGGGATGAAATCATCATCAAGTAAATTCTCTAAAGAGAGAACGTCCCCCTCCGGGTCAAGATCATCAATACCCGGGGGTATCAAATCATTCGCAGCAAGAAAAGTGTCAATTTCTTCCACAAGCGGATCACTATCCTCAACGGAGATAGAAGATGGAGAGAAAGACTTGGCATTAGGCTTAAAATCCAAAGCTTCAGTTTTAGAAATGAGAAGATAGACGTTTGATAATTTTTCTCAAAGAATCACGTCTTCCACCTCTAAATGAGTAAGTTCATCGGAGAACTTCTCAAGGATCGGAATAGTCAAATCAACCTCATTTCCCGGTGGAAATAGGTCTAAAGGAGTAAGTTCAAAGGTGAACCTCTCAAAAATCAGATCACTATCATCCTCATTTCCCAGTGGAAATTGGTGAAAAAGAGTAGGTTCATTGGTAAACCCCTCATAATCCGAGTCGTGAATGTCATCTTTATAAGAAAATTCATCAGAGAACTCCTCATTAGATAATTCACTAGAAGTCGTATCATACTCAAGATCTTCATCTCCTTCACAAGATTCATCATTAGAATTGGAATAAAATCTCAAAGTGATTGGAAGAAGGAGAGTCATCACAATGTGGCAAATCACACGTTCCATTAGAAATACCATCAGACTCTCTTGGGTTTTGGACAAGGATCTCAACACTAGACTTTATTACTTTGTCCGATTCCATTTCCGGAATAGTGCTAATATGCTCGTCCCCTATGCTTAGAGAATTTTCGGGTTCCACGGTAGAAGAATCAAGAATAGGAGTAGTGAAGTCATAAGATGGAGTGATATCGAATATATTCTCGTCATCGTCATCGTCATAAAGACAAGAATGCTCGAGTTCACGAGTAACAATTTCGAATCTCAATGCTTAATCCATTATAATCTTGCGAAAGTTGTCTATTAATCTCACTCTCTTTTAAACTCCTTATCAATTATTTCTCCTCGATATCTTCGAATTCCCAATTCATTCGTTATATCGTTAATCTCTTTATCAATTCGTCTCTTTTCTTGCAACATATCTTCTATGCTCTTTTCAACAATCTCAACACTTTCTTGATTCATTATTTGTTGAAATAACGTTTCAATTCGTTTAAAACCTTCACCATCGAGAGAATATTATGGGTGATGGTCAAAACCGGAGGGAATGGAATTATAGCAAGGATTGGCCTCATAAAAGTTTTGATCACTCGGTTGACAATTAAAGCTCTCGTGAGGACCCCCACAATACTCACAACAAAGATATTGTTGTGATAAACTCGGTGAACCTTGTGGATAACAATTATTATTAT
The DNA here is from genome assembly GCA_025667525.1 of Glebionis coronaria. NCBI lineage: Eukaryota > Viridiplantae > Streptophyta > Magnoliopsida > Asterales > Asteraceae > Glebionis > Glebionis coronaria. The sequence goes on along the minus strand of JANFOE010001515.1, from coordinate 168,177 downwards.
AGTTTTGATTGTAGCCCGGTTCTTGCTTGTATTTAAGCGAGAATCGATGCGAACAATCAACACGAAAATGAGAATCGTTTCCACATAACTCACACGAAGGTGTCTCGTATGTGGGGTGTGGAGGTGGGTAAAAATCGAGAGGGTTATTTGAAAAATTCGAGTTTCCACATGAAGTTATATCATTACAAATTGGGCAAAATCCAACTCGTAAATCGTTTCGTAAATCATTTCCACAACGCTCGCACGTTCACCACTGACGTGGTAAAAGACCATATAACGGTTCTCCACACCCTACACAATGGACGAAGGAATTCATAGAAGAATTAAAAATTGGAGGGTGAGGAGAAATGAATTAAACATGATAGAGGATTAAGAAGATTATTTTTGGTATTTTTCATCAATCAATCAAAGATTGAAAAAAACAAGGAGTAAGGATAATTACTATGGATGTAAACTACCCTCGGTTGACTTTGAAACGTAGGTGAAAACCTAAACGTCTCGAGGTTCAATAAGTAAACAACAAAAATAAGATTTATTACTACTTGAGTTGGCAAACCAATAATCAGTCGTCCCTCTCAATATACGCACAAGCAAGCGGGGAAACGAGGTAGCACAAAACACTTAAAAACCTTTTTCCTTAGACGGCCTTTTATAGCTCGTCGCCTTATACCCACCTTATAGTTTGTATAAATCGAGTTCAAACTTTTTATTAGTATTTATCTATTTTGCCTTTTTATTTTTGTGTTTTGGATATACAATAGCTAGGTGATGAAATCCCAACTAAGGTCTTTTTTGGAACTAGGTAAATTTATTGTTCTACATAATATAATATATTAATAACAAAAAAACACGAAAAACGATATATATACTATATTAATAGAAAAATAACAAAACTTTCCGAGGACGGAAAGGGTCTTCAAATCAACGATCAACAAATCGCAACCGAAAGAATCGTACAAAAAATCCCCGGCAGCGGCGCCAAAATTTTTGATGTGTGGAAAAGTGTCGGTTTATTTTAATTAATACGTTATAGAGAAAATTTAAGAAATTACCTTTAGGAAAAAGTAATAATCCAAAAATAAGCTAAAGACGGATCAATTAAACACGAGAGTGATCCCGGTTCGTTGTACACAAGGAAATTGAGAATTTGAGACTTTCGTTTTGATTAGGACAATTGATTTCAATCGGTTTTGGTTTTTTTTATCAAAAATTAATCCTACAAATTTTAATCCTAAAGTGCATGAATCGTACCCCAATATAAATCCAAAAGACAATATTTAAATCTAAAAATTTAATTAAACTTTTAGTTGCTTTTACTTTAAACTAATAAATTGAAACAAAATTATTTAAATCGATAACTTTTTTAAAAGAAATTAAACATTTATTTTTATATATTATTATTTTTTTAAAAACTTTATTTATTTATTTATTTATTACTTATTAAATGAAACTAATTTATTTAAACACTTTTTAAACCAAAAGTAATTAAGTAATTTTTAAATTCTCTATTTTAACAAAATTAATAAAACCCCTTTTTTATTTAAAACAAAATTTAACAAAAGTTTGATTAATAGAATTATTTATAATTTTTAAAAACTTACAATGTAAAAAAACAAAACGTTTCATATTAGACAAGAAAATAGACAGTTCAAAATTAAGATACATAAAACTGTAGACACAGTTTAATAACAAAATAAGAGCCTAGCATAGTTGGTTGAGGTCGTTTGGCTGTGAACGGCAGGTCTCGAGTTCGAGACCTGCAATGAGCAGATTTTGATATATATTTTTGGAATTCAAATTTTTAGACAAAGTGATTTCACTAAATCCAAACATACGTATAAAACCAACAGAGAATCAATATTCCAATTATATAGATCAGAATTCCAATTTAACATTTTAACAATCTAAATATCACAACATTACATCACATACCAAAAATAAACAATGCAGTTGAGAAATTCAAGTTCAAACTAACAGCTATAAAATAAAATACTCAGCAGAATCAAATCAAGACAAACTAAAAAAATGGAAGCCATTCAATCTCGCAGTATAATCAGCAAGTTAAAACCAATTAAACAGCTCAATCTCAATTCAGTAGTATAAACATGAAGCCCAAAATTATCAGCAGACTAATTAAAGTGTAGTCTTAAAACAAATTACAGCATAAATCAAACAACATCCAAACAAAATCGACTATAACAGAAAACTTCCACTCAGAATGACAGATCAAAATCAACAATCATATTCCAACATCCATCTCAGCCTTTAAACGATTATATCAGCAAGTATAGATTAAAAACTCAGATTATTAGTTAAAATAGAACCAAATTGACCAAATAAATCTCTTAATATCAGATAATAAACATATTTAACCAAATAACAGTACAAGCAGATTCATACATTCGTTAACCTAATAATGCCTAATCCATTAACATGTATCCAAACAGATTAAAAACAAATTAACTAAAAACTTATGAAATAAAACGAGCTTAACCTTATAACTTGAAGAAGTCTTTAATGTAGAAGGTAGGGCGCTGAGCCACCTTTAAACCTAAACGACACCACCATTAAACACCATCTGAATCACCATTATAAACGTCAGTCCACGAACCACCATTTTGAATCAAACCAGCAGCATTATTTTTGATATATTTATCAAGTAGGGATAAATATTAATCCCTAAATCACTCCTTATCAATCACAACAGCTATAAACTAAGCTGATATGATTGATCCCTCACTTATAATGATAATAATAGAGAAATATTGCAAGTATATTTTATAAAATAACTAACATAGATCAAAACTAATGAAACTGTGAATCAAAGTTTTATTACTTCAATTAAAAATATTACAAACTTTATAAAAATAAAAATTACAATACCTAACTATTTTTAAACATTATAACAGTACAAAATGAAAAGGGATCCTTACTCAATAGAAATGGGGATTTATATAGGCGAGTTCTAGGGTGGGGGTGAGGTGATTGTTGAAGAAAACTTAATCTTGACCCTTTAATCAGCATCTCTGACTCTCTCTTTCTTCTTTTTCTTGATCAAGGGCTGAGAATGACCCTTCAATCACACGGATTACCAGGGTGGCATTTTTTTGTGCTAGTGGTGTTTCTTTTCATGCTGAGGTAGAAGGTAATGATTGGTGCAATGATTGGTGGTAGTCAAATCCATCAATCAAAATTGAGGGATGACACAGCATAGGTGCCACGTTAGATCTTTGGTGCCATCATCTTCAGCTCCTAAAAACTTGGGAATATTTAAGGCGCGTGTTATTCAATTGTTGATGAAAAGGAAACCCCCAATTTGGTCTAGGGTTCATAAGCTGTTGTTTTATCCCTAATACTCCTTCTCTCGTCTCTGCTTTTTCTTTCTTTTATTTTGTGTGTTTATTTTGACCGGGTAAACTTTGACCAAGTGAAAAGTTAATATACTTTTCACCACCGACTCACTTTCTCTGTGGGCCTTGAACCCAATGAATATATACTTCTCCAATCGTTCCATTCCATTTCCTTCTTTGGGATTTTAATGACTTTTGGACCCAAACCAAATTTACTCCAATCCGTCCTATCTTCATTGTTGTAATGGGCTTTTCCAAAGTAGATTTATTCCATGTAACTTTATTAATGGGCTTCTAGGCCCATTAAGCTTAAGTGGGACCCATTTGGCCTATTTCACTTTATTAAAATTGAATCCTTGAAAAACTAACTTGTCTTTTGGCTTCCGGAAATTATCTTCAAACTCGTGTCGATATTTGCTGGTTTTTGTGAACTTAGTACCTACACACATGAAACAAACAAAACAAGAAAATACAATACAATACTCATATGTTTTATGCAATTTAAGTCCATTTATTGATACAAATGATATGAGTAATTTCACTCATATCATATATGATAATGTAAAACGTTATGTATAAAAAAGTTATATAATTGAATTACTTACAAGCATTCCCGTATGACAATATACATTTCCATCACCTGAAAGCTTGTCTCTGTGTTGTTCCTCATGATTTAGAACAATAGACCATAAGTCTAATATGAGTGAAGAAATTTCTATTTCAAAGTACAGGCTTAAGAAAAAAACACCTTCGACTCCAACTTTTTTTTTCATCTTGAAAACAACCTCACTGTACATTATTTCAGACGGGGGTTATCTATCTATGATGTGCGAAAACAAAGAAGTGATAAAATATATAATGCAGTGAAAACAAGGTAATGATGCAGTGAATAAATATAAGTAATGTAGTAAATAAATAAGAATGATGCAGTGAAAAAAATATGTTATGCAATACTTTAGAACTTACCCTTCAGGTGTCTTATTACCCCATATGTATTCTGCTATCTTCTTTCCGTCTTTAGATAGTGTTTGGCCCAATATGATTTTTCGTTTATAAAAATGGCAACACTAAAGAAGGAGGTAGCTTTACTTGACGTTTTTCATTTTCTATGTCAACTGGTGGAGCAATACAGCTATTTGGCGATGCATGCATAATCATTTTTCTTTTTGAAGGCTCAGGCTTATCTTTTTCTATCTTAGATCTTTTAGCAATTAACAAATCTACTTCTTTGTTGGCTTTAGCTTCATTATTTGAGTTTTCATTCATGCATTGTAACTTTCCGACATTCTTTTTTAGTAATTTATCCCTTATACCATCAAAGGTTGTTATGTTTCCTTCGGTTCGCAGTTGACTAGATAGCGGAATTTCTTTATATTCTTCATGTTGTTCAACAACAAACAATGGTGTTTTACCTTTAACCACTCTTGTGTTGTTTTTCGGTAACCGCAATTTCATACTATGCAAACTTTTAGTAATTCACTTTTTCTGAATTTGTAGAGATTTTGGTGCCTCGGCAATTAAGAAACTTTTTGGCACACTCTCTTCTGATTCAGCTAAGAAAGGTAGTTTAAAAACGGAGTAGTCAAAATACTCTTTGTTCACTTCTTCAATTGAAGGAAAACCGGTCATTAAACTCTTGATATTTTCCATTCTAATTAAAGGAAATCCAGCTTCTTTGAGATTTTTAGAACCTGTTATTAAAAGAATTAAATTAAACAACAGTTTTTTTGAAAAAAATAGAATAACTTGTTTTTTAGCAGCATAGTTACTTGTTACTACATCATAGTGTTTTTAACTAGTCATGCATCATAGTTAAATAGTGGATTACTAGTTTTAAAACACTATGCTGTGGAATTGAACAACAGCTTTTTTTGAAAAAAATAGAATAACTTGTTTTTACTGCAGCATAGTTACTTTTTACTACATCATAGTGTTTTTAACTAGTCATGCATCATAGTTAAATAGTGCATTATTAGTTTTAAAACACTATGCTTCAGTGGAATTAATAATCAATATAAGAAAGTGTTTGTTGTTCATTTACTTTCATATGCTCCCAGGTTTTCATCTTGTAATTCATCATCTTGCATTCCACCTTCAGTGTCAGGGTGCATCTCTTCTTCCTCGCTGTCATTGTTCATTTACTTTTAGAGTTTTTTCCTGCTTTAGTGGGCGATGTTTCTCCTGCTTTTCCTTTTTTTGTCTTTTTAGGCGCAATAGAGGATTTCTTTTTTCCCGCTTTAGTAGGAGACGTTGTTGCTGCTTTCTTTTTTGTTGTCTCTTTAGGTACAGTATCTTTATTGTTCTGATGTTGATTAAAATTTTTGGTTGTTGACCTTTTCCGCCTTACATATTCTTGTGTTGAGTCTGGCGTAGAATTCCTTTCATCCATTACAACAGGCTCAACATTACCAGTTTCATTGGCATCGTTACATTCATTCATCCCAACTTCCAAATTATTTGTCCCAACATGCTCAACATTAACAGATTCATTGGCGTCGCTACCTTCATTCATCCCAACTTCCACATCATTTGTCCCAACAGGCTCAGCATTATTTGTCTCATCGGCGTCGTCACCTTCATTCAAACCAACTTCTACAGATACATTTGTTTTGTTACCTTCACCCAATACATTATCTTTAACTGCATCAGCCTTCTCTTGATGATTCAAACCATCATCATCGTTATACATTCTCTTTAAGAATGTTTTTCTTTTTTAACAATCGCCTTGAAGTCATCGTCAACTGGGTATTCATTCAATGCTATTTTTAGCTTCTCGTTGTGATCTTCAAACATTTCAATAAGCTTTATGAGGTTATCATTCAAGAAAACCTTCATATATTTAGTGTGTTTTTGAAAATAAAATGTTAGTAAAACATAACTTTGATGCATTAAACTTTTTAACTTATTTAAATAATATATGCTTGTATTATTTTTTAAAATAAAATAAAATAAAGTAATGTATATATATATATATATATATATATATATATATATATATATATATATATATATATATATATATATATATATATATATATATATATATATATATATATATATATATATGATGCGTTGAAATTTTTAAATTTAATGTAGTAAAGATATGATGAATTATTTTTGAAAAAAAAAATTATGTTAAGTAAGAATTAGCTTTGATGCATTAAACTTTTTAAACTAATGTAGTAAGATATGCTATTTTTAGGATCACAAACATTTCAATAAGCTTCATGAGTTTATCATTTAAGAAAACCTTCATATCCTATGTGTTTTTGAAAAAAAAGTTAGCTAAACATAACTTTGATGCATTAAAATTTTTATCTTAATGAATTAATATATGCTTGCATTATTTTGAAACAAAAATATGTATATATATTAAAAATGAGTTTGATGCATTAAACTTTTTAACTTTAATGCAGTAAGATATGATGAATTATTTTTGCAAAAAAATTTATGTTAACTAAAAACTAACTTTGATGCATTAAACTTTTTAAACTAATGCATTAAGATATGGGGCATTATATTTTAACTTAAGAATACATTAGAGACTTGATGATTACCTGACTAGTTTTTTATTTGAATTGTTCTAGATCCTCTTCTCGGCTAGTACTTCCAATCTCTGTTAGCACAATGATCAAACCCAATATTAGAAATCATCATTTGATTCCATATATGTATATTTATTTAATATAAGATTATAACTTACCTAGTAAATAATTTCGTTCTTTCCTTTTCTTCAAATTTTTCTTTGGTTTTTCAATATGTTTAAATCCTTTTAATATTGGAAGTTTACCGAAGCCTCCACTCTTTATTTCTTGTGCTTCTCTTTTTTTTAGGAATTATGTACTCCATCCTTTGAATACAGGTGATGTTCTTTCCACTTTTACATTAGGAGAATCTGTTGAACTACAGTATATAAGCTACAAAAGAATAGAAATATATTAGCAAATAAAGAATGTTTACATCATTATTGTGCATTTTTAATGCATTACTGTGTATTTTGTTTACTGCATTATATTGCATAATTTATTGCATAATAATTTAGATATAATACATTAGTAGTTAATGCAATAAAAAACATACTACCAATACTACTGTGGAAGCAGCAAAGGTTGCACCTAGTGACCATTCCAAGACCTCTGATCGAATACAGTCTAAAAATATAATCGCACCAATCAAATTTTTGAAATTCTTCCATTTGTTTTACCGATGGGATGAATCTTTGATTTGCAGTGCCATCTTTGTTCCCTTCGGCTAGACAAGAGAAGAAAATAATCAAAAAGCCGACTTGGAAAGACCAATCTGTTTCGGTCAAGCTAGAAACATGATCTTCAAGCTTCGAAATATTTATCATGTCTGCATCCTCTCCTTCAAGGGTGTTGTTGCTCTCCAATCTGTAGTTGTCTTATCTTCAGACGTTGTGCTAGGTAGAGAGATAACTTTCTTTTCACCCATCGGAACACCCATAATGTCATGAATTAATTCCTTGATTACTTTTATTCTTCTTTCATCCTCCATCTTTATAGTGTCTATTTATGCATCATAGTTTTGTACAATCCAGAATATCATCTTGGTTGGAACCGACATATAATCAAAATTACCGATGTAATCTCCCAACCCCATTTTTTCTATAACCTTAAACTGTCTGGTTGTGCACGCTTTTAACAAAAGATTCAAATGACGCACTGACTTTCTTGGGATGATATTGGGAAATAATACTCCAGCTTTGCCTTTTTTAGCAACTTCTTTTTCAGCAACCTTCTCTACCACTTTCTTCGCTTTAATCCTCCACATCATCTTACCTTGTAACTTATTAACATCCACAGCCGTTGGAGCATCTGTCTTTGATGTCTCATCATCATCTGATTGAATTGGTTCAACATCGTAAAGTACCGTAGTTGAAACTGGAATATCGACTGTTGCAACCTTTTTCTTTTTTTTTTGGTTCGGCTTCCTCCTCATTAGTTGGGATGTCATCAACCGCTGCTCTTTTACCAGTAACATTGTTTTTAACACAAAAAAATTTTCGTTTGGAAGCTACTTCACTTGTAATAACTCCCTCTTGTTCTGAGAGTCCTTCATTGCTTTTACTAGTAAATAATCCATAATGTAATCCAACACGTGAGAATTTACTACATCATTACACATCCAATACATATTGATGTAGTAAAATTTAAACACACATAAAAATTTACTGCATACATAATAAAAACTTTTAACTGAATTAGCGACTTACAAAAATCAAACTTCAAAAATTATATTACACTTGTTAGCATAAATAATCAAATTGTGCACTAGCATACATAATCAAGCTTTACTGCATCAATGACTTATACATTTTGTGCATCAGTGATTTGATTCTACAGCAGTCAATAAAAATCATAATCCCTACAAATTTACCAACATCATCACAATTATAAATATCAAAATTTAGCTAAGTTTATAAAATTAAAAGCATAATGGCATTTCTACAGCATCAACATGTCATTACTACCAAATTACTATCAAACTTTTACTGCATCAATTACTTATACACTTACTGCATCATTTATTTATATTTTCTAACAATCAACAAACTTCATTCATATGAACTTAACTCGGAGTCTAGAGCATTAGATTACAAATATTAACACATCACACTGATTTTCAAGCATATAAACTCACATTTAATCAAACTTTCAACAACATTTGACCTAAATCATTCATATGAACCTAACTCACATCCTAGAGCATTAGAATGCAATTTTTATCACATCACAATGATTTTCAAGAATATAAACTCACGTTTAATCAAACTTTGAACAACAGCTAACCTAAATCATTCATATAAACCTAACTCGGAGTCTAGAGCATTAGAGTACAAATTTTAACACATCACACTCATTTTCAAGCATATAATCAATCATTTAATCAAAATTTGAATAATATCTAACCTAAATCATTCATATGAACCTAAATCACATTTTAGAGCATTAGAGTACAAATTTTAACAAATCTTATTTTCAAGCATGAAAACTCACATTTAATCATACTTTAGACAACGGCTAACCTAAGTCATTCATATGAACCTAACTCGGATTTTAGAGCATTAGAGTACAAATTTTAACACATCATAGTGATTTTCAAGCATGAAAACTCACATTTAATCATACTTTTGACAACGGCTAACATAAATCATTCATATGAACCTAAATCACATTTTAGAGCATTAGAGTGAAACTTTTAACACATCACATTGAAATAAAGTTGTATAATGCATCAATTTAGAAAAAAACACTTACTGGATGATATAGTTATAGATTTTTCTGGCGACTTTTGTTTACTGTTTCCATAATCTACTCTTTTTTTTAACATCAGTCTAACACTTCTCCTATTTTATAGATGCATGAAATGATAGTTCGAATCAGATTATTATAAACATAAATAATAACAAAACCAAATAAATAGGGGTATTAATTCGCTTACGAGGACGAGTACAAGATTTCAGATTCGTATTCACCATCTTTTTGGATTGATGCACTTCAAAATTTATGCATCTGGTTTTGATCTAGTGTGTGTAATTTTGGGGAGAGAGAAACATTGGATAAGATATATGTATCAGTTGGTAAAAATAAGAGCTACATGGTCGTTTATTCACCATAAATGAGACGTTCTCGGATGGTTATTTACTAATTTGCACCTAAAGTTTGAAATATTTACCAAATCAATATACAATTTTATCAGATTTTACCAAATCAATATATATTTTTATCAGATTATATAAGTTTGTAAAATTAAGAGCTACGTGGTCGTTTATTCATCATAAATGACACGTTCTCGGATGGTTATTTACTAATTTTTCCCTAAAGCTTGAAATATTTACCAAATCAATATACAATTTTATCATATTTTACCAAATCAATATATAAATTTATCAGATTTTACCAAATCAATATACCATTTTATCAGATTTATTTTAAAATTTTAAAATATAAAGGTCTAATGCTTTAAAATCTACTGCATTCCAGTAGATGTTTACCAAATCATAAAGATAATCTACTACATTTTTTTTTGGTAAAGGGGACTCACCCCGGTAAAATATATTACACCAAAAAAAACGTTTAGGTACAATGGAATGTGGCAGAGGTAACACATTAACCTCAAGACAAAGCTTGAACTCCCACTAGATCATATGACAAACCCATATGAAATCTAATCTATGAATAAGAACCCAATAACACCAATAGGAAAAACCACCTAGTGGCACACAAACTAATAAACAAATACATATTATCTAAAAATCGAGACCGGAAGACGCCACTAATGAGCAAACCGAATCCCAACAGAAGTCCTTCTAAACGAGCACGTCATCAGCTTAAGACGAACAGAAGCCATAATACAATCAACCAACTGTTGTTGTGACCGCTTCTTAGCCTTAAACAATCTCTAGTTACGTTCCTGCCATAAAAAATAAGTTGTTGCTGCCAAGACAAATTTAGCTATAGTACTCTTTGTAGACTTTCCCTTCGTAAACAGCTGGATATACGCCAAAAAATCTGAATAAATATCGGAGCACCCACCTGCACATCAGCCAGCACACGAACTTGATTCCAAACAGATTGCGAGAATGAACATTCGAAGAACAAGTGTTCATGGGAATCTGGTTACAAATCACAAAGGGAACACATATTCGAGACCGCAGTCGAAAAATCTCATGAATTAATACGATCCTGAGTCTTTAGCCACTGTTTAATAATTAACCAAAGATTAAATGAGTGATGTGGAATACTGCTAGCATGCCACACAATAGGATACCAGTCCACCTTCTTATTACGAGGCCTTAACGAAGGCCAAACCCCCGTCACCGAAAACTGCCCAATAGAACCTGCTACGTCCCTCAATACCAGCGATTCTATAGTATCTACCCGAATAAAAGGAACATTAAGCCCAGCCAGAAAACCATATTTGTGTTGCAAATCAATTAGCCAAGCCCACTTCCCATTATGAATAACGTCCCTAACCGTGGTTGAAAGAGTAAACCCCGATCTATGAATATCTTTGGCCATAATAACATTGGCAAGCGGACTATGGCTACACCACATATCAAACCATACCGACTTTCCAGCCCCATTGCCAATTTTATGCCATATAAACTCTCGAGCTATAGGTCTTAGAAGAAGAATCTTCCTCCATCCCCATGATAGACTACCCCGAACAGGAATATCCCAAAAATTCCGACCCCCTAACTTATACTCATGGATCCATCGCACCCAAAGAGACTGTTGTTCCCATATTAATTAACTTCACCATGGTTGATTAATTGAAATAAAGAGGAAAGATAGATGATTTCTAGAGAGAGAAAGTAGAGAGAAGATGGATAAACTATGTGAATATTAGATTAAAAAAATGAAACCACCAACCTCTCCTAACATGCTAGGAGAGGTATATATAGTCGGGCTTACATGTATCCTTAATGGACTATATTTGTTTAATGGGTCGGGCTTGAATAAAATGCTTAGTACCTTAAAAGAGGCCTTTTAAGCTAGCCATCAAGCCCGTAATGTCACGACTATTTTAACTAACTATTACAACGTTCTAATAAATATTACAATAAAAACCTATGACCGAACATTCTTGTTTGACTCAATATTTTGAGGCTAACAATCTCCCCCAATGTAAGGTCATTCCTCTTCAATATTTGGAGTTCAATGGAGATTGCGAATTTCGTCATAAATGAATCTTGAGCGTGTAATACTAGTCTTGTTCCTTCATGCTGTTATCTTTGAGCCTTTGTCGTTGTCTTTCGACTTTGTCTTTAAACTTGAGATCTTCAAATTATTCTTGAATTGTCTTTGCCATCTTGCAATCTTGTGTCTCTATCCACATGCTCATACTTTGCACTATCTTGAAAGCTTGCTAACAATCTCCTTTGAAGAGAGGTCTTTCCTCTACTTAATTGATAAGGAAGATTTTGATCATCAGAGTTGCGAAAGTCTTTAGCTTTCTTGATTGTTGAATATGTCTTTAGGCATGAGTATGTGGTTTTGAATCTTCGACTTTGCTGAGTACATCGTAACGCCACCTTCTCGAGACAAAACATAGACACGGACTGAATGGCTTTGACATTCGTCCTAAATCGTTAGCGTTTTACCTACGGTCTGTGAAGACCGTTAGACGATATTAAATATCGTACCTGTGATCAGGTAGATTCAATTAAGAATCTCCTTGACAAGGTTTCGCGGCAGTACTAGCCGTTCTCTTTACTCGACCGTCTCAAAGCAAGATTGCGAACATAAAGAGTGAATCAATTGGATCCAATTAAGAATCTCCTTGACAAGGTTTCGCGGCAGTACTAGCCGTTCTCTTTACTCGACCGTCTCAAAGCAAGACTGCGAACATAAAGAGTGAATCAATTGGATAAATATCCGCTTGATTAAAGTCATCAATTCAAATCCTGCAACAAGTTTGATTCATAAGAATCTTGAAAGTTACCTACCGTAGCGCTGTTTGATGTTGACGCTAGAAGGATTTCCATTCATCACTGTGAATATTAATGAATATCACTCTGAAGGTTCTGGCAAGACCATAAAGATATTGCGTAGAAACCTGAAATGAGTTTGAATCAATAAAGAAACAAACCACTGTTGCTTTTCAGTTTTCACATGTTCAATTCATAAAGAATCTTACACATGACCTACCGCAGTACTGTTTGATGTTAACACTGGAAGGATTTCCACTCATCATTGTGAATACTAAATAGTATCACTCTGAGTGTTCTAGAAATATCGCAAGGATATGGCGTAGGACTCTCTTCATCGTCATTTCGTGTATCCTAATGAGATTTGATTGATCTCTTGGCTCTAGACTCGATTAGTGCACTTTTAGTGATCGAAGGCTGGAGCAGATGCCACCTATTCAATATCAACTATCTCCGAGTGAGAAATTCAATAGAAGGCGTGTTGATCTCCGTGATAATAAAACAAACTTCTATTAAGAGAAGTCTGAGTCAGATGAGGAGGGGTTGTGCATTACATCAATGGGTCCATGATGTGTTGTCTTCATGATGTGTTGACCCGGTTTCTCCCTAAGTTGTATGGAGGGATAATTTCTTTACACCCTTTATCCTTACATCCCTTTTTCATTCTTCAACCCCTTAAATGATTACCAAGACATCATTACTAGCACATTGTTGTGGTTGTTCCAATGCTAGCATTAGTACTTAGTCAGCATTCAGCTTCGTTCACATTCTACTCCATCTTTCCTAAGGACTTCTAATAATCTATTGGATTGTCCCTGGGAAGATCCCTCCGGTTCTGGTTGGATCATAGGACTTAAACCTAACCACCCTTTTGACACCAATAACGTCGTGAATTAAAGATGTTGTGGGTATTTGATCGTAACCATAAGTGCTTGAGTCTTTAGATCATATTTTAATCACATTTTCTCCCCTATCTCTAATATATAAAATCGTTTGATATTAGAGATACCAAATTTGATTAAAATATATTATGAATAATAGTCTTGAAAACATTGGGGAGAAAAATGTGTCAAACTTAGAATGAATTAGGAAAGCTCCCACTCAAAAATTGATCCAATTGAAATATTATTACGAGGATATGATCCACATTAAACTTTTGTGGATAGGAGTTGTTGAACACGCAATTTTTGAAAGATTTTGAATATCTTTGAAAAATTCTTGAAAAAATTGTGTTCAACGCTTTTCGAAAAACTCTATTTCTTTTTGGCGAAGAGGTTTTTCTGAAGCATAAACTTGAGTTCATAGACTTTGAATGTCTTGACAAATCCACTCAAGTGTAAGAAGATTTAACTTCTTTTGCTGAGGGTAAGCGTACTAAATCGTACACTCCCCCGTGAATATCGATCCGGGTTTCAATCTGAAAGTGATTACAAGCCATTGTGTTGAGCTTAAAACGTTGAATGTTTTGTGACAAGCTCAACCCAAGATAGATTGCTCTACCCGTTGTGTGGAAAAATTGTCCAAAAGAGACAATTTCATTTATAAAAGATATAAATGACATGTTTTGAAAAATATTTACAACTTTCATTCGAGCTTTATGTACACACCCGTATCGTTATTGAGTGACATTTCTAGGTACGTCCATATTATCGATACTAAAAGACATGTCGAGAAGAATATTTTTGTATTTTCAAAGATTTTTAATTTTGTATTTTGCTTTTACATTAATATTTACATGTAGATGTTTGATAGATGAATCAAGCAGGCTTCTTTGCCCAAATCTCCAGTTCTGTTGGAGTTAAACATCTCATACCAATTTGCCTAACTAGATACGCAAACCTCTCTTTCGAAAGAGCTTTGTAAACAAGTCAGCTAATTGGTAATCAGTTCTAACAAAGTATAGTTCAACAATACCCTTTTCAACGTGTTCCTTAATGAAGTGATATCTGACATCAATGTGCTTTGTGCGGGAATGCTGTACCGGATTGCAGGAGATGGCTATAGCGGACTTTGAGTCACAGTACATAGGTACTTTATCAAAGTGGAAGCCATAATCTATGAGTTGTGTTCTCATCCAAAGAACTTGAGCGAAACACGCAAATAGAGACACATACTTCACTTCGGCTGATGACAGTGACGTGCAATCCTGCTTCTTGGAAGACCATCCTACAAGCTTATCTTGACCTAGAAATTGTGCACCACCAGAAGTACTGTTTCGTGTGTAAAGAAACCCTGCATGATTAGAATCTGAATAGGCCGTTAGAAAGAGGCCGGTTTCCCTCGGATACCAGAGTCCCATGTGAATGGTATTCTTAAGGTATCAAAAGATCTGTTTAACCTCCTTGAGGTGCTTTTCAGTGGGTCGTGCTTGATATCATGCACAATAACACGTAGCAAGTGATATATCTGGTCGGCTTGATGTTAAGTACATGAGAGAGCCTATCATGGAACGATATCTCGTTTGATCTATGGCATCTCCCTCCAAATCAGCATTGCAGGTCCTTAATTTCTTAGGATTGTACAAGTGTTGTAATGATCTAAAAGAGAGAGGGGGAGATGAAGATGTTGAGATGAACTAGAGAGAGAAAGGAAAGGAAAGGAGAGGTAGAGAGAGAAAGTGATATTAGATAAATGAATGAAACCCACAAATACCCTTCCTAACATGCTAGGAAGGGTATATATATAGCCCACCCTACATGTGGGCTTTATAAGTTATACATACATAACTAGATCACGAGCCCAATCTACGTATATATCGTTGGAGTGATCGATCCTTTCTAAATACGTAAAAACGTATTTTCAACAATCTCCCCCTAAGGGAGGTCACTCTAAGTTACAATGTCCTAAATAGTCTATAGCTCGTGATCTATGCTAATAATGATGTGACCGAGACTTTCTTTAGGAAAACGTATTTCCAACAATCTCCCCCTAAAGGAGGTCACCCCATTTTACAAAATCTTAAACCTAGCATACTATGCTTGAGTCTTCGATCTTGTTCTTGTGAATATGTTGATGAGATCTTTGACTTTAGTCTTAAGCATGTTTACTTGCCTTGACCTTGTGTATTCATCACTTGTGAAATTTGCCTCCTCGTGACTTCATGTCTCACATACTTATACTTCATAAATTCTTGAAAGCTTCAGAGTTTGATACAGAGGAAGACTTGACTTTTAGGCTTTCTTGAATTTGTTGAAGTTTAAGTGCATACAATATAAGCTTATGTTGACGACTTCTTCTGGATTGTACACCGCAGTGGCACCTTCTTTTTACGCTGCATAAGATAGTTAGCAACAAAACATATACCCGGATGAAATGGCCTTGAACATTTCATTCTAATTCGGTAGTATTTTACCTCCGGTGGGTGAAGACCGTTGGACGATATTAAATATCATACTTGTGGCTAGTAGTTTCAATTAAGAACCTCCTTGAAAAGATTTCGCGGGTAACCCGTTCTCTTTACTCGACCGTCCAAACCTGACTGCGAACTAAAGAGTGAATCGTTTGGATAGAATTATCCGCATGATTGAAGCCGTCAATTCATGTTCCTAGAACAAGTGAAATTCAATTAAGAACCGCACCATCGTTGCTTTCCAGTTGTCACGAGCATGATTCGTATAGAATCTTGCAAGTTACCTACCAAGTGCTGTTTGAGGTTAACACTAGAGGGATTTCCACTGATCACTGTGAACACTATAGAGTGTCACTATGAGTGTTATGGCAAGATCACTAAGATATTGCGTAGAGGCCTGGAACGTGTTTAAATTCAGTTAAGAATTAAACCACTGTTGCTTTCTAGTTATCACAAGCTTGATTCATAAAGAATCGCACAAGTCACCTACCATGAGCTTTTTGATATTCGCTCAAGAAGGATTTCCATCTTCATTGTAAATACTTTCGTATTACTCGGATGTTCAGGCAAGATCATGAAGATTTTGCGTAGGACTCTTAAGATCTTTCTTACTTTTCACAGTGTGTGAAGAAGCAAGGAATTATGAAAGTGTGTCCTAATGAGATATTTGATGATCTCAAATGGCTCTAGACTCGATCGTGTATTTTGGATTTTTAGTAATCAGAGGCTGGAGAGGAGTGCCACCATTTCAATATCAATATATTCGGAGTGAATAAATCGATAGATAATGTGTTGTCTCCGTGTGATTAAAAGAAATATCTTTTATATTTAAGTTTGTTGGGATGGGTTGGGCATTGCATCACTGGGTCCATGATGTCTTATCTTCAATATCAAGCATCATTAAAATGATCTCAATAGCATATGAGTTGACCCGGTTTCTGCCTAAGGTTGTAAGGAGGGCTACTTTCTTTACACCCTTTATCTTTACAATTCTTTTTCATTCTTCAACCCCTTCAATGCTTACCAATACATCATAACTAGCACCTTGTTATGATTGTTCCAGTGCTAACTTAAGTACTTGGTCGGCATTCATCTACGTTCACAATCTTTCTCCATCTTTCCTAAGGACTACTATTTCTAGCTATAGAATGTCCTTGGGAAGATTTCTCCGGTTCTAGAGGAATCATGGGACTTTAACCTATCCTACCATCCTTATGTCACCACAATCTTCATCACCGTGAATAAAGATATTTTGGGTAAGTGTATGTCACCATGAAATCCATTTTGATATCCAAATCCATTTTGCTCCCCCTTAACATGTGACAATCCGTCAATTTACGATTGATATTTTATTCTCAAATATTATTTGAAAATATTATTTTAATGTTACAATATGAACTCACTTATTTTTGGGAAGAAATTTGGATTTACTTCTTGAAGTAGCATCGACTACGTCTAAACCGGAGGATTCAACGTTACGTGCTTACGTTTACATACACCGTCTTTGGTGACAGTCCGACATTTCAGAAAATAAATTTATCCGTAAATATTATTTTGGAGTTTTAAATTTGTGTTGGTTCATAAACTCACAAATTTACGAGAAAAGATTGGGACTTACGATTTTATTTTAACTTCCTTTACGACTAAACCGGAAACCTTAGGATTACGTATTTACGTTTTCGAACTCCGTTTTTGATGAAACAATTTTTATTGGATTCGTTTTGTGACGTTGATTCATAATTTATAAAAATGTTTTTCGTAAAACGACCCGAGGGCACGCAAATCGAGGAAACTAGAATCGAGGAGTACCCGTAAATAAATGGGGATGAGACAAGTGAGACACTTGTCCCACCCCCATCAAAACCGGCCATATAAGCTAGTTACACCATGAGGTGTCAAAACCTCATAAATAAATCCCACACTTGTCCATTTTGCTTACAACTTAAGCTTACCACCTAACTAAAACTAGCAACTAGTTTCACTTCCACCATTTGCAACATGCAAACCACACACAATTTCCTCTCTACTTTCTCATCTTGCCTTCCCTACTCCACCATCAAACACCATTTTGATCAAGAATCAACCATGAAATCCTATGTTATTTCTACATATGTTGAAGCCCTCTTGAAGCTCTCTTGAATGGTGGTGATTATAACATCCATGGAGGAGTTTTCTTGGTGTCTTGGGGATGATTTTCCACAAGGAGTTATGAAGATTGGTGGTCATGAAGAAGGTCTTGGTGCATCACAAGTATCTCCATCAAAATCCATGTTTTGATCAACCTACATCATCATGGTGGTATAAAGATTGTTCTCCTCATCTTCTTGTTATTTTTACTATGTAATCATGTATTTTATTTCCTATTGTATATGTATATGATGATTATATGATGATAAAAATGTTATGTGGGGATTTGGTGTTGATAAACATGAATAAAAAGGTGAAAAACTATAAAGAACAAGGCTAAAATCTTGCTTAAAAGTGATGGCTGTATAAAACAGTAAAGAAACAGGTCATGGACTGATAAAATGATGAAGTAGAATGTATTTACAGTAAGATATGGGTCTTGTACACATGTGAGAGTTGGCCATGCAATGGAATCATTGTAATGAGTAAGATATGATCAAAACAAGTTTAAGATACAAATCTGAGTTCACTGTTTTGGACTATTTTTAGAAAATACTTAGAGGATGATTCAACAGTAGCTATAGAAGAGTTAAATGTAGCACATATCATGTAGTTTATGTGATAAAAATTTGAGCTTCTATCTCTATATAGAACTCAAGATATGGCAGTTTTGGTGAAAGTGAAGATAAAAATCAGATTTTGGAAATTAAAGTATAATAATATTATATAAGCACTCAAAAGTTTAATGTATAAAATATAAATTAAAACCCACTAACTTATGGATTCTATTTATATAAATATGTAAAAGGTGGAATAAGTGTATAAATTATAAAAATGGTAACTTGTTAAGTTTTATAAGTTATAAAACTATAAACATGATTTTTACGACTTTTTCGGCTAATACCGTAAAATTAACGTTTTTGTTAAATAAAACTTAGATGGTTGGACCCGTCTAATGTAAACTTTATAAAACTTATATACTGATATATAAACATGTATAACAAGTAAAAACCTATAAGACCCGAACTATAGGACATACGGACGTTAACGGACTAAATTAACATTATTGGACTAATAATACAACAAAAATGGACAAAAACACTTATAAACTTATTATTGGGCTTAACCCATTTAGGCCCAACTTGTAAAGTGTAGATACTGATAATATAAGTATAACAAGGATTAATACAAGTTAAGAACTTATAATAGGCTTATTGAACCTAAAACACGTAAATAGGTAAAACGAGAAAAACTAGTATAAAAGTTATCGACACATAACACAAAAATGAGTAAATGAGGATATGTAAACCCACTTGATCATCATATATATAAAATCATCATATGTATACATAATTGTTATTTTTATAAAGTCATTGGACAAACGTCTAAGACCGATTATTATTTGTCTAGGTTTCCGTGATTGAAGCACGTACCGTACGTCCGAATTGCCGATAACCCGCCTTCCCACATCAACGTGAGTTCATAGCCTCGCACCCTTTTAAATGCTTTTATAAATGTTTTATAAACCCGCGAGGGAGATAACATGTTAGTTTTATAAAATAGGACACCATTTGTCCCGATTGTTTGTTTATTGATTTTGGACCCGAATGATTGAATGACCCGATTGTATGACCCGATAAATTATTAAAGGACCCGATAGATGAAAATTAAATGGATTATTAAAGTTAGGTTATGTCACTAAAAGTCCCATTAGCATGAATTATGAACTACCAGGATTTGGTAGACGCTTATGCATTTAATAGTACTATTTGGGGACGATCACCCCAGTTCGCGCCTTGACGGTTGATCCCCGTCGTGCCACATTGATTGGTAAGCGAATTTATGTATGAGACGATTTCCATAGCGTGACCTTTGTGACGACACGCTACTTTAGATGGGCAAATTGAGTATCGGGTTAGCTACCCGTTGTTGGTTTAGTAAGGTAACAATGTCATGCGGCTTATAATAATCCAAAACTAACGAAATACTATTAGACGCACTGAATTACGAAGTATTGCCTGACTAGCAATACGGGGTCATACTATTGATATTATGTTTGTGTTTTGGTTTTCATAACCATATTCATATAACGGCTTTTATTTTTATACAACGTCATAAGACGTATTGTATGATTGTTTTTACGACATTGGCTCGTATACTGATTTTTAAGGCAAACGCCTATATTATGATTTTGACGAAGATTTGTATAAAACGACTTTGGCTATTTTATGGCCTATTAAAATGATTTGTACAAAATGATTTTCAGTAATAATTTTATACTGATATTATATTGATGGATTATATTAAACTCTATGAATTCACTCGGCGTTATCGCTGACCTTTTCTTTTAACATGTTTTATCTGAGGTACTTAAAGGTAATTCTCGGGAAGACAACAAGAATTCATGGCCCGCACTTAAACAATATTTTCCATTCAAATACTTTGTAAAACTTTGTATGAAATAATATGACTTGGGACCGATGTAACTTTGATATTTATGAATGGAAATGATTTATTATTAAACGACGCGATTTTTATGCGTTGTCTATGATGTGAGTAATGTGCTATCCCGTAACACCAACGAGTCTTCCGCTGTATTGAGTTGTATAAATTTGGGGGTGTTACAGTTTGGTATCAGAGCTCTCGTTATAGAGAACAAAAGATTTTTAAAACCAAGGTTTTGAATAAAACATTTCAAAATCTTTTAACTATGAACATTTTTCTAAAAATGTCTAAAAATCTTTTGACTATAACGGTGCCGAAGAATTCCCGAGTTACCGACAAGGCCAAGACTGAGAAGTGTTATTTTAATATATATATATAACTTGGATTATACATATATGATGTAATTTTATTACATGATTGTTTGATGATTTTTTTTATTTTTATACGAGGTATTTATACGATGTAGATTGTCACAAGTAACCCTAACTCCCCTAGTAAATTAATCGAAGCTATTCTCGTAGGAATTCTAGCTATCCTAGATCTAAACCAAGTTGTGGATATTTATGATCCTAACAAATGGTTGATATTCGTAGAAATGTAGATATTAGTTGATTGAGATATTGAAGAAGAATTAGCGAGATTAAATCTGATATCGATGTCATGACGTTCTTTCCTTATAGAGTGGAGTTTGACAAAACGTTACCACCTAGAAAGATGTCATCTGATTCGTTGTCATCCAATTCTTAAATTTGAAATCGAAAGGGTGAATGTTGCACTTGAGGCTGTCATTGGAACCATTACCCAAAAGCCTCATGCCACTAATACCTTTCCGAGAAGTCTAGTTGAATGATCGAGTCATTTTATACTAGTGACTCATTTGATAATTGTTGTTGTAAGAGATATAGGATTGGAAATTAAGTGTTGTTCATATCGAGCTTTTATTGCCTTTACAAGGCCGAAGAATAAGGTTGTAAGTATTGGAGAATGAGGTAGGATATCGAATTGAGTGTAAGTTGATTGAAACTTGAATAAAGTAAAATTTAACCCATATGGAATATGAGATTAATAAAAGGAAGTTGTTGAGTCCTGTGATTGAATTATAAGATTTTAAATGATTGTTAGTTTATGTTAAGGGTTGTTCCTAGGCCATTGTCCACTAACGAGGATGCCTAGTGTCCAAGAAATAAATTGAAGAAATCTTCTTCTGAAATTGAGACTGGTGGATCTTCTGGGACATGTGGAACACCTAATGACTCTTGTAGGTTAGTATTCATTGTGGTATCTTTCAAAAATAATCCCTAACTTAACTATGACATCAGTTGGTAGGATGAGTTCTGAGAATTGTATGACATAGTGACACGTAATGTGTTACGGTACAATTTTGACTTGTTTGTGATTAATGAGAAAGACTACCTTTGATTGCTAAATTCTACATGTATTGATGTTATCTATCTTTTATTGCTTCATCCTAATGCTGGCATTAGTGATGCAACCATTGAACAAGTACTCATCTTGATTTGAGTTACGTTGTGAATCATTCTTCGTGAGTGCCATCGAGGTCATGAACCTCATGATTATTTGGATAAAGCTCATTCCCTATCATATTGTAGTTAAGATCTTGGTGAACAAGCTTTCATCACTCTTTTGCAGATCACTCATTGTTTTTATAAGATAAAACAGTATCTTTTGAGAAAAAATTGAAATTTTCATCACTATAAGGATTATTCAAAGTGAGATTTATAAGTGATTGTTATCAAAATGAGGTTGTTTATAAAGTACCTTGGAAAACTTAATTGTTTTCATAACAAAGAAAACCTTTGTAAATTTGTTTTTGATTCTTATTTAAGAATTAAACATGAAAATGTTTTTATTATAAACATGATGATAAATTTTTGACGAACTGAGTATTGCATCGTTAGTCTCGAAATTATATATAATTGCGCGCCTACATACAATTTGGAATGGACCATGCAAGGCTGGTTAGTAGTCACCACAAAACTTATTAATAAACACCAAAGTTTCTTTGAAGATTGTGAAAGATTAAAAATTTATGAGATCTGAAAGAAGTGTAAAATAAGGACATAATGTTAGGGACACCTACATATGTGCCTGTAGCATCTATTCTTCTGAGTTGAATTTACTCATCCGTGGAAATTGTCTTATTTGACAATTGAATATTCTTTCTTGTCCAATTCTCCCGTAGTGAGATTCTTATGAAAAGTATCTGATTACCGAGTGTTGATACCCGACTGGATGTATCGACGTTCCTATCATTTCTTTTGATTTGATTTCATTTGAATGACATGGGTAACGATCCGAGGAGCTTTCGAATGCGTACTCAAATTATGAAAACATGGGATATATTCATATTCATTAAATGTTTTCGTCTGTATCTGATTTGAAATTCTCTCGCGCAGATTATGCGCTGACCTTACTCTTTTAATAGTAGTTGTGTCTCCTGATATCCCTGAACTTGTGAAGGATTATGAATTATTATTAGTCTTTTGAGAAGTTCACATCTTATCGACGACAATGAAGCTGGAAAGTTGATAATGCCAGTAGAATGGATTGATTGATTATGACATGACAACATTGTCTTAATTGATGGGAACTCAAATTGAATTCCCCTAAATGATAAGATGTTGATTATCAAAAGTGATCTAAATAATTATTGATGGATGATTTTATCCTGCATTTAGACTTGAAATTTACCGTAAATGGTTGTAAATTAGTCATAGATATTATAATCTAGAAAGAA
This sequence comes from Glebionis coronaria, assembly GCA_025667525.1. Classification (NCBI taxonomy): domain Eukaryota; kingdom Viridiplantae; phylum Streptophyta; class Magnoliopsida; order Asterales; family Asteraceae; genus Glebionis; species Glebionis coronaria. The sequence goes on along the minus strand of JANFOE010001515.1, from coordinate 144,694 downwards.
GTTAATATGAATTTATTAAAAGATGTTTATCTTATCTGAAACTTTAGGAGGTATTTGTTGGTGAATTACCTAGACTTTCGCCATTAAGGCAAGTTGAAACTGGTATTGATTATATTCTCGGTGCTGCACCTGTGGCTTGTGCACTGTACGTCAGCACCATCTAAATTAAAGGAATTACCGTACGACTGAGAGAGTTGTCGGAGAAAGATTTTATTATACCAAGCCTGTCATCATGAAGAGCTATGGTGTTATCATTCCTTATATTTATAAATTACTGTGAACTGAGTAAATTGACAATCGAAAACGATATCCATAACTCGAAATGGAAGATTTGTTCGATCATTTACAAGGTTCTAGCGTATGTTTTAAAGATTTGATTCACGACATGGTTATCATCAACTTCGCGTCTGCGAAGAAGATTATGTATTCCAATCACTACATCCGGTACTTGTAATGAACATTATGAGTTTCACGTGGTGACGTTTGGATTGACTAATACACAGGTAGCATTCATAAATTTGGTGAATCACGTGTGTAGGCTGTAATTTGATAAATTCATGCTCGTGATCATTAAGGACCATTTATTTGTTTATAAGAATAAGAATGAGTTAATAATTATTTATGGATTGCCCTGAATTGGCCGAACAATAAAAACCTGTACCTTGAATAATTAACACGTGATTAAAGACTTAATACTTTACATGATTTGACTATGTGATTAAAAGGATAATGGAATATAAATTGACTCTTCAAAAATTAAGAGCCCTTTTAAGACTTTGGATTTTACCAAAAAGAAATGGAAATATGCTTTGACAAATGTTTTAACAAAGGTTTTTGAAGGGATTATTCCCTTATACACTAAACATTTAACTAAACTTCTGTTTAGGGGTAAATGTTTGTGTATACCTCAAGATAACTTAAGAAGGATTGAGTAAACCATTTATACCATAACTTGAAATTTGAAACGACACTTTTTGCTTTTCAACTAAGAAAATTTTGACCAAAGTATAAACCAAATATTTTTCGAACAATTACGGATCTTATTAAATATTTTGGATAAATCAACAAAAATCTTGTTAATTAAATTCAAATTTATTTTGAACATTTTATATAATTGGTCGAACTAAGAAATTTAAAATCTTTACGTTTACATTTTATAAAAATTGAATAATAATTATTTAATTAATTATAATAATTATCGACGCTTTAGACGACGGATTGAGTAAAACGGATAAAAATGATAGTAAAGACGAAACTAAAACATAGAAGATATGAAGAAAGAATTTTGAATAAATACGGTTGTGATATTTATTTCATTAGGAAAGTGAACGTAATTACTGACGCATAATGTAGAAAGAATATCTAAGTGAATTGTGGACATAATAATTATATCATCATGAGAAGTGAATATAGATACCGACGCATTATGTAAAAAAGATAAAGAACCAGTTAGGACATGTTCCTTAATAATGAACGTGCAAAATAAATTGCCAAACAATTTAAAATATAGCCGATGATTGTAAAAAGGATAATATAGATAATAAAAAGGGATTCGCGACTAATATGAATCATTAAGATTGAGAAGCCGATAGCGCTAAAAGATTAAAAGTCCATTTGTGATTGTCTAAATATGGAGATTGTGAGATATAGTTATGTTGGAATTTGTAAGTATAAGTATTCTATGTATGTCATTTTTGACTAAAAGTATCTTTGTCTGAAGAAGTTGTACTGATGGCAAATTGTGAAGGCAGACATCGCCTCATACATTAGTAAACGTCTAGCTATTACAAAGGTCATCATCTGAATTTGATTCGATTTGGGTCATCGTCGACAGACTGACCAAATCTGCTAATATCATTCCCGTTAATGATAAATGCAAAAGAGTTATGTAAACATAGTGTGCCTGTATCAAACATCTTTATCAAGATCCTCGCTTCGCAACGAATTTCTAGAGATTTGCTCAGAAGTCATTAAGAACGAACCTTGATGAGAGTACTACTTACCACCCCAATCGAAGGGACGAGGTAAAGTAACAATACAAAATACTAGAAGTCTTGTTTTATGTTTGAATGATTGACCTTTGGAAATGAATCGTGTAATCGTTTTCCTTTGGAGGGATTATCGTTGATAATCATCGTATTAGGATTGAGATCGAATCTTGTTGGGATCTAAACATTAGAGCATCTGTAAGCAGGAGTTGAGATGAAGACACCCGACATACATCCGTTGTGAGTTGGACATGTCTTTTACGTTTAAGGTTTCCTATGATGGCAAACCTAACCTTGCAAAATAACCGACCCGCGAGATTTGAAATGATTGTTGAAATTAGGATCTGATTATTGACAGCCGGTAGTGGGCAAGAGGTTATGTGAATGTGAAATGTAGATCTTGAAGTGCCAAATGGGTAGCGAAGTTATGCCACAATTTTTAACCTTGGAAAAATGAATTCATGATCTGACAAATCATGGGATATAAGTCCCCGTTGTATGGGACCATTGAGATGATGTAAAAGTTGGGATTGAAAGGCATATAAGCTGGATCTACCCTAGGACTTCAAGAACCGCGTGAATTATGTTTCGTAAATCGAACTTGATGGAATATCTATCAAGTGAAAATCTGAATTCTTCTTAGTAAAGCTTAGATCGGCGAAAAGTTGCATTCATCAAAAACCCGTGAACATCATGGATAGAGAAAGTAAGTCAACATTAAGCCTGATCTTATTCCCGTAGTTATGTTTGATGAAACTCGCGTATTATAATGGATTGCACTTGTGAGAAAAGACCGAATGTATAGGAAATACCCACATGGCTTTAACTCTATAAGAAGCGAGTAGTAAGGTAAGATGATCTTTGAGGACAAAGATCCTGTTTAGGGGTAAATGCTGTGACAATCCGTCAATTTACGATTGATATTTTATTCTCAAATATTATTTGAAAATATTATTTTAATGTTACAATATGAACTCACTTATTTTTGGGAAGAAATTTGGATTTACTTCTTGAAGTAGCATCGACTACGTCTAAACCGGAGGATTCAACGTTACGTGCTTACGTTTACATACACCGTCTTTGGTGACAGTCCAACATTTCAGAAAATAAATTTATCCGTAAATATTATTTTGGAGTTTTAAATTTGTGTTGGTTCATAAACTCATAAATTTACGAGAAAAGATTGGGACTTACGATTTTATTTTAACGTCCTTTACGACTAAACCGGAAACCTTAGGATTACGTATTTACGTTTTCGAACTCCGTTTTTGATGAAACAATTTTTATTGGATTCGTTTTGTGACGTTGATTCATAATTTATAAAAACGTTTTTCGTAAAACGACCCGAGGGCACGCAAATCGAGGAAACTAGAATCGAGGAGTACCCGTAAATAAATGGGGATGAGACAAGTGGGACACTTGTCCCACCCCCATCAAAACCGGCCATATAAGCTAGTTACACCATGAGGTGTCAAAACCTCATAAATAAATCCCACACTTGTCCATTTTGCTTATAACTTAAGCTTACCACCTAACTAAAACTAGCAACTAGTTTCACTTCCACCATTTGCAACATGCAAACCACACACAATTTCCTCTCTACTCTCTCATCTTGCCGTCCCTACTCCACCATCAAACACCATTTTGATCAAGAATCAACCATGAAATCCTATGTTATTTCTACATATGTTGAAGCCCTCTTGAAGCTCTCTTGAATGGTGGTGATTATAACATCCATGGAGGAGTTTTCTTGGTGTCTTGGGGCTGATTTTCCACAAGGAGTTATGAAGATTGGTGGTCATGAAGAAGGTCTTGGTGCATCACAAGTATCTCCATCAAAATCCATGTTTTGATCAACCTACATCATCATGGTGGTATAAAGATTGTTCTCCTCATCTTCTTGTTATTTTTACTATGTAATCATGTATTTTATTTCCTATTGTATATGTATATGATGATTATATGATGATAAAAATGTTATGTGGGGATTTGGTGTTGATAAACATGATTAAAATGGTGAAAAACTATAAAGAACAAGGCTAAAATCTTGCTTAAAAGTGATGGCTGTATAAAACAGTAAAGAAACAGGTCATGGACTGATAAAATGATGAAGTAGAATGTATTTACAGTAAGCTATGGGTCTTGTACACATGTGAGAGTTGGCTATGCAATGGAATCATTGTAATGAGTAAGATATGATCAAAACAAGTTTAAGATACAAATCTGAGTTCACTGTTTTGGACGATTTTTAGAAAATACTTAGAGGATGATTCAACAGTAGCTATAGAAGCGTTAAATGTAGCACATATCATTTAGTTTATGTGATAAAAATTTGAGCTTCTATCTCCATATAGAACTCAAGATATGGCAGTTTTGGTGAAAGTGAAGATAAAAATCAGATTTTGGAAATTAAAGTATAATAATATTATATAAGCACTCAAAATTTTAATGTATAAAATATAAATTAAAACCCACTAACTTATGGATTCTATTTATATAAATATGTAAAAGGTAGAATTGTATAAATTATAAAAATGGTAACTTGTTAAGTTTTATAAGTTATAAAACTATAAACATGATTTTTACGACTTTTTCGGCTAATACCGTAAAATTAACGTTTTTGTTAAATAAAACTTAGATGGTTGGACCCGTCTAATGTAAACTTTATAAAACTTATATACTGATATATAAACATGTATAACAAGTAAAAACCGATAAGACCCGAACTATAGGACATACGGACGTTAACGGACTAAATTAACATTATTGGACTAATAGTACAACAAAAATGGACTAAAACACTTATAAACTTATTATTGGGCTTAACCCATTTAGGCCCAACTTGTAAAATTTAGATACTGATAATATAAGTATAACAAAGATTAATACAAGTTAAGAACTTATAATAGGCTTATTGAACCTAAAACACGTAAATAGGTAAAACGAGGAAAACTAGTATAAAAGTTATCGACACATAACACAAAAATGAGTAAATGAGGATATGTAAACCCACTTGATCATCATATATATAAAATCATCATATGTATACATAATTGTTATTTTTATAAAGTCATTGGACAAACGTCTAAGACCGATTATTATTTGTCTAGGTTTCCGTGATTGAAGCACGTACCGTACGTCCGAATTGCCGATAACCCGCCTTCCCACATCAACGTGAGTTCATAGCCTCGCACCCTTTTAAATGCTTTTATAAATGTTTTATAAACCCGCGAGGGAGATAACATGTTAGTTTTATAAAATAGGACACCATTTTTCTCGATTGTTTGTTTATTGATTTTGGACCCGAATGATTGAATGACCCGATTGTATGACCCGGTAAATGATTAAAGGACCCGATAGATGAAAATTAAATGGATTATTAAAGTTAGGTTATGTCACTAAAAGTCCCATTAGCATGAATTGTGAACTACCGGGATTTGGTAGACGCTTATGCATTTAATAGTACTATTTGGGGACGATCACCCTAGTTCACGCCTTGACGGTTGATCCCCGTCGTGCCACATTGATTGGTAAGAGAATTTATGTATGAGAAAATTTCCATAGCGTGACCTTTGTGACGACACGCTACTTTAGATGGGTAAATTGAGTATCGGGTTAGCTACCCGTTGTTGGTTTAGTAAGGTAACAATGTCATGCGGCTTATAATAATCCAAAACTACCGAAATACTATTAGACGCACCGAATTACGAAGTATTGCCTGACTAGCAATACGGGGTCATACTATTGATATTATGTTTGTGTTTTGGTTTTCATAACCATATTCATATAACGGCTTTTATTTTTATACAACGTCATAAGACGTATTGTATGATTGTTTTTACGACATTGGCTCGTATAATTATTTTTAAGGCAAACGCCTATATTATGATTTTGACGAAGATTTGTATAAAACGACTTTGGCTATTTTATGGCCTATTAAAATGATTTGTACAAAATGATTTTCAGTAATAATTTTATACTGATATTATATTGATGGATTATATTAAACTCTATGAATTCACTCGGCGTTATCGCTGACCTTTTCTTTTAACATGTTTTATCTCAGGTACTTGAAGGTAATTCTCGGGAAGACAACAAGAATTCATGGCCCGCACTTAAACAATATTTTCCATTCAAATACTTTGTAAAACTTTGTATGAAATAATATGACTTGGGACCGATGTAACTTTGATATTTATGAATGGAAATGATTTATTATTAAACGACGCGATTTTTATGCGTTGTCTATGATGTGAGTAATGTGCTATCCCGTAACACCAACGAGTCTTCCGCTGTATTGAGTTGTATAAATTTGGGGGTGTTACATAACATATGCCACGATATCCGAAAACATTTCGCACATGTCGGGATGAGCTATCATGTTAAGTCAAACCATTTGTGATTAATAATTTCCCATATTAAAACACATTTTCTCCCCCATATTAAAAATATTAACCCAATCGATGTTCTTAATATCAATTGATTTAATAGCATTTTAAGAAAATTTGGGAAGAAAAATGCAAATCCAATGATCTTCATGATTTTCACAAGCTCCCCCTTAAATTAATGAGGGTGTACTTGGGACGCAAATTAAATACCTTTTAAACACAAGTGTAAGGTACTTATCACGTGCAAAGATCATATATGATAATGTATTCAAAAGATTAGCAATTTACGAGGTTGGACCTGAATGATGAAGAACATCATATGATAGAATCACATGGTTCTTGTTCACGAATGTTGGTCGTCTTATCACATCTGAAGTTATCTCTTGTCACCATGTGTACGATTGATATCCTTGTTTTGACACCAATTAGTGACCTTGACACTTTCGACATCAAAGATTTTGAATGCTGGACAATTGCTCCCCCTCAATTGTTGACCCGTGTTCTATTTAAAGAGTTGTAGTCGCCGTTTGAGTAGCCGCATCGTCGATTATGTAGATATCAATTGTAAATTGTTGCGGGTTGTGGAGATGATAACTTCATAAAAACAAGATTTCTCTTGTTTTAACAAATAAATGCACTGACACGTACATATATTCGTGTTAGATTGTGTTATAACGTAAACACAATCCCTTACATGGTTATAAAGTAAACCATGCCCGAGAAAATTAATTCCCGTTGTTGAGTCAAAGCTTTTCGGTGAAATGCTTGACTTGAATATGAAAAGCGGGTTACTATCTGAAATAATAGCAAGCCATTTTGAGCATGTTTTAAAACATTTGAACTTCTTCTCGAACTTTATTTACAACCCCGTGTCATTATTGAATGACATTTCTAGTATCGTAAATATTATCGATTCCAGAAGACATGCTCTTTTTATCAAAACATTTTTGAACACATAATTTTGAAAGATTTAGAAAAACCTTTTGAGAAATTCTCTAAAAATTGTGTTCAACGTTTTGAAAACAAATTACTTGAGCTTAAGAATTTGAATATCTTACTAAACGAGCTCAAGTCCGAGAAGTTGTAAACTTCCCATTGTGAGGACAAGTTTATCATCGGCGATAAACTTTCCTTTTAACTGAAGAACGAGTTCTAAGCTGACATGTACTTAGAAATCGTTTTTCATGAGCTTGAATACTTTTGAATGTTTTAACGGAAAGCTCATGACCGAGAAAGGTGAATTTCTCGTTATGAGGAAAAGTTCTCTTATTTAAAAGATACACTTTCCTTTTTGAGCTTAAAACTTGGAATGTTTTAATACAAGCTCATGACCGAGAAAAATTAATTTCCCGTTACGAGGATAAGTTATCATAAAAGATAAGCTTTCCTAAAGTTGAATTTCTAGTTACAGTATGATATTTAACTGTAAATCATAGTGCATGAGCTTAAAAAACTTTGAATGTTTTTAATAATAGCTCATGCCCGAAAAAAATTAATTTCTCGTTGTAAGAATAAGTTTATCATCGGCGATAAACTTTCCTTTCTTTGAAATCCGGGGCATAATCTGAAATGTGATTATACGCCATTTTACACGAGCTTAAAACCTTTGAATAGTTTTAATGTAAGCTCGTGTCCGAGAAAAAATTTAATTTCTCGTTAATGAGGATAAGTTTGTCATCGGCGATAAACTTTCCTTTCTTTGAAGTGCGGGTTACAATCTGTTATGTGACTGCAAGCCGTTGTGCATGAGCTTAAAAACTTCGAATGTTTTTAATATAAGCTCATGCCCGAGAAAAATTAATTTCTCGTTATGAAGATACATTTATCATCGGCGATAAACTTTCCTTTGTTTGAAGATCGGGTCATCGTCTGACATTTAACGATGAGCCTTATACACGAGCTAAAAACCTTTGAATAGTTTTAATGTAAGCTCGTGTCCGAGAAAATTTAATTTCTCGTTTTTGAAGATAAGTTTATCATCGGCGATAAACTTTCCTTTATTTGAAGAGCGGGCCATCGTCTGATATTTAACGATGAACCATATACACGAACTTAAAACCTTGGAATAGTTTTAATGTAAGCTCGTGTCCGAGTAAAAATTAATTTCTCGTTTTGAGGGTAAGTTATCGTTGCGTAGATAAACTTCCCTTTCTTTGAAGTTCGGGTCATAGACTGTGATTTGAATGTGAGCCAGGTACACGAACTTAACTGCTAATCCCCTGAGATACTTGTTTCTCTGATGTCAGCTTCTTTAGTAACCAAAATCTGAGAGTGTCCTTAGTTGAACGATATATAAAGATCGGACCGGTTTGTTTTTGTTGATCCTTGACTTTGGTACGTGCAATCTCAGTTGAAGTTTGTATGCTTTTATATGGATTAGCGATATCTATCTTAGAAACCTGCGGGGATTCACGATTTTCTTTTCTTGTGCCAGAGGTGACCTGAGGAGATGACTCACTTGTCTTATCTGGCAAACGTTTCCTTTTATAGAAAACCTTAAGTTCAGGCTTAAGTGATGTATCATCCTTTTCAATTTCCTCCCTAGTAGTCTTAGTAGAATCGGAGACTATCCTAGTTAAAGGGCACTCGTTTCCTACAAGAGTGAAAGTTCTACCAGTGGGGCGCCACATTTTACCAATGGGTTTGATTTTAGCTACCCATTGGGATTTAAGTCTAGCACGGGAGTTCACCTCATTAAGTAATTTCTTGACACAAGAGTCATGATTTACCTTAAAGACACATTTCCTACATGTTTTACAAGTAGCATATTTAATGTTCGAGTAAGATCTAGAATTCCTAGAAGATCGATTGATGCTCCTAGGATATGACATGCTAACAGTGTTGGATAATCTAGAAGGCATCTGACTAGGTTTGAAATTCCTATCTCTTACTTGTGTCTTTTGAATAGCTTCCCTTAGACCAAATTTGTGGTGAACATCATTTGAAATAGTTCGAGACGTGTTATTTGGACTATGTCTAGGGAGACTAGAGGCAATCATGTGATTAGGTCTTGCAAAAGCTATTTTAGTCACATTGGGCCTAGATGGTGGAGTGACTGGTCTAGAAAGATGAACCATATCAACTTGGGAGGCGAACCGTATTCTCGAGGATTGAGGTCGCTCGGATCTAAATGCAGTCAGTTGTCTTACGGACTGATTTGTAGGCGGTTTCCCCAAGATAGATGGTTTTTCAAGCTTAATGTCCACACTAGTTCCTTTAGTTTTCCTCAATTCGTTTTTCAACGCAGCTATAGCAAAAACCTTTTCCTGTACTTGAGCCTTTAAAGTCTCATTCTCATTGAGCAATTTATCTTGGGATGCCAATTTAGATTCTAGCAACTTAATTTGTTTCAAAAGATTATCCTTTTCAGTTTTAGAATCTAGAACTTTTTGATCCAATTTTCGTTCAAGAACAACGTTTGACTTTTCAAGTTTTTCAAAATATGCTTCAAATTTGTTCGTTTTCTTCGAAAATTCAAGTTTGGCATCCTCAAGATCTTTTGATTGCTGAGCTACGATCGTTTCGAGCTCTTTAATCTTGGAATCAGAATCAGTTAACGAAGCAGTCATAAAGCATTTATCATGATGTACTATAGCATTCTAAACAATCTCTCCCCCATTATGACGCACATCGGATGAATCTAAAGTGGTAAAACTATCACCCTTTTCCATCCATGTTTGTCATAATTATGTTCGAAATGCTCAACATGTGGTAGTTCATCGGCATAGACATCATATACAACATTACATTGTACCATATGTGTAGGCTCTTCTTCATAAACGGGTATGGTGTCATCATAAGAGATGTCTGTAACATTCCCTGATGTGTTGCTGATGTCATGCTTAACTGTTGATTCCATGTCCTTGCAATCTTTAGCAGCCTCCAATACGTCAATTGTATGACCATGTTCCTCTGGCATCGTAGTTTCTTGCACTCCATTATCATACATTTGCTGAAGTCGAGATCTTTCATAAATCAAAAACGAGACTGATGTCATGAGTTTCAATAGTGTACCACGGAAATCTCGAAGCTTGGTATGTGTATCTCGATAAATGACTGGCAAATCACTAAACTTTCAGACTTGAAGATATTGAATTGAAGGAAAGGCGTGAGTTGTGTCACAAGATCATTATATACAAGAACCGATGCAAAGTGATTAAAGTCTTCATTGTGGAGTTGCTCTCCTAGTTGGTTCAAGATGATGAACATCGATTCCATGATATATGACGATCTTGCCCAAAGAGCGTCACAAATTCGCTCCGTCCTTGAATCCATGAAAGAGTCACAAGATGAGACTGAAGTAGTCGAAACGAAATTATACCACTTTCTCTAGCTGTGTCTTGCATGTGATGCAAGTCTCCCTCTTGAAATTTCGAATTCAACGAATCCATTGATAGTTCGATGACAAATTCTTGGATCCTTGATCGGTAAAATATATTTTTCTCGGCTAAAAAATTTTGTGATTAGCGCAAACGTTGATAAAGCAAACTGAAGTCCAATTCAAACACGGCTGATAGGTGTGAAAACACCCATCATTTTACCACTTAATTATGGCTAAAACAAGACCAAAACACGTATTTAATATCATTTGTTTGGAATTATGCGTGGTTTTTGTGTTTATTGTGTTTTTAGAGCCAACCGGATAAATATTGAAGAAAACATGGGATTGCACGGGTTTTATGGAAGAAAAAGACTCAAGACAAAGTCTAGTGTCCAAGAAATGCAAAAGATTTGAAGTCACTGGGCCTATTCGAAGATTTATCGAAGAAAAGGACCAAAGATGGAAGATTTACATAAGTCGAAGAAACTCAAGTCTATTAAACGAAGAAATTTAAAGACGAGTTGAAATTAATCGACGACAAATCCCGAATCAGAATCGAAAACGTCAAATTTTCTGAAAAGACGAGAAGACAAGAAGAACGGGAGAAAGCCCACTCACCAACCAAAGGGAACACCTATAAAAGGAATCCCCCTCACACTTTTCATTCAGTTTTTAGTTTTTTTCATTTCTCCTTCTTTTTCTCCCTTTCTGTTCGTAGCATCACCAACACCACTAGGGTGTTTGGTGATTTTGATTCTTGTTTTTCAATCTTGTAATTTAATCTTTATCTTTTGTTTGTTAAAACCTTAATCATTCAATACATCAATCTTTCCATTTCATCTTGTTCATCTTCATCTATTTGGTTAAAAGTTTAAGTTCTTATTTGATTGATTTAATCTTTAAAAGTTGTTGGGTTTTATGTTTTTATTGATGGGATTTGTAGTTTATGGTTAGTAGATGATTAGGGAATAGATTTGTTTAAGTTTTGGTGAAAAACTTGGTGATTTTTGGATCGAAATCGTACTTCCCTGTTTTTCTGAAAGTTACTATTCTTGAGTTCCCAAGTTTCAGATGAACCATAAGTTCCGGACGAACCAAGAGTTCCGGATGAACTAAAACTTCCGAATGAGCATAAAAAGTTCCGTATGAATTTTCTTTTCAAAAAGTTCCGAATGAATTTTTAAAGTTCCGAATGAATTTTCCTTTTTAAAGTTCCGAATGAATTTATGTTAAAAAGTTCCGAGTCAGTCTAAAAGTTCCGGATGAATATTCTTTACAAATCTTCCGAATAAACTTCCGAGCCAAAAGTTCCGAACCAACTTCCGGATCAAAAGTTCCGAGTGAACTTCCGGATCAACAACTTCCAAATCAACTTCCGAAGAAAGTTCCGGATCAACTTCCGAGTGAAGTTCCGAGTGAAGGTTCCGAGTGAATGTTCCGAGTAAAGGTTCCGAGTAAACTTCCGAACGAAATTCCGGATCAAGGGTTCCGAACCAAGTTCCGAGTGAACTTCCGAATCAAGGTCCACTTCCGAATCAACTTTCTTTTGAGCATTTTTAAGGGTTACTTACTGTTTCTTCATTTCATATTTTTAATTTTAATTTTAATTCAAGTTTTATTAATTGTTATTAATTTAATTGCTTTTAAATTTAAGTTTACATTTTAATGCATTTAAAACTTTTAGTAGATTAGAAAATCACTCCCCTTTTTAGTGACCAAGAACAATCATTCCACTTAGAACCGAGATCAATTCGAGAGGATATCGAGAGAATATAGAGAACCCATACAAAAAATCAAATATCAAATGGCGCCGCTGCCGGCTCTTCTCGTTAAGATCAACAGTTTTTTGTGAGAACTTGGATTTTGGGATCCGTTCACCGTGAACGTTACTTTTTCATAAAAATTTTCAAAAATCCTAAAAAATATAAAATTTTCAAAAATCAAAAAAAAATTAAAAAACATAAAAACCAAAAATATTTTTGCTTTGTTAGTTCTTTTGCAGGTGTATGCGCACCCGATCCACGTCTTATCAAGAGCCCGAGCCTCTCGAAGACTTAGACATGGTCGGTGTACAAAACAACAACAACGAGCCTCTACCGGTTAATCGCCCGATGATTGAACTTCTGCAAGCTCATGTAGATGGCAACACTGATCCAATTGTTATACCAGCGATTGCAGCCAACAATTTTGAGCTCAAATCCGGCTTTATCCAGATGGTCTCCGCTCAACCATTCTTGGGGCGTACCATTGATGATCCACATGACCACATCAAGAGATTCTTGCAACTCACCAACACGGTCAAATTCAATGGTGTTCCACAAGAGGTAATCCGGTTACAACTGTTTCCCTTTTCTTTAGAGGGACAAGCCCGGCATTGGCTTGCGAAGGAACCGCCACAGAGTATTCTTTCGTGGACGGATTTGGAAACCAAGTTTATCAATTACTTTTTCCCATCCTCTCGTACTACCGCTTTGCGGAATGAAATTATCAACTTTGAACAAAAGTACGATGAGTCGTTCAGTGAATCTTGGGTCCGTTTCAAAGATCTTTTAAGAAAATGCCCACAACATGGTTTTACCAAAGTGCACCAAATTAACACTTTTTACAATGGTTTAAGCATGAATGACCAAGATTCACTAAACAGTGCCTCGGGGGGTAATATTTTGGCTAAGACTTCCAATGCTGCTTGGGATATCATTGAGAATAAGTCTCGTGTGCAAACCAAGAGTGTTCGGACCAATGTTGCTAGTGCTAGTACTAGTGACAGCGATAAGCGACTTGACAAAATCACTTCGCTTCTTGAATCGCTTGCTACCCAAACCGCCAGCAACACCAACAGCATCAACGCTAGAAACGCTAAAGACGCTCAAGTCAATGCCGTTAGCCAACCATGCGAGATATGCGGGGGTCCTCACTCTTACACCACTTGTACTGCCACCCAAGAATACCCTTCTGAGAATGTGAATGCAGTATATGGCACCTATCCTCAACCTGCTTATCAAGCTAGACCTCAAGGTGACCGTAATTTGCTTAGCTACCGCTCCAACAACTACCTCTCACCACCCGGTTTTCCTCCTACCAACCCAAACCAACAACAAAACCTTAATCGCCCTCCTCAACAACAACAACCATCTCGTACACCATACATACCACCTCACAAACAACCACCTCCACCTCAAAGAAACAACCAAGTTTACCAGCAACCTGCTTATCAACCACCCGCATACAATGCTCCTCCCAACCAACCCAACGCTTTACACCAAGAAGTGGAAACCTACATGAGGACTAACGATGTGATCGTGGGAAATCTTCAGAGAGAAGTGCTCAACTTGAAAGCAGACCTGGTCAAACAAGGGAACGATCTGAGAGCCGATATGCGAAATACTTTGGATAGTCAAACAAATGACTTAAAAAACATGATGGCTAGTTTCTTCCAAGGTAATCAACCCTCTTCTTCGAGTACTCTTCCGGGTAACACCGTTGCGAATCCAAGAGGGGAGATGAAAGCAATCACCACTCGCAGTGGCAAAGGTACCAAGGAACCCGAGCTTCCTATACCTCCACCGGTGGTTGTGACTAAGGAGAACGAGTCACTTGCTCCTATTCCTCCTCCTTCTACTTCCCCAATTTCTCCGTCTCCTTCACCTTCTACCCCCATTTCCCCACCACCCGTGGTTGTGAGTGATCCTATTCCCCTAAAGCCTTCTTCTTCATCCAATATACCTTATCCTTCAAGGTTGATGAAAGAGAAGCAAAAGAGCAAGGATGATATTCAAGTTTCAAACTTTCTCAAAATGTTTAAACAATTGAATTTTAACATCTCCTTCGCTGAGGCTCTCGCTCACATGCCCAAATACGCTAAGATGTTTAAAGATCTTCTAAGTGATAAGGAAAAGCTTCTTGACATCGCTCAGACCCAACTTAATGAGAATTGCTCCGCAATGCTCTTAAGGAAATTGCCAACTAAGCTTGGTGATCCGGGTCGTTTCTTGATTCCTTGCAACTTCCCGGGAGTAGAGAATTGCATGGCCCTAGCCGATCTAGGTGCCAGTATCAACTTAATGCCCTTAAGCGTTTGGAAGCAATTATCTCTCCCTGAGCTAGTCCCCACCAAAATGACTTTGGAATTAGCTAACCGTACGGTTGCTTATCCAGTGAGGATAGCCGAAGACGTCTTTGTGGGAGTTGACAAATTCACTTTTCCTGCTGATTTCGTCGTTGTTGACTATGACATGGACCCTCGTGTGCCATTGATCGTTGGTCGTCCATTCCTGAGGACCGGTCGCACTCTAATCGATGTTGAAGCCGGTGAGCTTATCATGAGAGTGGGTGACGATAAGATCGTCTTCAACATGGGAAAGCTTTCTAAACAGCCTTATTCATACGAGAGTGTTAATTGTATTGACGTTCTTGATGAGGCTTGTGAAGAACACTTCAAAGATGCTTGTAAAATTATTCCTACCTCTCTTCCCAATGTTGAGACCGTTTCCTCTATCGATTCATCACTATCTCTATTTAGAGAAAGTGATTTCCTTTGGAAAGATTTGGAAGCCACCATGGGAGATGTGAACTTAGACCATGACGATTCTACCACCAATTGGGATGTAGATCTCCGCCTCATTGAATACTTTCTCAAAGAAGACAATCTTTCTCCGCTATCTCCGACGGTTACTGCTATTGATCCTCCTTCCCCTAAAGAGGTGACTAATGATGATCCATAATTAGTTTCACCATCTATTGAGGATCCTCCCACTCTTGAGCTTAAGGACCTACCTCCTCATCTTGAGTACGTTTTCCTTGAAGACAACGAGAAGTCGCCCGTCATCATCGCAAAGGACCTAAAAGAAGAAGAAAAAGCCCGACTTGTCGCCGTGTTGAAGAAGCATAAAACAGCTATCGCTTGGAAAATCTCAGATATTCGTGGAATTAATCCTCACTTGCACACATAAAATTCTCATGGAGGACGACTTTAAGCCCACAATTCAAAGCCAACGAAGGGTGAATCCAAAAATCCATGAAGTCATCAAAACAGAGGTTATCAAACTTCTTGATGCGGGTATGATTTACCCTATTTCGGATTCACCATGGGTTAGTCCAGTCCATTGTGTGCCTAAGAAAGGCGGCATCACCGTTGTGCCCAATGCAAACAACGAGTTGATTCCCACTCGTCTCGTTACTGGGTGGAGAGTTTGTATAGACTACCGCAAACTCAATGATGCCACGAGAAAGGATCATTTCCCTCTACCTTTTATGGACCAAATGCTTGAACGTTTAGCGGGTAATGAATATTACTGCTTTCTTGATGGTTTCTCGGGTTATTTACAAATACCCATCGATCCCCAAGATCAAGAGAAGACAACATTCACTTGTCCCTATGGCACATTTGCTTACAAAAGGATGCCTTTTGGCTAATGTAATGCCCCCGGGACTTTCCAAAGGTGCATGTTGGCTATCTTCCATGACATGGTTGAACAAACCATGGAAGTCTTCATGGATGATTTCTCGGTCTTTGGGGATTCCTTCTCTTCTTGCCTTGCCAATTTGGAACGTATGCTTCAGCGGTGCGAAGACACTCGCCTTGTTCTGAATTGGGAAAAATGCCATTTTATGGTAAAAGAAGGCATTGTGCAAGGACACAAAATCTCTAACGCCGGTCTTGAAGTCGACCGTGCTAAAGTAGATGTCATAGCCAAATTACCTCCACCTTCAACCGTGAAGGGTGTGAGAAGCTTTCTGGGTCATGCGGGCTTCTATCGTCGATTCATTCAGGATTTCTCTAAAATCGCTCGCCCGATGACCCACCTCTTGGAAAAAGATACCCCGTTTATCTTTTCCAAAGAGTGCCTTGACGCCT
The DNA here is from genome assembly GCA_025667525.1 of Glebionis coronaria. Lineage (NCBI taxonomy): Eukaryota > Viridiplantae > Streptophyta > Magnoliopsida > Asterales > Asteraceae > Glebionis > Glebionis coronaria. The sequence continues at coordinate 128,143 of JANFOE010001515.1, read as the reverse complement.
TCAACTTGCTTAAGGATAAGCTTACTAAGGCACCCGTCTTAGTTACCCCTAATTGGGAGCTGCCTTTCGAGTTGATGTGCGATGCTAGCGACTTTGCCATTGGTGCGGTTTTGGGCCAAAGAGTGAATAAACACTTCCAACCAATCCACTATGCTAGCAAGACAATGACGGGGGCACAATTGCATTATACGACAAACGAAAAAGAGCTTTTAGCTGTTGTCTATACTTTTGAAAAGTTCCGCCCCTATCTTGTCCTTTCCACCACAATCGTATATACGGACCATTCCGCGTTGAAGTACATGATGACAAAGCATGATTCTAAGCCAATACTTCTTCGCTGGGTTTTACTCCTTCAAGAATTCAACATTGAAATTCGTGACAAGAAGGGATCCGAAAACCTGGCCGCGGATCATCTGAGCAGACTTGAGGATCCATATCAAGGGGATCATCCGAACAAAGAGATCAATGATTCTTTCCCCCTTGAGACCTTAATGTCTATAAATCTCAATCTTGATGGCACCCCGTGGTTTGCCGATATTGCAAACTACTTAGCGGGTGGTGTTCTCATCCAAGGGTTAACATCCCAACAAAAAAAGAAGTTCTTGAACGATGTTAAGACTTACTTTTGGGATGACCCTTTTCTATTCAAACAATGCGCTGACTTGATTATTCGCCGATGTGTTGACGGACCGGCCGCTTTGGACATTCTCCAAGCTTGCCACAAAGGACCCACCGGTGGTCACTTTGGTCCCAACTACACTGCCAAAAAAGTGTTTGATTCGGGATTCTATTGGCCCACCATTTACCGTGATGCTCACGAGATGGTTAAACATTGTGATTCTTGCCAAAAACAAGGCAAGATCACACATAAAGATGAGATGCCTCAAAATTTCATACAAGAATGTGAAATCTTTGATGTATGGGGCATCGACTTTATGGGGCCATTCCCTTCTTCTAAAGGCAACAAATACATCCTTGTCGATGTTGACTACGTTTCCAAATGGGTTGAAGCCAAGGCTTTACCCACTAACGACGCGAGGGTGGTTTGTAAATTCTTGAAACAACTGTTTGCTCGATTCGGTGTTCCTCGTGCTATTATCAGTGACCGCGGGACTCATTTTTGCAACGATCAATTTGCAAGAGTCATGGCAAAGTATGGTGTCAATCACGGTCTTTCCACCGCTTATCATCCTCAAACCAACGGTCAAGCCGAAATATCCAACCGTGGATTGAAGAGAATTTTGGAACGTATTGTGGGAGAGCATCGCGCCGCGTGGGCCGATAAGTTAGATGATTCTCTGTGGGCTTTCTGTACTGCTTACAAGACCCCGATCGGTTGTACGCCCTATCGTCTTGTGTACGGGAAAGCTTGCCACCTCCCTATCGAGCTGGAACATAAGGCATACTGGGCCTTGAAGTGGGCTAACTTCGACATCAACAAAGCCGGTGATTTTCGCAAGATTCAACTCAACGAGCTACAAGAATTGAGGAATCAAGCTTACGAAAACTCATTGATATACAAGGAGAAGACCAAGATTATCCACGATGCTAAAATCAAGAACCGAGAGTTCCACGTTGGTGATCAAGTCTTACTCTTTAACTCTCGGTTGAAGATCTTCTCAGGCAAGATGAAGAGCCGCTGGTCTGGTCCATTCACCATCGCCAATGTCTTTCCCTATGGCACCATTGAGATTTCTCAGACAAATGGGGCCAACTTCAAGGTGAATGGCCAGCGTTTGAAATTGTACTTTGGTGAGGACATCTCTCAAGAGATGATTCCATCCCTCACCACGTTCCCCATGAACTAATTTTGGATCGAGTCAGGCTCGTGACTCGGTTATCAAAAACAAGCGCTCCTCGGGAGGCAGCCCGAGTATCTATCCTTTTCCGTTTAACCTCCTAAGTGTAGGGGGACCTCTATAGGGTGTTTGTTTTTGTGTGGTGATGTAATTACAGGGATAAGTGCACTCTTGGAATCTCTGAAGAACCGTTCTCCCGTGTTATCCGAAATCCGGTTCTATCTCTCAACTATCGTGATTCAATTTTCTTCATAACTCACATTTGAAATTGATCACGTTAGTCGTCTCTTCCTTAACTTGATTTAACCAACGTGCACAATGTCATAAGTGTAGGGGAGATTTTTCCCACATGCTTAAACATTGAGGACAATGTTTATCTTAAGTGTAGGGGGACTTCTAACGAAGTTTTAAGTGGACTTTTCCATGAAAATGCCTTCATTTAACCAGAAAATCATATTTTTCAACATTTTTCAAATTTTTTATTAACTTTGGCCATTTTGTCGTAATTTTTAAATTTTTATCGTTGCTTTCATATGTATATATCCCGCAATAAAGTCAAAAATATTAATAAAGTGGTGTAGCTAGTTTAGAAATCTTTGACATATTAGGCCCGTTGCGTTTATTTTGACTCAACCCGAATAGACTTATCCAAGTTTATTCTAGCTAGTATCCTTAACCATGTAGACCTTAATTGGTTTATTAGGCTAAGTGTCCACGAGTCTCATTACTTGAGATTTTAAATTGTGGAGGACGAGAAATGATAGAGTCAATTATAAGTCGGTATTCTTGCACAAGCTCACTTGGTGTAATTATTTGCCTATTATCCCATCACTTGCTAATAATTTATCTGCAATAAGTAAGGTCGTACGATTTGAAAAGTTACTTAGCTTCTAGCCCAAGATCGTTTAAAATTTGCTCAGTAATGATAAGAGTTCATAGCCAAGGCATAACTTATGAAGCGGGGCGCGAAGATTGGCGAGTCCGAAAAGGCCCTACAAGGCATGAGGATTCAATCTTATTGCTAAAGATCCAAGGTGATGTGAAAAGCATTATTCCCAAAGTCAATATGAATGATCAAGACTCACGACGAAAAGCAATCAACTCCCATAAAGATCATGGAGAAGTCTATCCGAAAAGACCCTAACAAGGTATGAGGATAAATAGATCCAAGTCCGAAAAGGAGGCGGATCGTTGTATCTCAAAATCCCAATTAGAGATTGAAGAATAATCAAGAAGTCGTGGCCAACAAAGTTGGAGTACCTCTCAAAAGTCTCCAAGTGAAGAAACTCTATGAACGATGAGAAGACCATTATCTCAAGCACGTCTCTCAAGATATGAAGTATGAAGTACATGCCAAATATCGGCCCGAGAAAGGTCTCAAATCGTGAACCGAGTTATGCCAAGATATGAACTTTTTGATATCCCGAGAAGCAGTTTTAAGAGATTTTGTCCTTTAGCTAACTATTGATCAAATCGTCCTACTTTGCTTTCAGCCTAAATAAACTATCGAAATAAGTCCAAAAATGCATCTTCATGATCATTCTAAGACAAAAATAAAATATAAGAGATACACCTAGGGAGTTTAAGCATATAATTAAGCCATGTGTGTAAGTGTTTGATTTACTAACTTATAATAACAATGATCTCGTTTTTAAGCTTAGTTTGGGGAACGTGAAACTTGAGGGTGATAAATCTTCGCAGCACCAAAGCCCTAATGTAAGTCCTTGATCTCTTTGCAAGTTATTTCCATGTAGCTATTTTCAAGTGAAAATGGTTTTCTATCCTTTTGTTTCCTTTTAAGTTTTAATTTCTTTTAGTACCTTAACTTTTGTTTAGTAGTATTTGAATAAGGACAAGGTTGATTAATTATGAGAAAAGTGTAAAATTGCTTTATCACTAAGCATTGCATGAGGGCATGGCAATGGTTAAGTGTAGGAGATTTGATAGGTGTGAAAACACCCATCCTTTTACCATTTAATTCTGGCTAAAACAAGACCAAAACACGTATTTAATATCATTTGTTTGGAATTATGCGTGGTTTTTGTGTTTATTGTGTTTTCAGAGCCAATCGGATAAATATTGAAGAAAACATGGGATTGCACGGGTTTTATGGAAGAAAAAGACTCAAGACAAAGTCTAGTGTCCAAGAAATGCAAAAGATTTGAAGTCACTGGGCCTATTCGAAGATTTATCGAAGAAAAGGACCAAAGATGGAAGATTTACATAAGTCGAAGAAACTCAAGTCTATTAAATGAAGAAATTTAAAGACGAGTTGAAATTAATCGACGACAAATCCCGAATCAGAATCAAAAACGTCAACTTTTCTGAAAAGACAAGAAGACATGAAGAACGGGAGAAAGCCCACTCACCAACCAAAGGGAACACCTATAAAAGGAATCCCCCTCACACTTTTCATTCAGTTTTTAGTTTTTTTCATTTCTCCTTCTTTTTCTCCCTTTCTGTTCGTAGCATCACCAACACCACTAGGGTGTTTGGTGATTTTGATTCTTGTTTTTCAATCTTGTAATTTAATCTTTATCTTTTGTTTGTTAAAACCTTAATCATTCAATACATCAATCTTTCCATTTCATCTTGTTCATCTTCATCTATTTGGTTAAAAGTTTAAGTTCTTATTTGATTGATTTAATCTTTAAAAGTTGTTGGGTTTTATGTTTTTATTGATGGGATTTGTAATTTATGGTTAGTAGATGATTAGGGAATAGATTTGTTTAAGTTTTGGTGAAAAACTTGGTGACTTTTGGATCGAATTCGTACTTCCCTGTTTTTCTGAAAGTTACTGTTCTTGAGTTCCCAGGTTCCGGATGAACCATAAGTTCCGGACGAACTAAAACTTCCGAATGAGCATAAAAAGTTCCGTATGAATTTTCTTTTCAAAAAGTTCCGAATGAATTTTTAAAGTTCCGAATGAATTTTCCTTTTTAAAGTTCCGAATGAATTTATGTTAAAAAGTTCCGAGTCAGTCTAAAAGTTCCGGATGAATATTCTTTACAAATCTTCCGAATAAACTTCCGAGCCAAAAGTTCCGAACCAACTTCCGGATCAAAAGTTCCGAGTGAACTTCCGGATCAACAACTTCCGAAGTAAGTTCCGGATCAACTTCCGAGTGAAGTTCCGAGTGAAGGTTCCGAGTGAAGGTTCCGAGTAAAGGTTCCGAGTAAACTTCCGAACGAAGTTCCGGATCAAGGGTTCCGAACCAAGTTCCGAGTGAACTTCCGAATCAAGGTCCACTTCCGAATCAACTTTCTTTTGAGCATTTTTAAGGGTTACTTACTGTTTCTTCATTTCATATTTTTAATTTTAATTTTAATTCAAATTTTATTAATTGTTATTAATTTAATTGCTTTTAAATTTAAGTTTACATTTTAATGCATTTAAAACTTTTAGTAGATTAGAAAATCACTCCCCTTTTTAGTGACAAAGAACAATCATTCCACTTAGAACCGAGATCAATTCGAGAGGATATCGAGAGAATATAGAGAACCCATACAAAAAATCAAATATCAAAGGCTCACTCCAAAAATAAATCTCGTAAACTAATTAATCCAACCAGACTAATTTTGCAACATTCAGATATTTAGTCGGTCATCCCCAATTCACTTGCAAAAATTAATCGACCCACTAAATACCTTCAGATAATATAATGATCGGCCCGACAATTTATGTCCAAAACATACCATAAAGCTCGACCCCTTAAAATTTATTCCATCCGAGCCCAATGTATTTGCCAAAACACGTGAATAACTTTGCCAAAACGTTCAATAACTTTAAAACGTCTAGAAATTTTAATTGTAAAATATTTCTAAAACGTGTATAGATAGATAAGATAACGTGGCCCAAAATTCTCAATAGTGCCAAAAACGTGGCAGTCAACACCCGAGTATAAAACATGCACAACCCTAATTTTACTCACATTAAATCTTAATTAATCTCCTTGTTTCCTCCGCCCTATTACTTCTTCTCCCAAAACACATTTATCATCTCACACTAAAAATATCTCCGCCCCCATCATTCGGAAATATAACTTTTCAAGAAAAAAAAATTATATTTTAGTTAAAGAAGCAAAATAAACGTGTATACCCACTTGAACTTTGGGCTTAGTCAAAAAATGTGTATACCAGCCTAGTAAAAAACGTGTATACAAACTTTTTAGACTCGTCTCTTTTGCACAATCAACATCTACAAGCTTTGTCACCACACACGTGGCTAAGACACACTCAGAGAAAACGTCATATTTAACCCCTAATTTATTTCCTTGCAAATAAAACACAAAACCTAATCTCACATTGTAAACTTCGTCCCTTTTCTCTGCCCCATATTTCTCTCACAAATACTAACCTAATATTACTCACAAATCCTAATCTCTCGGCCTCTTTTGTTATCTCAAACCAAGAAATCTGATCCAACTTACAATATCACTCGAAGAAATTAACCCACCCAATATAATCAAAAAACACTAAACTCTCCATCAGATTCACGATCTTGAATTAATTTCGATTTAAACTCAAATCTTATGAACCCGGTGATCTTTATGCATGAAGAACTTTCAAACCATATAGAGACGAGATGGACGCATCATCAAGATCATTTAATGGTCTCGGGTAGGTTTTATTTTTTTGTTTTATGTTCGTGTTGATCGAGGATGTTTTTCTGTGACGGAGATCTTTTTGTTGTTGTCGTGGGTTCGAGTCAAGTCTTGGTGTGTCTGTTTGGTGAGTCAGTTTGGTATGTCAGTTTGATTGTGAGTCGAGTATGTGGCTTGTGCGTGGGTCTGTAAGTGTTGTGTGGTGTGCTGGAGTCGAGGGTGAGTGTGCGAATAGAAGGTCTGTAAGTGTGCGAATGGGTGGGTGTGTGAGTCGAGTAGTCAAGAGTGTGTTACTCTGACCGAGAGTCTGTTTTGTGTCGAGTTTTCGCAATATGTCGAGGGTGGGTTTGGTGTTAGGGAATGAGTCGAGAGTTCGAGGATGAGTCTTGAGGTGTTGTTTAGTGTGTGTTCGAGAATCAATGTTGGTCAGAATCAATGTTTAGTGGAGTCGAGTGATGTGATTCGATGAGTCTTGAGGGTTCAAAAATGAGTCTTGAGGTGTTATTTAGTTCGAGAATCAATGTTGGTCAGGATCAATTTTGAAAAATGTTCGAGAATCAATGTTTAGTGGAGTCGAGTGATGTGAGTCAGATGAGTGCGGGTCTGTTGATGTCGAGGCTGATGGTCGAGTCTTTGGTGTTTGAGGCTTTGGTGTGATTTTGGCGTCGAGGCTTGTAGATTCGAGTCTTGGTATATTCGAGTCTTGGTAGATTCGAGTCTAGCAAGTTGGGTCGAGTCTTATTGTCTTGGTTGAGTCAGTTTTTTAGGAGTCTTGAGGTCGAGGCTGATGTCTGTTGAGTTTGTGTCGGCTGTGAGTCGAGTCTTGTTGTGTCAGTTATTCGGATAAAAAACTACACTTCTTCGGATAAAAACGACACTTCTTCGAATAAAATTTCTTCGGATAAATTGGAAATGATTGTAATCTTCGGATAAAATGTATATGATTTCTTCGGATAAATTGTATATGACTTATTTCTGAATAACTCAGATTTTCAGATAGTGTGCGCTTCTTCGGAATAATACAATAATTTGGATAAATCAAAGAAGACTATATTCGGATAAAATATGTGTAACACCCCACTTGGATAAATGGACCGTTACGTGTATTTATGGCGTGTCATCAAAGCATGCAAGGCAATGTATTAAACATTAACTGACCAAACAGAAATACCGGGATCAAACATCGGTAGTCCAACAAGCCCAAAATATAAAAATTAAGTACTGAACGGAAAAGGACGAAACAGTGTCCAAACAACCAAAGTAAAGTAACGTAATGTGTGCATAAAAATAAAGGAGTCTGGATAGCTCCCATCCAAATGCACGTACTCTCTTAGAAGTCCTAAGATCGTCCCTGTGTACCTGCCGTTTGGAAACATGAAAGAAAACTACGGCTGAGCATAACGCTCAGTGGACGGATATAGCATGATAAGAATGTACTGAAAGTAAAGGAATAGGAGACAACAATGGAGCTATAAGACTGATATGCAACATGTGGTATAACTTTGCATGAAATCTGCAGGACCTGGTTCATATATACTGAAACTGAAACATAACTTTAAATTCTGAAAACATGCATTTACTGTATTTTATTTGCCAGAGCTTATATAGGTCACGTGCTGTAACAACCGTGCATGAATAACTGGAGGGGTGACCTCGTCATGCTGTAGAGGGGTGACCTCTAAATAACTGTGCTGGGTGGAGGGATCAGCTCCAATGTGAAGGATGTAGAGCACACACCACATTCACCCTGATAACTTGTAACACATATAAGCCTAGGATGCATCCATACGCCCCACTAAAACATACATATAAAAATGGCCAACTGAACATGAGTGGGACGATGCAGGATATCACTCTCCTGCATGTGAGTCACGACACCGGTGCCTCTAGTGTCGTGGTTACGGTACCTCCGTAACTAGTACATAAACTGGTCGTGCTTGTATATAACGCTCAGGCAATTCTATTTAGTTATTAACATGATTACTGATAAATTAAACATATACTGGGGAAAAACATTTGGCTGAAGATGGGAAATCCTAATCATGCGTAAGAAGGAAGTCCTTACTGAAAGAACGGAAAATCCGTACCTCTAGTCTAGTAACTGACTGAATGGAAGACTGAACGAATACTACTCGGGCTTCACGCGTGCTACATAATTAAAAGACGCGAATAAGTTAACTGATATCCGTTATCAAATTTTACTGGTCTTATTGGTTTCTTATTTATTTATTTCTGAAATTCCATACGTACAATTACGGCTAAATCTGATCATTAAAATAATTTATTTTAATGTATTAACGTTATATTAATGGCTACGTACATCGTATTTCTGACAGTAATTATTTCTATAATAAGTATTTCGCTAAAATAGAAGTTCCTTAATTTAGAAAGTTCTTAAATTGTTTAATTCGTTTTCCAATAATATACCCTTTTAAATATTTAAGAATTTATTCAATTTAATACACTTAAAACATATATAAAAATATTTGTAAAACAATTTAATTTAAAAGGTATAATATAACAATATTTATTTTATCATTTAAAACCCGTCCCGAGCTTACCGACTAACAAACTAACCTATACACAAAATCTGTCCACAAGAATTAGCGACAGAATTTGTGTCACTAAAACTGTCGCTAATTCTGTCCTTATTAAAACTGTCTATAACTAACAGTTTTTGCGACAGAAAGACTGTCGCTAAAACTGTCGCTAAAGCTGTCTAATATATCTTGTTTTCTGTCCATTTTCCCCCCTGTTCTATGTACTTAGTTCCCACTGTTTTAAATCCCATTTTCCCCCCGCTTGTTCTGTTTTACAACCAAACGCACCCTTATTGATTTGTGGCTCGGGTTTGGCAAGAAAAGAACCACCGAGACCTGCTGTGGTCTCGGTTGGGTCGTGCAGCAACACACCGAGACCCTATGGTCTCGGTTCCCTGATGTAAACAACCCGACGCAGCCTTTTTTTTTTTTTTTTTTTTTTTTTTTTTGCGGCTGTAGAAACAACACCCCCCTTAGGGTTTGCGATTGGTGTCAGATCAACCACACCGAGACCCCTGTTGGTCTCGGTTCGTGAATCACAGCCAACCCGACACCCCTATTTTTGTTTTCTCATTTGAGTTTCGGAATAAAAAGAAAAGAAGAAGATTACCTTAATTGATGATTGAGAAACGATGGTTGGACATACGAATCAAAAGATTAAAGCATCAAAAGAACCCGACCCTTGTTCTTGATTTTTACTGGCGGCACTCTTCTTTTTTTTTTTTGTCTCTTGTGTCGGCAGGGAAAACAAAACCCTAACCCTTTTTTTTTTCTTTTTTTTTGGTCTGGTCGTAATACACAAAGGGGTAATACCCCTCTAAAAGAAGAATTCGTCCCCGAATTACAAGGTATTTAAGCTGACTGAAGTAAAGGCTGAAATGCTGATAAATTGAACGACATAAAAGCTGAAAAGACATACCTGAATCAAAACTGAAAGTGAGGATAAGAAGTCCGTATAGACTCCTCCGTTTCCCAAGTGGCCTCCCGCTCGGTATGGTTCCTCCACAGGATCTTGACGAAAGGAATGGTCTTCCTTCTCATGACTCGATCCTGGCGATCTAAAACCGCTTCGGGTTCCTCGATATAAGATAAATCCTCCCGAATCTGATCGAGTGGATAATTTACTTTGTGAAGCTCATGATAGTTGTACCCCCTGAGTAATGAGACATGAAACACGTTGTGAACGTGTGAAAGCTGAGGCGGCAGCGCCAACCGATACGATACTTCCCCGACGCGTTCAAGGATTTCAAATGGTCCGATGTAGCGAGGGCTAAGTTTGCCTTTGAGGCCAAAACGTCTGACACCGCGTGCGGGTGATACTTTGAGGAACACACGATCCCCAGTCTGAAAAGATAGATCTCTGCGATGCTTGTCGGCGTAACTCTTCTGGCGAGTACGCGCTTCTTGCAGCTTTGCGCTAGCGATGGCGACCTTTTCATTGGTCAGTTCTATCAGTTCAGGTCCTTCAATCAAACGTTCTCCCACCTGATCCCAACAAATAGGAGCACGGCATTTTCTGCCGTATAACATCTCGAATGGAGCACGCTTGATACTAGCATGCCAACTGTTGTTGTAAGCAAACTCGACCAAGCAAATATAGTCATCCCAGTGTCCTGTCCATTCTAATGCACAGGCGCGTAGCATGTCCTCCAAGGTCTGGATGGTACGCTCTGATTGACCGTCCGTCTGTGGATGGAAAGCTGTGCTGAGCTTGAGCCTAGTTCCCCAAGCTTTATGCAAACCTTCCCAGAAATGAGAAGTGAAACGGGGATCCCTATCTGATATAATTTCCGAAGGTGTACCGTGTAATCGTACGATCTCCTCGGTGAATAGTTTCGCTAATTTACTGACTGCGAAATCTTTACGAATAGGAATGAAATGTGCTGACTTGGTCAAACGATCGACAACTACCCAGATTGCATCATGTCTCCGCTGAGTCTGTGGTAGTCCGGTGACAAAATCCATAGAGATCTTGTCCCATTTCCACATTGGAATATCTAATGGCTGGAGAAGACCACTGGAACGATGGTGCTCTATCTTAACCTGCTGACAGGTTAAACATTTAGACACAAATGTTGCGACATCCTGCTTCATGCCGCTCCACCAGAAATGTTGCTTAAGATCGTGGTACATTTTTGTGGAACCCGAGTGGATAGAGAACAGAGAGCTGTGAGCCTCAGTCATTAAGGCTTCTCTGAGAGCAGGATCTTCTGGAACGCAGAGTTTGGTACCCTGCCATACAATACCGTCGTCATCGATGCGAAATTCGGTCTGACGGTCAATGTTCTGGATGATCGCCCAGATTTCACCATCATCCTTTTGGGCGTCTTTAATCCTAGAGAGTAAATCTGGTTCTACCCTCAAACTAGCCCAGTATCCCCTCTGTCCGCGTACTAAGAGTTCAATATCATACCGTTCTAATTCCCGAATAATTTCTTCCTGAACTTTGATGCCATTTATCATACCTGACTTTCTGCTAAGGGCATCTGCTACTACATTTGCTTTGCCTGGGTGATACTGGATATTAGTGTCATAGTCTTTTAGCAGTTCTAACCATCGTCTCTGTCTCATGTTCAGCTCTCGCTGTGTAAATATATACTTGAGACTTTTGTGATCGGTGAAGATATCACACGACTCACCGTATAAATAATGCCTCCAGATTTTAAGGGCGAAAACGACTGCTGCGAGCTCTAGATCATGAGTAGGGTAATTTTTCTCATACGGCTTCAGTTGACGCGAAGCATAAGCGATGACTTTTCCATGCTGCATAAGAACACAGCCTAAGCCTTTCCCTGATGCGTCACTGTATATCTGATAACCACCTGTACCGGATGGAAGAGTAAGTATCGGTGCTGAGATCAATCGATGCTTGAGTTCCTCAAAGCTCTTTTCTCTCTCCTCGGTCCATATAAACTTCTCACCTTTTCGCATAAGTTGGGTCAATGGTAACGCCAAACGTGAGAAGTTTTCCATAAACTTGCGGTAATAACCCGCCAACCCAAGAAAACTACGTATCTCTGTGACAGATGTCGGTCTTGGCCATTTGGTGATAGCCTCCACCTTTGCAGGATCCATAGTTATTCCTTCTGCGGAAACAATATGGCCTAGAAACGCCACTGTATTCAGCCAAAACTCGCACTTCGAAAATTTAGCGTATAGTTTTTCTTGTCTGAGAATCTGCAAAACTGTACGGAGATGGTTCTCATGTTCCTCTTTGGATTTGGAGAAAATAAGGATATCGTCGATGAATACGATCACAAACTTGTCTAAAAATTCGTGGAAAACTCTGTTCATTAAGTCCATAAATACTGCGGGCGCATTCGTGAGACCGAATGGCATAACGACAAACTCGTAATGACCGTACCTCGTGCGAAAAGCAGTTTTAGATATATCCTGCTCTTTTACAAGCAGCTGATGGTAGCCTGATCGTAGATCGATTTTTGAAAAGTGCTTGGCACCCTGAAGCTGATCGAATAAATCGTCAATACGAGGAAGTGGATAACGGTTACGAATAGTGAGCTTATTCAACTCACGGTAGTCAATACATAAACGCATACTACCATCCTTCTTCTTGACAAACAAAACGGGAGCGCCCCATGGTGACACGCTTGGACGAATGAAACCCCTTTCGAGAAGTTCCTGAAGTTGATCCTTCAGTTCCTTAAGCTCTACAGGAGCCATACGGTAAGGAGCTTTAGATACTGGTTCTGCACCTGGAATGAGATCGATGCCAAATTCTACCTCTCGCATGGGAGGTAAACCTGGAAGTTCCTCGGGAAAGACATCTGGAAAGTCTGACACAACTGGCTGATCATGAATTGAAGGTGTCTCCGAAGTCGTGTCATGAACTGTGGCTAGGAAGCCCTCGCAACCATGATATAGTAAGGTACGAGCCTGTAAAGCTGAAATGATCTGAACATGTTTTCCTGGTAGGAAACCTCGGTGAATATACTCTGGTGTCTGGACATCACCAAAGATGACCTGGTGAGCATGGCAATCTATGGTGGCATGATGAACCGATAACCAATCCATACCCAGAATAATATCGAAATCACACATATCCAAAGGAAGAGCACTGACTGGACGGATTTTATCATCAAACTCAAGAGGGAGATCCTTATATACTTGGGTAATGAGTACAGAGTCTCGCATGGGGTAGATATACTAAGTGCACTGTCTAGTGGCGTAGGGGTCATATTTATTCTAACGGCATATGAAGTAGATATAACCGAGTGCGTGGCGCCTGTATCGAAAAGCACGCATGCTGACTGTCCGTGTATAAACAAAATGCCAGTAATAGTACCTGCGGTCTTATTTGCTTGTTCACGGGTAGTAGTGTAGACACGACCAGTGGTTGGTGGTATCGGTGGTGGGGGAGGTAAAGTCTGAGGAATCTGGCCTGAGGTACCGGCAGCATCCCCGCTCTTGCAATCCCTCTTCAAATGGCCCGGCTGACCACACTTGTAGCAATTACCCGAACCACGACGACAAGGTCCCGAGTGTTTCTTCCCACACGTGATGCAAGTGGGGTAAGTAAACCCGGTGGAAGTAGCTCTGGTTTGCTGAGAACCTGATTTACGATGATATATACGTGTCACGATTCTGATAACTTAACTGAAATAAGGCTGACTAACTGAATTTTTAAAATTACCAGAATTTGCCGGTCGGGCAACCTGTTGACCCCTGTTGTTTTGGTCGCGCCCCTGTCCAGCATCTCTGTTGGAATTTACAAATAAATTTAAGATCTGTTTTACACGATAGTTTAGTATTCTTGGAGCTTAAAGGCTCACCTGTAGCTGCTAGAGGAGTTGGAGCTGCCGCGGTAATTATCACCGCCGTTCCTCCTATCTGACCGATTACGGTCATAAGACTGACCGTGGTTCCTGTAGTTTTGATGCGGAGTAGCCGATTGGGATCGGTCTCCTCCTCTGTGTCTGTAAGATTTTAATAACATATAAGTTTCCAAGCAATAATGGCTCAATTGTTTAAGTCTGTTGGGTGAGATGTACCTCTTCTCCGGGCGCTCTAAATTCTCGAGCTCGTCCCTCTCAAAAAGCATCTCGATGTCCCGAGCTGCATTAGCTACTTGTGACACATTAGTGAATGTGGCACTCATCAATCTATCTGCAGTCCTAGTGTGAAGAGCCCAACGAAATTGCTTCACTTGCTCCTCTACGGTACCCGCAGCCTCCCCCAAGAATCCAGCCATCCTGAGGTATCGGTGCATGAACTCTATACTGTTCTCGCCATTATTCTGACGAATAACGTGAAAGTCCCTCTTCATCTTAGCTTGCTCCGCATGCGGGAAAAACTGGTCATAGAACATCGTCTTGAAACGTGCCCAAGTCAATGCAAGCTCCCAAGCATCTCCCCCATTGGACAGCTTCTGAGACCTCCACCAATGTAGAGCAGGACCCTCCAGCTTGTAAACTGCAAGCCTAACTTTGAAAACATCACCACAAACCATAGCCCCAAAAATTTTCTCTATATGGTAGATCCAGTCTTCTGCATCCGTTGGAGCTACAGTCTGCTCAAACAGTCGGGGCTTCTGCTTGTTGAACAGATCCAGCCAAGCGGGTAAAGTGGCAGGTGGTGGAGCAGGAGGGTTATTATTCTGCTGAGGTCCATTTTGATACTCAGCTCGGATCTCATCACGAATTTGGGGTAACATGGCTTGTATAGCAGCCTGAACAGCAGCAGCAATGGCAGCTGCATTAGGATCATTCTCGGTGTCGCGCCTGGGTGGCATCTGAAATAAAAGAGGATAAATCGACAAAACGTAAGAACCTGAAGTAATAAATCTGAATATGCTTAGTGTAATTCATGAAGGTATAGCTAACAAAACATGACATGAATACTGGTGAACGCCTAGGGTCAGTTCACAAAATGACAATTTCTGAAACATAAATCTGACATGAGTAAGGATGGACGCCTATGGTCAGTTCATCCATACAAAACTTAAGCGGCAAGGGTGAACGCCTATGGTCAGTTCACCAAAACGAAATGTTCTTGAAAAGCACATGCGATTAAGTATGGTCAGTCCTGTACCAACCGTTTACTTAATCAAGATTTTGAAAATCCGACTGATAAAATTCATGAGTAGCATGGAAAATAACGACGCCAAAATACAAGAAGTTCTTGGTGACTACCCACTAGTCACAGGTCAAGTTTTAGAGCCTACAGGTCGAACCTTGCGCTCTGATACCATAATTGTAACACCCCACTTGGATAAATGGACCGTTACGTGTATTTATGGCGTGTCATCAAAGCATGCAAGGCAATGTATTAAACATTAACTGACCAAACAGAAATACCGGGATCAAACATCGGTAGTCCAACAAGCCCAAAATATTAAAATTAAGTACTGAACGGAAAAGGACGAAACAGTGTCCAAACAACCAAAGTAAAGTAACGTAATGTGTGCATAAAAATAAAGGAGTCTGGATAGCTCCCATCCAAATGCACGTACTCTCTTAGAAGTCCTAAGATCGTCCCTGTGTACCTGCCGTTTGGAAACATGAAAGAAAACTACGGCTGAGCATAACGCTCAGTGGACAGATATAGCATGATAAGAATGTACTGAAAGTAAAGGAATAGGAGACAACAATGGAGCTATAAGACTGATATGCAACATGTGGTATAACTTTGCATGAAATCTGCAGGACCTGGTTCATATATTCTGAAACTGAAACATAACTTTAAATTCTGAAAACATGCATTTACTGTATTTTATTTGCCAGAGCTTATATAGGTCACGTGCTGTAACAACCGTGCATGAATAACTGGAGGGGTGACCTCGTCATGCTGTAGAGGGGTGACCTCTAAATAACTGTGCTGGGTGGAGGGATCAGCTCCAATGTGAAGGATGTAGAGCACACACCACATTCACCCTGATAACTTGTAACACATATAAGCCTAGGATGCATCCATACGCCCCACTAAAACATACATATAAAAATGGCCAACTAAACATGAGTGGGACGATGCAGGATATCACTCTCCTGCATGTGAGTCACGACACCGGTGCCTCTAGTGTCGTGGTTACGGTACCTCCGTAACTAGTACATAAACTGGTCGTGCTTGTATATAACGCTCAGGCAATTCTATTTAGTTATTAACATGATTACTGATAAGTTAAACATATACTGGGGAAAAACATTTGGCTGAAGATGGGAAATCCTAATCATGCGTAGGAAGGAAGTCCTTACTGAAAGAACGGAAAATCCGTACCTCTAGTCCAGTAACTGACTGAATGGAAGACTGAACGAATACTACTCGGGCTTCACGCGTGCTACATAATTAAAAGACGCGAATAAGTTAACTGATATCCGTTATCAAATTTTACTGGTCTTATTGGTTTCTTATTTATTTATTTCTGAAATTCCATACGTACAATTACGACTAAATCTGATCATTAAAATAATTTATTTTAATGTATTAACGTTATATTAATGGCTACGTACATCGTATTTCTGACGGTAATTATTTCTATAATAAGTATTTCGCTAAAATAGAAGTTCCTTAATTTAGAAACTTCTTAAATTGTTTAATTCGTTTTCCAATAATATACCCTTTTAAATATTTAAGAATTTATTCAATTTAATACACTTAAAACATATATAAAAATATTTGTAAAACAATTTAATTTAAAAGGTATAATATAACAATATTTATTTTATCATTTAAAACCCGTCCCGAGCTTACCGACTAACAAACTAACCTATACACAAAATCTGTCCACAAGAATTAGCGACAGAATTTGTGTCACTAAAACTGTCGCTAATTCTGTCCTTATTAAAACTGTCTATAACTAACAGTTTTTGCGACAGAAAGACTGTCGCTAAAACTGTCGCTAAAGCTGTCTAATATATCTTGTTTTCTGTCCATTTTTCCCCCTGTTCTATGTACTTAGTTCCCACTGTTTTAAATCCCATTTTCCCCCCGCTTGTTCTGTTTTACAACCAAACGCACCCTTATTGATTTGTGGCTCGGGTTTGGCAAGAAAAGAACGACCGAGACCTGCTGTGGTCTCGGCTGGGTCGTGCAGCAACACACCGAGACCCTATGGTCTCGGTTCCCTGATGTAAACAACCCGACGCACCCTCTTTTTTTTTTTTTTTTTTTTTTTTGCGGCTGTAGAAACAACACCCCCCTTAGGGTTTGCGATTGGTGTCAGATCAACCACACCGAGACCCCTGTTGGTCTCGGTTCGTGAATCACAGCCAACCCGACACCCCTGTTTTTGTTTTCTCATTTGAGTTTCGGAATAAAAAGAAAAGAAGAAGATTACCTTAATTGATGATTGAGAAACGATGGTTGGACATACGAATCAAAAGATTAAAGCATCAAAAGAACCCGACCCTTGTTCTTGATTTTTACTGGCGGCACTCTTCTTTTTTTTTTTTGTCTCTTGTGTCGGCAGGGAAAACAAAACCCTAACCCTTTATTTTTTTCTTTTTTTTTGGTCTGGTCGTAATACACAAAGGGGTAATACCCCGTTCCTTCTTGTTTGAGCTATTGGGCTTGGCCCAATTTCCTTTTTCTTTTTTTTTTTACACAAACCGCCTCTTTTCTTTCCTTTTATTTCTTATTATATTTTTTTTTTTAAATCTTGTATAATAATAACACTTGTAATAAATAGTACTTGTAATAAATTTCTCGCGTTTGTTTTGTTAAAAATTTCCACGTGTACATTTTAAGGAAAAAATATCCCGCGTAATAATAATAAACCGCGTATTTATAAATTCTCGATTTAAAATACGGGTTTTACAATATGATCAGTTGGATAAATGACTTCTTTTGAATAATTGGCTTCTTCTGAATAAATGGCTTCTTCTGATTAACTGACTTCTTTGGAATCAATGACTTCTTCGGAATAAACCACTAATAACTTTTGGATAACTGAAAGTGGGACATTCGGATAAATATATAAACCTTGTTCCAAAGATAATTTTCGGATAATGGACCGATTTTCGGGATATTGGACTTCTTTTGATAAAGTATACGACTTTCGGATAAGTATATAAACCCTTTTGCGAAAATACACTGTTTTCAGAAAATCACTACAATCCAAAACTTATAATTAAAAATCAATAGATCGTAGATTACAACAAGAAAAAACAGCCCGTAACCCAAAAATTACCCCAAAATGCCAAATTTGTTTTGTGATTTCTACCAAAATAGTTAAACCCAATGATTTGTTTACAACTTTAAACCATAAAATCACAAAAAAAATTCAAGATTTGAGATTAATTAAATCAAAACCCACCAAAATCTATCAAAACAAACACAAGAACAATCAATCAACCATAGCTCTTGATACCAATTGTAGGTCCTTAATTTCTTAGGATTGTACAAGTGTTGTAATGATCTAAAAGAGAGGGGGAGAGATGAAGATCTTGAGATGAACTAGAGAGAGAAAGGAAAGGAAAGGAGAGGTAGAGAGATAATATGATATTAGATAAATGAATGAAACCCACAACTACCCTTCCTAACATGATAGGAAGGGTATATATATAGCCCACCCTACATGTGGGCTTTATGGGTTATACTTACATAACTAGATCATGAGCGCAATTTACGTATATATCGTTGGACTGACCGATCCTTTCTAAATACGTAAAAACGTATTTCCAACAAGCATCTAGGGATGTGGTTGATAAAGGTGTCCCAATGGGGTCACATGAGGTCATACCATGCTTTTTTATTATCTCTTAACAATACTTAGCTTGGTTAATAAAGATACCACTTGGGGATTGGTGAACTTGAATTCCTAGAAAGAATTTTAGTTCGCCCATCATTGACATTTCAAATTTGTTGTGCATTACTTTTTCAAACCATTTTGAAAGTTTTGGGTTTGTAAACCAGAAAATAATGTCATCAACATAAATCTGCACAAGCAAAATGTCATCCCCATATTTATAAGTGAACAAAGTTAGATCAATGGAACCTTTTGAGAAACCTTTGGATGCCAGAAATTTCGAGAGCTCGTCATACCACGCCCTTGGAGCTTGCTTGAGTCCATAAAGTGCTTTGTGGAGACGATACACCTTGTCAGGATAATGAGGTTTGACGAATCCTTCCGGTTGTGTGACATAGACTTCTTCCTTCAAAGGACCGTTAAGAAACGTCGTCTTTACGTCCATTTGATAAACGATGAATCCCTTATGTGCAGCATAAGCAAGGAAAATCCTGACCGCTTCCATACGAGCTACTTGTGCAAATGATTCTTCAAAATCAATACCCTCTTTATGTCCATACCCTTTAGCCACTAGCCTAGATTTATTCTTGATGATCATGTTTTCTTCATCCATCTTGTTTTTCAAGATCCATTGAAGATTTAATGGTGTTACATCGTATGGTCTGTCAACAAGTTCCCAGACTTTAAGTCTTTCAAATTATTGAAGTTCATCCGTCATCGATTCAATCCAAGCGTGATCTGCCAAGGCTTCTTTGATATTTGTTGGTTCAGTTGTACTCACGGCGAGTGCGAACATACAAAAATCACCATCGGTTTCAAGTTGTCGTCTTTCACAAACAGGCTGTGAAGGGTTTCCAATTACTTGAACTAAAGGATGATCTCGGGTCCAATGATGTGTAGAAGGATGTCGTTGGTAAAATGTATGCATATTTGACGTATCAACATGGCGAGTAGAAGACTCTCCAAATTCGTGTACCGGTGTACCGAATGGGTTGATAAATTTGTGTTCGTCATTTAATGCATTGTCTGCTTGATTTTTGTTCTCTAGAGCAACGACAGTAGTTGTTGATGTTGTAGGAGCGGTTGTTGATGTGATATTCTGAGGAGATAAATCTGCAGCAACCCGTGTTGAAGTAGATGAAGTTGTATCCTTTTGTTGATGATGATCAGTATCATCATTCTTATCGTGAGTGACAGCGGAAGACTTTGATACAACATATTTCTCCCCTGTGAAATATTCATTATACATTGGCCCATATAGCATTTCCAACTCTTCAATTGTCGTGTTGGCTGTCATATATGCTCTTGGAACATTTCTTTGAACCAGCTTTGAACTTGACGGTTCATTGTTGTGGTCTTGAATTCCGAGTTCCGTGCGGTTGTGAACGGAAGTCGTATGTAGTTGTGGATCGGGACTTAAACTGTTTTGTTCAAGTGCCATCTCTTGTAATTCATCAAATCTGATATGAATAGTCTCGACTATCAATTTTGTTCTCTTGTTGTAAACTCTATATCCCTTAGACCGAGTTGCATATCCCACTAGAATACATGCATCACCTTTCTCTTTCATCTTATCCAAATTTTCACCATCTCGTATAATGTAACAAGTACATCCAAAAACGCGATGGTGTTTGAGTGAAGGTTTTCGATTATGAATTATGTGATATGGTGTCTTTTCGTGTCTTGGGATAATTAAGGATCGGTTTTGTGTGTAGCATGCGGTTGATACGGCTTCGGCCCAATAGAAAAGTGGATGTTTTAAAGCGGATAATAATGTTCGAGCAGCCTCAACTAAAGTATGATTTCGTCTTTCAACAACGCCGTTTTGTTCAGGTGTTCGAGCAATAGATGTTTCATGTTCAATTCCTTCGGTTTCAAAATAGTTCCTCAGAGTTGAATTCAAAAATTCTGTTCCTCTGTCAGTACGAACCACTTTTACTTGAGCTTGGAGACCACGTTGTATCAGTTTAAGGAAGTTGATGAGAACTTCGGGTGTCTCATCCTTGGACCTTAAGAAGTGAGTCCATGTGTACCTTGAGTAATCATCGACAATTACCATAATGTATT
This sequence comes from Glebionis coronaria, assembly GCA_025667525.1. Taxonomy (NCBI): domain Eukaryota; kingdom Viridiplantae; phylum Streptophyta; class Magnoliopsida; order Asterales; family Asteraceae; genus Glebionis; species Glebionis coronaria. The sequence goes on along the minus strand of JANFOE010001515.1, from coordinate 107,434 downwards.
TTTGATACTTTGAACACGCATGGGGACCACACAAATCTATATGAAGAAGATCTAACCGTCCTTTAGAGCTTGATGTAGTCTTTGTCTTGAAGCTACTTCGTTTAGCTTTACAAACCTCACAAGAAGAACAAAGATGATCTTTGATGAATTTCATGCTCGGAAGGCCTCTCACAATATCTTTCTTGGAAAGCAAGTTGATGGTATCAAAATTTAGATGAGATAAACGTTGATACCATAACCATGCGTGAGTCGTTGAAGCTTTAGCCATGAAGCAAATTGGAGTTGAGGAAGTTGTGTCTTGAAGTGAAATTGTGTAAAGATCCGTACCCCGTGAACCGGTGTGTAAATCATTCCCATCATAACCACGAACAAAACATGTCGACTTTCTGAAAGCAACCTCCAAATCCGCATCACAGAATTGACCAACCGAGAAAAGATTGTGATTGATCCCTTCGACGTAGTATACCCTTTTGATCGTGATATTCCCCTGAACCAAATATCCATATCCTAGAATCGGTGCAAATTGATCATTTCAGAATCGGACCGTACCCAGGAACTTCTCCACGAATTTAATTAGAAGCTTGAGATTCCCCGTCATGTGCTTCGTGCATCCGGAGTCCAGTGTGAAGAGAATTATTTGTATCACCTGTAGAAGAATTAGAACACGATGGAGAATTTGCTAAATTGGAGACCACGTTAGTTGTGATTTCAGAATCATTAGTGTCCTTAGCAACATTTAAAGGCATACTAACACTCGTTGTCACATTTTATGTCCTAACTTTAGGCATCCATTTATATCCTGGAGGACATTGATTAGCAAACCATCATTTCCACGACTTGCTAGCAGACTCATATAATTCCCTAATTCTGCTTCTAGGGTTCGTAGTGGTGGAGTCCGATGCAATACTTTTCTTAGTGGGGGTTGCACCAGAATGGTTCACTTTGCGTTTGGGTTTACCAACACTAATAGGCATCACAACTTGCTTCTTAGTTCTAGTATCTACGCCTTTCACATTATTCATAGCACACAGAGAATGATTAGCATTAGCACATTTTCCATATTTGACACAAATAAATTTAACATTCAAAGCATTCAAATCATTCAAACCATTCAAATCGTCATTACACGCGATTACAGACTTTTTATTCTTATAAACATTCAAATTCCTAGGGTGTTCTTCTACTTCCTTCATCTTCCCTTGACTCTTGTGTTTCCAAACCTTATCATTCACTTGAGTGCGCTTAAGCTGAGGTCGGCTAACACTAGCAGTGGAGACTACTCCTGTAGTAGAATACACACGAGTATTACTGTTTCTAGAAGTCTGAGGCGATTGAATAACTTTGTTTGTGGGTTTAGTGGTCATTCTATACATCCCTGGTTTAATCACATTATTGTGCTTAAAGCTTGGTGCTAGAGTATTCATTATGGGTTGAGTCTGTGGTAACCTTTTCTTTCCATCCATCTTGGGGGCAAACATAGGTTTTGCAAACGAGGAATTTGAGAAAGCGGATGGTTTTCCCAAGATAGAGGATCTATGCACTTTATAGGCATTGGGTTGTCTAACAACAGGTTTCTTAACGTTAGGTTCCACAACTTTCCCACCCATCTTAGCAACGAGTTTCTTCAACTCTGCTATTGCTATGTCTTTTTCTTGTAACTGAGCTTTCAAATCTGAAATATCAAGACTTTTTTCGTTTAGTAATCAACATGACTCAGATAATTTTACTTCCAAAGGTGTATCATTTGAAAAATTGCCAACTTTGTTTTGCAAAGCAAGTTCAAGTCAATGACAATGTTTTTGAAGAAAATCATATCTATGTTGAAGTAATGAAAACTCTTTATGGTCAATTTTATTCAAAAGCTCAGTTTCAAGACGTTCACACTCTTTGACTTGATCAAGATATTTGCATGCAACATCAGAATATTCATCGATATCAGAACAAGATGTAACATAGACCCACATAATATCTTTTGAGAGGCATTCTTGCAAGAGTAGATCATAGGCTATAGAAAAATCGTCTCTTTCAGGTTAATGATCGTCAATTTCTTCTACAAGAGATTCCACATATTTCAAATCGTCAAACATTTCTTGCTCTATTAAATTCTAAAATTCCAAAGCATGTTTCTTTGTTCTTTTCGCAAGAGGGATCAAAATAGTTTTCACAAGAACAGTTATATCGTGAGGAATTTCTTTATCACCTTTCAAAAGTTCACGTTTTTTCCAGTCATCATCAACAACCTTTTTGAAATTTTCAATGTTACTCTTGAGAATACTAAGTGCTTGCTTACTCTTGCTTATAGAAGCTTGATGCGGAAAGTACCCGATATATTTTTAAACATTAGTTTTCTTAGTGGCAAAAACATGTCTACATTTAATTCTTATTTGCGCACATTCGTAAAATATTTGCTCACGAGACTTCTGTTTTTGTGGTTTGAAAAATGTAAGACGTAATCACACGACTTATAGATCAATAAATAAAGATAATGAAGAACAAGATAAAAACAAAGAATAGAATATGAGATTAGATGAAGAAGAAAGAGAAAGATACAATGAATGTGTAATCCTAGTGAGAGAAACTAAGGAGAGTTTCTCTCTCTAATAACAAGAAGAATGGAAAACACTATGTGAGACACCCTCACACAAATGAGGTTGGATTGGCCTTTTATAATAAGGCTTACAAGTTTGGGAGGCCTTCCTCATTTGTGTGTTCGGGACTAATTCCCGTTACATACATAACAATAACATATAACTCTCGGCACCATTACGTAGCATTTTCCACGAGCTTCGCAACGGTATATTATATGACCATCACTTTAAACACTTCTAACAATCTCCCCCTAAGGGGTGGTCATATAATATGTGACTTCACTTCTTTGACCATCACTTTAAATACCTCTAACAATCTCCCCCTAAGTGGTGGTCATGTAATATGTGACTTCACTTCTTTGTTGTTGCAGACTTTGAAGCTCGTTGTCTTGAGAGTTCCTGCATAGTTCCTTTCATGACTTGTGATCTTGGATCTTTGATCTTTGCCTTGACTTGATCTTTAAACTTTTCCAACTTGTGTTCTTGTGTCTTTCTCCACATACTCATTCTTTTTTTGTGTTGTCTTGAAAGCTTGTTAACAATCTCCCTTGATTATCAGAGTAGCAAAAGTCTTTGTCTTTAGTTGTTGTTGAGCTTTCTTCATTTACTTGAGTATGTGGTCTTGAATCACGACTCTTGAGATTACGCCACCGTTTGCATTCCTCCGGTTTCCCGTTATACAGTACGAATATTGTACCTGTGATTAGGTAAGTTCAAAGAATTTCCTTGACAGGGTTTCCGGCTGTGGTAGCCGTTCTCATTACTTGAACATCTTGAAAGATAGTTCATAGAAAATAGTGAATCATGCAGTTCCATTCTGCTGATTAAGTCATCAATTTAGTTTCCTGGAACAAGTTTGAATCAATTAATAATTAAACCATTGTTGCTTTCTAGTTGACACAAGTTTGATTCATATAGTTACCTACTGCAGTGCTGTTTGCTGATGACACTAGAAGGATTTCCATTCGTCACTGTAAGTACTAATAAGTATTACTCTGAATGTTCTGGCAAGATCATAAAGATATTGCGTAGAGACCTGGAACGAGTTTGAATCAATTAAGAATCAAACCACTGTTGCTTTCCAGTTAGCATATGTTTAATTTAAGTGAATCTTACATATGACCTACCGCAGTGCTGTTTGATGTTAACACTGGAAGGATTTCCATTCATCACTGTGAATACTAGGGAGTATCACTCTGAATGTTCTAGCTATACAATAAGGATAGAGCGTAGGACTCTGTGAATTATCGCTTGTGTTCTAATGATGAACAACAATTGATATATGGATTAAGTGTCCTAATGAGAATTTTTGATGAATCTCGTTGGCTCAAGACTTTATAAGTGCACGTTTATTTGGTGATCAGAGGCTGGAGCAGACTGCCACCTATTCAATATCTACTATCTCAGAATGAGTAAGTTGATAGAAATGAGTTGAACTCCGTGACAATAAAACAAACTTCTTTTAAGAGAAGCTTGATTAGGCTGGGAAGGGTTGTGTTTTGCATCACTGGGTCCATGATGCTTTGTCTTCGATACCAGAAATCATCAACGTGATTCTGATAGTAGATGTATTGACCGGGTTTCTGCCTAAGTTGTATGGAGGGCTATTTTCTTTTCACCCTTTATCCTTGCATTTCTTTTTCATTCTTTAACCCCTTCAATGCTTACCAAAACGTCATAACTAGCACTTTGTTTTGATTGTTCCAGTGCTAGCTTAAGTCATTAGTCGGCATTATTTCCGTACACTCAACTACTCCATCTTTCCTAAGGACTTCTAAGTTCTAATGGATTGTCCCTGGGAAGATCCCTCCGGTTCTAGTTGGATCATAGGACGAATAACTAACCACCTTTTGACACCAATATCGTCGTGAATAATTGTGTTGAAGGTATAGATATCGTAACCAGAAAAACTTTCTAAATCACCAACAACGCTCCCCTTACAAATGTGCTTCAAAATGCGAAATCAATTAAGTAAACATTTTGCACATGTTAGGACGAGAAACCACTTGAATCAAAGATCTTATCCAAAAATGAAACATTTTGATCACGTCTTAATCACTATTCTCCCCCTCAAAAATTGCATGTGTTTGTTAAATTTTTTATATACTAGTGATGTAACATGGAGAGAATAATGTTTCATGAAAATTTGGAACTATATGTTATGAGATTTTTATACTCCCCCTAGAAAAAGGATACTGATAAGAATAGGGGTGTATATGAGCACACAATTTTGAAATAATTTGAATAAAATCTATTGAAAATACCTTGAAAAATTATGCTCAAATCCAAGAAAATTTAATTTCCCGTTGTTGAGGAAGAATGTACATAAATGAACATTTTCCTTGAGTTCCTGAGCTTAAAACTTTGAATGTTTTAATATAAGCCCATGACCGAGAAAAATTAATTTTCCGTTGTTGAGGATAAGTCAAAGACTTTCCTTTCTTTGGAGACCGGGTTATAGTCTGACATGTGACTATAAGCCATTATGTTGAGCTCAAGACGTTGAATGTTTTGTGACAAGCTCAACCCGTGATAGATTGCTCTACCCATTATTAGGATAAGTTATCTCTAAAGATACACTCTCCTTTATTTGAATTTCGAGTTACAGTCTGACATTTAACTGCAAGTCGTTTACATGAACTTAAAAACATGGAATGTTTTTATCGAAAGTTCATGACCGAGAAAATTCTATTTTCTCGTTGTGAAGGATAAGATATCATCCATGATAAGCTTTCCTTTCTTTGAAGCACGAGTCACAATCTGAAGTAATTGAAAATCATCTGAAGAAAGAGGAAATGACATGTTTTGAAAAACATTTGAACTTTCATTCGAGCTTTATGTACACACCCGTGTCGTTATTGAGCGACATTTCTAGGCACGTCCATATTATCGAAACTGAAAGACATGTCGAGAAGAATATTTTTGGTATTTTTTTGAAAGATTTTTTTATTTTTTATTTTGTTTTTATAGGTTTTATATTTTTGTATTTTGATTTTTTCAACTTTTTGGAAAATAATCCAAAATAGGCCTTTGTACAGCAGAAGAGGGTGATGTCGAATGTACAGAATTGGAACCTTTTGAAGAAGTGGATTCACAATCCGTTGTTGTACCTACAATGACAGAAGAAGAGTTTGCACAAATACTAGTTTTAGGAGTAACAAATGCATTTTCTACATTCAGAACACTCGTATTCCTGCTGGAGCGGGTGTCATCACTCTTCTCGATGGGAATCCACTTAAGACCAACTTTCTTGAAGATCCTACCCGTTGGTTTCCACTGAATACTAGATCTAGGAGTAGTGTTCTCTTGCACAACAGAAGACTTCTTAGGAGAGAAACTAAGTCCCGCATTGATCCGCCTTGAAGATTTCTTGTCATTGCTTTTCTTTGTGACGGGTGTGAATCTCCTTCGTGTTTGATGGGATTCTACATTATTTCTCTGTGCGAAGGAACGAGAGTTTACCTCATAGAGGTATTGCAGAATGTAATGAGCATGGTTTCCATAGTGAATGCCCTTTTTGCACGTGGGGCATATAGGGAATTCGGGATTCTCAAAAGTCCTTGTGTACCTAGGTTTTGTTGTCCGTTCAGGCACCTTGTTCGATACACGACTACTCATTGGTGGTTGCCAATTCCTAGGTTGATGGTAGGGATCCTAGGTTTTGGTTGACTACGATTAGGAGTGTGTTGAACTCTAGCAGATGGTTGTTACTAGGTGGTGAATACACAAGGTTTACTTTCTGAATGTTCCCTTTTGGCATACCCTTCCCTAGATTGTTGGTGTGAACAACATCATTTGACCCTTTAGATTCCTTTGTGGGCGTAGGATTCACATGCTTGGGAGTACTCTTAGGAGTAGTGGAAGGTGGTGCATTCACATGGTTGGATTTAGCAAAAGTGGGTTTTCTAAATGGTGGAACGTAGGGTGATATGGCTGGTTTTGGAACAGTTGATTGCACATCTTTATTAGGAGGTAACCTAGAAACATTAGAAGGCGGTTTTCCTAAGATAGATGGCTTTGGTACTTTGTACGCTTTGGGTTGTCTAACAACTGATTTTACAACCTTAGGTTCCACAGTTTTTCCACCCATCTTTTCAACAAGTTTCTTCAACTCAGCAATCGCGATGGCCTTTTCTTGCAACTGCACTTTCAAGTCAGTAATTTCCAAACTCTTCTCATTCAATCCGTGAAATGATTCAGAGAGTTTTACTTACAAGTTACCATCATTTGGAACTTTTCCAACTTTGTTTTGTAGAGCAAGTTCAAGAGAATGACAATGTTTCTGAAGAAAATCATGTCGGTGTTGAAGAATCGTGAACTCTTTTTGATTAACATTTGTTGAAGGCTCACTGTCACGACATTCACCTCCTAACTGAGCTTGCAGTTGTTCGATTGTTTGTTGCATTTCATTGGAAGCTTTATCATACGAAAGTTTGTCATCCTTACATTCATCACATTTTTTGACATAGTTATTCCAAAGATCGGTGAATTCGTTATCCTTTTTGATGACATAGGACTCCATTTTCTATTTCGTACAATTAAGCTCATTTTGGAGGGTTTCATTTTCTGACACAAAGATGTTGACCGCCACGGGTTTACTTTGATCACAATCACCACTGTCACTTGCTTTCGAGAAACGTTCAAGATCGCTTTCCAAACCTTTAATTCTATCAAGAGATTCATCAGCCTCCTTCGCCAAAGATTTAAAGTCTTCAACAAATTTGGCTAGTTCTTTTAGAAATGCGTGTTCAAGGTTGCTTATCCTAGCGTCAACTTGATTAATAAGCGGATTAATCTCGTTGTGAAGAATTTTCTAAACTTCAGTGTGAACGGGTGAAGTAAAGTTTCCTCCAGTAATTTTGGAGTTAACAACACTTTTGAGAATGACAAAATTATCTTTGAGCTCGTTTAGATACCGTCGTGCAACACTTGGTTTAGGAGGGTTATCCGTCAATTCGTCACTCGGTAGCAAAAGCATTTCAGTACTCGTTTTAGACCGAACAAAAACAATGGAAGGATTAAATTTCGGATAATAAACGGGTGTCACTTCTTTATCAAGCTTTTTCATGTCACTTCTTTATCAAGCTTTTTCATTCTTAAACGAGTCTCTGTTGCAAGATCAGTAGTTTTCTCAGAATCATGCACACTAGGAGGATCATGCTCATCAGACAAGAGCACACTACCATTATATAGAATTTGATTTGTGGCCTGAACTTGCTTAAGATATTCGGGATTAGGAGGAAGGGGACAACCTTAAGCCAATTTGTATCGAGTGTAATTTATCTCATTCACTTTTGGTGCAAGCATATTTATCGTCTGCATAGTTTGGCCACATTTTACCAAAAGGTTGTCTATTTCCCTAATCCTATCCTGAGCTTTGAAAAAATCTTCAAGAAGCCCATCTTCTCGAATTTTGAAATCATGTTTCAGCTTTTTTTATCTTCTTTTAAATCCAAAATAATAGATTTTTCAGTTGAAAGCTGTTTATTAAGAGAGGTGATTTCATCATTCAATTCGCTTATCTTTTTAGCACTACTTAAGTGTAAGGCATTTAATTTCTTAGTTGTGCATTTTTCTTGATAAACCGACGTAGCATGAGCTTATTCAAGTTCTTTAGTTTTAGCATGATGAATCTCAAAACTTTTCTCCCGTTCCTTATATCCTGCAAGCTCAGTGGTCAATTTGGCATTAGTTTCTCTAAACTTATTATTAACCACATTCGCATTATCAACATCCTTGGCAAGCTTATCAAATAATGATTTATAATACGCATGCTTCTCGTCAGGAAGGGTTGTAGGTTGGGCTACTTGATCTCCACTAAGGTCCACACTGGGCGCATTAGAAATAATATGGGTATTATTCGTTTGATCCACGTATGTCTTAGTGTAGGGGTCATGTGACTCAGTATACTCTTCCTCGTGATTAGACATATTATATAACTCATTATCATATAAACGTGTAGGTACCTCAGAGTATCCGTCTGAATCATACACAGGAGCTTTGTCAGTCTGAGTTATTGATGTTGATGCTTGCTGCGAATTAGCCATCAAGATGGAGTCGGTAGTCACCTCTTCTTCCTCATCATATTCTGCTACAGATGCCATGAGATAAAACTCGTCAGCTAGAAGTGGAATTCCTGCTTCTTCCTTTTGTGCTATAAGAAGCTGAGACTGGAGATGGGCAACATCCCTCTTCTTTCTGGCAGTGCTATCGCGATTCTCAATACCCGCAGCATCAATGTCTTGTTGATATGTCATCGAAGAAGTCATATGAAAACAGGATCACAATTCGTAGAAAGCAGAGTGTTGTAGTTAAAATCCCCTAAATTTGATTAAATCCCCTAAAAACTTCTCCAGAAACAAAAAATTCCAAGGCCAAAATATTTTTGGAATATTTTGAGATCTTCGGAATAATTGACTATTTTCGGAATAACATGTATTTTCGGAAAAATCAATAATTTTCTGAAAAAATTCAATTTTCGGATAAACTGCCAATTTTCGGAAAAATGAGGATTTTTGGATAAAAGTAAGATTTTCGGAAAATGGTATGTTTTCGGATAAAAGGAAGTTTTCGGAAAACTGGGAATTGTCAGAATAATGGTTATTTTTGGAATAAGGGTATTTTCGGATAAATCTTTGGAATAAGGGTATTGTCGGATAAAAAGGGTTTTTCTGAGTAAGTTGTATTTTCGGATAAAAAGGGGTTTTTCGGAATAAGGTATATTTTCGGATAAAAGGGTTTTCGGAAAAATGTGGTGTGTTTCTTCGGAATAAATTGGGACTTTTGGAATAAAGGATATTTTCGGATAACAGGGTTTTTTCGGAATAATATGGTTTTTTCGGATAAGTTGAGATATTCGGATAAGTTGAGATTTTCGGATAACTAAGTTTCTTCGGAATAAGAAACCCTTTTCCGAAGATATAAGATTTTTGGACAAATCTGTACCTTCAGAATATGACCTTCCCTTCACAAGCAAACTAATGAAGTCGAATCCACAAAAATCACGAACACCTACCAATCAAAACCCACGAATCAATACCCAATCAAACCTGATCAATTCGAACAATCAAATCCAAAAACCCACGAGATATAAATCCAAAATCAACACCAAATCAAAACCAAAGCTAACTATGAATCCCTTAGCGAATGATACCACTTCTAAGACGTAATCACACGACTTATAGATCAAGAAATAAAGATAATGAAGAACAAGATTAAAATAAAGAATGGAATATTAGATTAGATGAAGAAGAAAGAGAAAGATACAATGAATGTTTAATCCTAGTGAGAGAAACTAAGGAGAGTTTCTCTCTCTAATAACAAGAAGAATGGAAAACACTATGTGAGACACCCTCACACAAAGGAGGTTGGATTGGCGTTTTATACTAAGGCTTACAAGTTTGGGAGGCCTTCCTCATTTGTGTATTCGGGACTAATTCCCGTTACATACATAACAATAACATAGAACTCTCGACACCATTACGTAGCATTTTCCACGAGCTTCGCAATGGTATATTATATGATCATCACTTTAAACACTTCTAACAAAAAATTCATAAAGACTATTTTCATAAGCATAATTATATGGTTTCACAAAGTCTTTATATACTGGTGATCTACTCTCCTCTTCAAAACATAGTGACTCGTCACTATCAGGCCTAACAAGAAGGCAATCAAGGTCGGTCCATGGGACTCCTAAAGATAGAGTCGTAGGTTCTCAGATTGAGCTTGCTCGAGGTACTTAGGACCAGCAAAACTAGGTTTACCCTTGAAAATCGAACGAGGTGCCAACATTCGCATGGTTTGAATAGATTGATTTGTTTTATAAACAATTTTCTTATGAAAATCAATTTAAACTTCAATTTCCACGACTTTGTCGATGTCTTTTGCTTGTTTAATTTTGAAAGATTTTTGCAAGTTAGCAACCTCTTCCGTCTTCGAAGTGACTAGTTTAGTTTTATCCTCTTGAAGAAAACCAATCTTTTGAGTTAACTCATTCACTTTAGTGGTAGCAAGATACGTTTTGTGTCGTTCCATACTTAAAGAAGTGTTATAATTACGTTTCTCTTGTTCTAAAGGCTTAAGAGTTTCGTTATATTTAGTTTCAAAGACTTCCTTTACAGTAGTAACAACACCCCCTTTGTACCTTGCAAGCTCTTTGTCTTTTTGAATAAGCTCAGGTCTGCAGCTTGCTAGAAGCTCACTAGATTTTATGATTGCAGCTTTGCTTTCTTCAAAATTTTGAGTGAGAGTAGCGTTTGCCTTCTTTAATTGCTTTTGACTTTTTGTAGTTTCTTTGATATCTTTTTATAAAGAAGAAATTAAGTTAGCAAGCGCAATACGCTCCTCATCATCATCATACTCATTTGCATGTTGATCATCCTTAGACTCATTATTGCACATGTCTGATGAATCAAGTGTGGTATTGCTATCAACCGTTTCCATCATACATGTATCAGTAATGGCTTTGGGTAGCTCACAATGCTCATGAATATTACTAAACACATTATATTCCTCTTTAGTGTGTAACTTATCGATTGGCTCAGCATCAAAGATAGGACCATTGTCATCTTCAATGACGTTGAGAACTTCTTCAACCTTTGCCATGTATGAGTAATGTGCTTCAAGTTCTTGGTCGGAGGCTTCATCATCAGTGTCATCAAGCATTTCTCCTTCCTCAGCCGACAATTTAACCCCAGCTTCCATCTTCTTGCATAACAGCATCTTTTCCTTATGATAGCCAGAGTCTCGAACCCGTTTCGGCTTCCTACATTCCTTTGCCATATGGCCATAACCTTGACAATTAAAGCACTGAATCCCACTTTGTTGAACCACTTGAGTTCCAACAGTTTCCCTATTCCCAACAACAGTAGCAATCCTCTGAGTATCATACTTAGCAGTTTGTCGATCATACCGTGCAGAACCCTCAACATGTGTTGGTTGTCGTCGATCATACCTAGGAGGACATTCATCACGTCGACGTGTGTCATACCTTTGAGGAATCTCAACATATCGGTTCCTTGTGTTAGATGATGTTCGAAGATTGTTGTTGGTAGGTTTGTATATATTCTTGTAAGATTTCATTATGAAAGCAATTTGTTGTTTCATTTCCCTATCCTTCTAAGCGTGTTCTTCATCACTGTCCTCTTCAGATGATGGTGATGATGCTCTTGGTTCTTTGCCTCGTGATCTTGTGGGAGCTGAAGACTTAGATGAAGTGTAATATCTTGGTGAGGATGATTGAGTGGAGTATGATTTGGGAAAACGAGAGTGATGATCTTGGACGTGTTGAGTGGTAGACACCAAAGCAAGTGGATTAGCAGTCTTTGCTATCCTTTCAGCTCGAAGTTCATTCGCCTAATTCTGAAATTGTTTCAAAATGTCAAAGAGCGTGTGATAGTTGACCTCGTCTAACTGACTCTGTTGTTTCACCAAAGTTACAAACCGTGTCCACTCTGGTTGAAGTTGTTGTAGAAATTGCACATTGACTTACATGGTGGAGACTTGCAAATTGTTTCTTGTCATGTAATTCATCATCTTGTATAACCTTGAGTAATATGAATCAATTGATTCCCCATCCAATGAAGTAAACTTGCCAAAGTTCAAGAACAAGTTAGTTTTGACATCTTGCTTGTTAAGTGATTCTCCTTGTTGCAAGCGTTCAATGGCAAACCACATTTCTTTTGCAGTATAGCCCGCATCAACCGTTGAGTAAATATCATCCCCAATCCCACTTAGAATCAAATAGATTGCTTCTTTCCCTGCATCAATCCAAGCACGTTTCTCTTTCGAAGTGTTCTCATATGTTTCCTCAATTGTTTGCTCATCGGAACCGGCTGTCGAGTCGGTTGCTGGAATTGCAGGATTGGTTATTGTAGTGAGAGTATAGGGTCCTTATTTGATGCAACTCGGAGAAGATCACCATTTGGTTTAGTATCAAGATATCGAATAAAACGTGATTGCCATTGTGCATATCGACCAGTCACAACCATTGGTGTTCTTTCTTTGTTACCCGCCACCATGATGTTGTTGTTTGTCACACGATACTCTTGAGTAGAATTCATTTCGAGAAACTTGAAATTGTTGAAGTTAAAACGGATCTTAAGTAGATGTGTTGTGATTGTTGTTGCCGATGAAAAATGTTAAAATCCCCTAAAAAGTGTCTTCACAAGTAACCAAAAATTCGAAGGCGAAAAATCACACGATTGTCAAAAGTTTTCACTTTTGTAAAAAATTTCCATATTCGGAATATTGGCAATTTTTCGAATAAATGAGTCTTTTTCGGAATATTTGCACTTTTTTGGATAAATGAGTCTTTTCGGAATAAATTGCACGTTTCGGAATAATGCACGTTTTCGGATAAAATTTTATGATCTTCGGACAAATTGGGATTTTCGGAAAAATGTACCTTTTTCGGATAAATGTATTATTTTCGGGAAAATTGTTGATTTCGGATAAATGGAGTATTTTCGGAAAAGTTTCACTTCTTCGGATAATTCAAGGTTTTCGGATAATTTGCAATGTTTTTCGGATAATCTAGGGATTTTCGGATAAATGGATGTTGTTCGGAAAAATGAGGATTTTCGGGAAAAGTACACTTTTCGGAATAATTCACTTTTTCGGATAAATGTATATTTCAGAATAATGAGCTATTTTCGGATAAATTTGATTTCTTTGGATAAAGGTGTATTTTCGGAAAAAATCTGCGGATAATGCTCGAATTTCGGATAAATCAAAGAAAATACTTACCTTCGGATAAATCCCTTTTCGGATAAATCCCTTTTCGGATAAATCCCTTTTTTCGGATAAAGGAATTCGGATAAATGTTGATCTTCTGAATGTAAAAACCCTTATCCGAATGTTGATTTTCGGATAATTGACTTCTTCCACTTTCGGAATATAAAACCCTTTTCCGAAAACAACTAAATCAAGCCACTGTTCTACGAACCGTACCCCAAAAACAATCCAAACACCCCAAAAACTTGCGATTTTAACCACAAAAACTTAACCAAATCCCTACCACAACTATGTAAGAGATTTATATCACGATTTAGAGCCCGAAAAAACACTAAAAAAATTGAATTCAAGATGATTTGAAGATAAATCACACGAATTAATCGCTAAAAGCAACAACCAATCACTAATCTACGCTGTGGCGATTGATACCAAATGTTGTTCTCATATTAAATCACTTCACCATGGTTGATTAATTGAAATAAAGAAGAAAGATAGATGATTTCTAGATAGAGAAAGTAGAGAGAAGATGGAGAAACTATGTGAATATTAGATTAAATGAAACCACCTACCTCTCCTAACATGCTAGGAGAGGTATATATAGTCGGACTTACATGTAGCCTTAATGGACTATACTTGTTTAATGGGCCGGGCTTGAATAAAATGCTTAGTACCTTAAAAGAGGCCTTTTAAGCTAGCCATCAAGCCCGTAATGTCACAACTATTATACTAACTATTACAACGTTCTAATAAATATTACAATAGAAACCTATGACCGAACATTCTTGTTTGACTCAATATTTTGAGGCTAACAAAGACTCCTTAAGAACCAACACCTTCCAAATATGAGCTACCATAAGCGCCTTGTTAAAGATGTCGAGACGTATAACACCTAGACCACCCTCATCTTTAGGAAGACAAACCACTTCCCAAGAAACCTTCGCTCTCCCTTTTTTCATACTATCGTGGCACCATAAAAACGCTCTCATAATCTACTCAATATCAAGCAAATCACGAGATGGAAGAATAAACATTGAGGACCAATAAATATGCATCGACCCAATAACTGATTTAACAAGATGTAATCTTCCTGCTGCTGACAACACTTTGTTTTTCCAACATTTACCCGAGCCTTAACTTTTTCAATTAACTCCTTACAATCACGAAATATGAGTCTCGAGGAAACAAGAGGAACACCAAGATATTTAACAGGTAAAGTACCTTCTTCAAAAGGCAGAATTTGAAGAATAGTGTGACAATCCGTCAATTTATGGTCAATATTTTATTCTCAATATTTATTTGAAAATATTATTTCATGAACTCACTTATTTTTGGGAAGAAATTTGGATTTACGTCTTGGAGTAGCATCGACTACGTCAAAACCGGAGGATTCAAAATTTGTGTTGGTTCTAAATTTGTCCATGAATATTATTTTGGAGTTCTAAATTTGTGTTGGTTCATAAACTCACAAATTTACGAGAAGAGATTAGGACTTACGATTTTATTTTAACGTCCTTTACGACTAAACCGGAAACCCTAGGAGTACGTATTTACGTTTTCGAACTCCGTTTTTGATGAAACAATTTTTATTAGATTCGTTTTGTGCCGTTGATTCATAAATTATAAAAACGTTTTTCGTAAAACGACCCGAGGGCACGCAAATCGAGGAAACTAGAATCGAGGAGTACCCGTAATTAAATGGGGATGAGACAAGTGGGACACTTGCCCCACCCCCACAAACCCATGGCTACACTAGACACCACATCACAAGATGTGGCAAACATATAGCTTAAAACTTACACATGTAAGTTCAGCTTACAAAGTAAGCTTTCACTACACCAAAAACTAGCACTTGACAAAACCACTCACACAAACCATTGTTCTCATTTTCCAACATGCAAACCACACAACTCTCCTCCCTCTCTCTCTAGAAATTCGTCTACTTCCACCCTAAACACCCTCATTTGATCAATTTAAACCACAAAATCATGTGTTATTCACACATATGTTGAAGCCCTTTTGAAGCTCTATGGATTGGTGGTGATTATAACATGTAAAAAGGAGTTTTCAAGGGAGTTTGGGGCTGATTTCTCAAGGAGTTTTCATGAAGAACAAGGGATGATTTTTGGAGGAATCTACAAATACTTGGTGATCCTAGAAGTGGTGTTGATATCTCATAAGATTGGTTACCCAAAACCATGTCTTGTTCATCCAAAAGCTCATCATTTCATCACTTTGGTGGTATAAAGATTTTCCTCCTCATCCTCTTATTATTTTTGATTATGTAAACTTGTATTTCTTTTACTTATGTATATGTATATGATGATGAATGATGATTAAAAATATTGTGTGGTTCAATGGATGCACACATACAAGATTCGTAACCGCAACTTCTGGGATATTCCATGCCGTGGTAATATCTCTTGGGGATGGAGAAAGTTATTGCAGATTCGGCCTCTTATTCGGGAGTTTATTTGGCACTCTGTTGGTAATGGTCAGGCAACGTCACTTTGGTTTGATAAATGGTGTTCTATTAGTCCTATTGCCGGGTTTGTGTCGTCGCGTGACATGTATCGTGCAGGTCTTACGGCTGCATCCAAGGTCTGCGATGTGATTCATGGTAATAGCGTGGTTTGGCCTAATTTTCTGGTGGTTAAATATCCTGTTCTTAATTCCGTTTCTGTTGGACATGTGGATTCTAATACGGTGGACAGGATTGAATGGAGGAATGGCTCGGGTACTGTGCAAAAGTTCTATGTGGCTACTGTTTGGCAATCTATTCGGCCAATGGACATTCAGGTTATTGGTGCAAGGTTGTTTGGTTTTCAGTTTGTATCCCAAAGCATGCGTTTAATCTTTGGCTGATTATGAAACGTAGGCTGAAAACGCAAGATAGACTGTGTTCTTGGGATGTTGCTCATTCTAATATGGCATCGTCTTGTTTGCTTTGCTCATCACAGCCAGATTCGTACGACCACCTTTTTTTTTACTGCTCTTTCTCGAAAAGGATTTGGCAGCATATGGCAGATTTGGCTAACTTCCATCAGGTGCACTTTAATGTTTATGATGTGGTGGATGATCTTGTTCCTTTGGCTGCTCGTAGGACATCTACTAGTATTATTAGGAAGCTTGTTCTTGCGGCTACGACGTATTTCATTTGGCAGAAACGAAATGAGAGGCTGTTCAATAATTCTAAGCGTTCGGTTTCACAAGTTATTGAAGCTATTACGGCTGCAATTCGGTTGAAGCTGGTTTCGTGTCGTTTCAAGAAGTCTAGACGTGGTTTAGAGCTTTTGGATCGTTGGAAGACATCGGACTTAGTTTTAGATCAAAGATGGTGTTTTCCATTTTTGTTCTTGTTTGGTCAGGTGGTTATTTCCTATTGGGGTTATAGGTTTTGTAGTTCGTTTGTAGTATCGATTGGCATGTCTTTCGATCATTGAGTAGTTCAAGCTTCGCTTGAGGTTAATGTGGTATTTCAGCCACATTCCATTGTACTTCATTGATTTTTTGGTCTAATATATTTTACCGGGGTATGAATTCCCTTTTACCCAAAAAAAAAAAATATTGTGTGGGGATTTGGTGTTGATAAACATGCTTAAAAAGATGGACAAACTACATGTAAAATGGGTAAATCTTGTTTAAATGGTAGGCTGTATAAAGACAGTAAAGAACCACATGTTAGACTGATAAAATGATGAAGTAGAATCCATTTACAGTAAGCTATGGGTCTTGTACACATGTGAGAGTTGGCCATGCAATGGAATCATTGTAATGAGTGAGATATGATCAAAACAAGTTTAAAGTACAAATCTGAGTTCACTGTTTTGGACGATTTTTAGAAAATACTTAGAGGATGATTCAACAGTAGCTATAGAAGAGTTAAATGGAGCACATATCATGTAGTTTATGTGATAAAAATTTGAGCTTCTATCTCCATATAGAACTCTAGATATGGCAGTTTTGGTGAAGAGGAAAATAAAAATCAGATTTTTGAAATTAAAGTATAATATTATTATATAAGCACTCAAAATTATATTGTATAAAATGTAAAACTAAAACCCACTAACTCATGAATTTTATTTATATAAATATGTTAAAGGTTAAATAAATGGATAAATTATAAAAATGGTAGTGGAATAATATTTATAAGATATAAAAACTATAAACTTGATTTTACGACTTTTTCGGCTATTACCGTAAAATTAACGTTTTTGTTAAATAAAACTTAGATGGTTGGACCCGTCCAATGTGAACTTTATAAAACTCATATACTGATATATAAACATATAGAAAAAGTAAAAACCAATAAAACCCGAACTATATAACATACGGACATTAACGGGCTAAGTTAACGTTATTGGACTAATAATACAACAAAATGGGCTAAAACACTTATAAACTTATTTATTGGGCTTAACCCATTTAGGCCCAACTTGTAAGGTATAGATACTGATAATATAAGTATAACATGGATTAATACAAGTTAAAGAACTTATAATAAGTTTATTGGACCTAAAACACGTAAATAGGTAAAACTAGTAAACTAGTATAAAAGTTATCAACATATAACACTAAAATGAGTAGACGAGAATATGTAAACCCACTTGATCATCATATATATATATAATCATCATATGTATACATAATTGTTATTTTTATAAAGTCATTGGACAAACGTCTAAGACCGATTATTATTTATATAGGTTTCCGTGATTGATGCACGTGCCGTACGTCTGAATTGCCGATATTTGGTGTAATTTTTCCTTGTTGTTCAACATACTCTTAAAGTTAGCGGCAAATCGAGGCATCATGACCAAGGCATCGGCGAAACTCACATTAAAGTGCAAATCACGAAACATTTTCATAAAAATCTCAAATTGATAGTTGTCGTGCTCTTGTCGTTTCTCCTTCCTAAGTCTCGATGGGTAAGGCAAGGGTGGTGTGGGTTGGGGCATAGGCATAGCCTTTGGAATCTCGGGTTCCAATATGGGTAATGGGTCAACCGTAGGCGTGGCATGAGCGGTACTTTGTGGGCTAGAAATATGCTCCTTTTTGACCACCACCTCGGGTTCTTCCTCAATTTCCTCCACCGTTGGAGTAATTGGTTGAGGAGTCGGTTCTTTAAGTGTCTTACCACTTCGTGTGGTAATCACTTTCATCTCTCCCTTCGGGTTTGAAACGGTGTTACTAGGTAAACTACCCGAAGTAGAGGCTTTGTTTCCCATTACGGCTTCTAAAATTGCATTAAGCTTAGCATCAAAATTATTAAACTTCACATCTTGGATAGCGGCTTTTTGGTCAATTCTTTGTTCAAGCCTAGCATGACTTTGCTCTATCTTGTTGTTTTGACCTCGAATTTGGTTAGCAAAATCATTTTTCAATTCATTTCTCATGGCTAGATTTTCCTTAATAAAATTAGCTAACTCCTTAGCGTTCTTAGCCGTGTCCTTAGCTTGATTAGCCATTTGTTCTTGAATGTTTTCCAAAATCTTATCATTTGAAGTAGCGTAATTCAAAAAGTCTATTGGAAGTTCTTTATTATTTTGAAGACCTTGACTTGCATTTTGAAAATTACGGTTTTGATTTTGATTTTGCAATTGGCTACTACTACTCCCTTGATTCCCATAGTTGTTATTACCCTTATAATTGTTCCTTTGATTGCTTTGGTAACCAACTTGATTGTTTCGATAATTGTTAGCATTTTGATTTGGTGAAAAACCCGGTGGAGTCAATTGATTAGTGCGAGGAACTTGACCGTTTTGGTTATAAGTTCCCGCGGCCACGAAGGCACTCGAAGTGTTACCACCGTTGGTAATGCACTCGGAATAATCGTGAGCTCCACCACAATACATACAAGAAACCTCAACCGCTTTAATCGTAGCGGGAGCGGGTTGTTCACCAACTTTAAATTCAACTAACAAGCCTTTCACTATATCAAAAATTTTGTTCTCCAAATTAGCCTCGACTTGGCAAGCATCAACGGTGTGTGACAAACTAGGTGAAGATGAAGACGAAGCCTTACGAACACTCGACGTGCTACGAGGACTATACACCTTAGACCTATTCTCAATGATTAACAATGCTTCCTCGACCGTCTTACACAAAAAATTACCACCCGCGGCGGCATTAAGATAATCACGCTCATGATCGTTCAAGCCATTGTAAAACGTGTCTATTTGATGCAAGTCGGAAAAACCATGATGAGGACATTCGTGCAACATTTCCTTAAACCTATTCCAAGCCGTTGACAAACTCTCATTATACTCTTGCGAAAACTTTGAAATCTCGTTTTTCAAGTGCGTAGTCTTAGAGGGCGGAAAAAATTGGTTCACGAATTTTGAAACGAGATCCTTCCACGTCAATATAGAATTGGGTGGCTCTTTCTCTAACCAAATTTTTGCGGGCCCCGCTAAGGAATACGGAAAAAGCATCATCTTAATCGAGTCGTTTGAGACGTCCTTAAACTTGCACGTGGCGGTGAGACGATTAAATTGGCGAATGTGGTTATGCGGGTTGTCCTTTTCGTCCCCTCGAAACTTGTTGTTTTGAATCATGGACAACAAACCCGTCTTAACCTCAAAATTCTCCGCAAGGATAGCGGGAATCACAATCGCTTCTCCATAACCCTCGGTGGGTGCTTGAAGCAACTCCATCATAGTTCGATTAGCCATGGGTGCTTCTTTCACTACAATGGGTTCGTCAATAGGAGAGTCCTCACTAGTAGGAGTGAGTGATTTGTTTCTTCGTTTACGAGCACGTCTTGATTTAGAGCGAGTTTGCATAAACGTCACGTACAACGAGAAGGCGAGCAAAGAAGATTCTTTTTGGTGTTTTTACTTTTTCAATTTTTTTGTGGTTTTTGATTGTTTTTAACTTTTTTTTTTTTTTGGATTTTTTGGAATGTATTAAGTAGACCAAAATCTACAAATCTCCTCCTTAATCAAATCTCTTGATTAAAGAAGCCGCAAGGAATGAAAACGAACACGTGAAGTGAACGCCTTCGATGACTTTAGAATGATGGTGGAACACCAAATCGTTCAAGAGGGTTTAATCAAATGAAACCAAGAAAATATATATGATACTTAAGTAATACTTTGGGCGGCAAAACCCTCGATTCACTCTCAAAATCAAATACGCACAAGCAAGCGGAGGAAACGAGGCGGCGCGAAGCACTTAAGAGCCTTTTTCCTTTAGGTCGTGAAATACAACCGCCTTATACCCACCTTATAGTTTGTATTATCAAAATCAAGCTTCACGAAAGTATTTATCTATTTTTGCCTTTTTTCTTTGGTTTGAGATTCGAATACAATGATCGAGTGATGAAATCCCGAGTCAAGGTTGTGATTGCTCACGTATTTGGAGTACTTGTAAATTTATTGTTCTACGTATACAATATAGTAATAATATTCATAAAAACCGAGAAAACGATAATACGTATTAATAGAGTGCTATTAATACAATTACTTTTATGGCTATATATAAAAACAACAATGGTTCAACCAAAACACAACACGCCTCCCCGGCAGCGGCGCCAAAATGATGTTGAAGTTTTGCAACTCTTTAGGAAAAGAAGGCAATAAAATAGGGCAAGTGCACGACGATTTAGGAAAACCGTGTGTGAATGACCCTAAGTGAGTTCGTTCTCGAGGAGGCTAGTGCGTTGTGTTGAGAGTTGATTTTGTTTGTGATTATATTGATTGAGAAAGAAATGGGATTAGAAGAGAAAGACGGTTACGAAAATGAATTAAACTACGACGAAAAAGGCGTAAACGTAAAACCGTAAATAGTGCCAAAATTAAAAATTTAACCTAAAAATTCCTAAAAATTACTAAAAATCCACAATAAAATTCTAAGAGTTTACAAAAAATCCAAACTTGCCAAAACCTTTTAATTAATTAAATAATGACTTTTTAATGCTAATTAAAGCCCTAAAAATAAAAAAAAAGCCCTCAACAAGATTTAATAGTTTGTAAACCTCAAAAATGACCTAATTAAGCTAAAAACTATTTTTAAAAATTTTAAAACCAAATTAAACTATTTTTAAACTCCTAAAAACTATTAAAATCTATTAAAACTTAAATTAATTCTAGAAATTAATTGAAAGACCTAGAAAATATTTGGAAAGTGAAAAAGTTCCTATTTTAATGTCTAGAATCTCGGAAAAATGAAAAAAAGTTAAAAATAAAACTTTGAATTTTTCTTAATAAAATAATATTAAAATAATCTAAAAAAAAATTTCTTAAATAAATTCTAAAAAATTCTCAAAAATCCTGAATATTCTAACTAAGAAGAAAATGTAAATTAAAGTTCCTAAAACCTTTTAATTAATTTTATATTAATTTTTAAAGTTTAATAAAAAACCTAAAATCAATTAAAATTAAAACTTAAAGTTTTTGAAAACTTTATGATATGTAAACCTCAAAAATATAAATTAAAACTTAAAAACTATTTTTTTGGATTTTTAAATTACTGTTTACTATTTTTTAATTACTTTTTAAAAATGAAACTAAAAATAATCCTAATAATTAATTAAATAAAAGGAAAAATAATATTTTGACTCAGAAAAATCCTAGTACCTATAACTAGCCTAGGAAAAATAGAAAGAAGCAAAAGTGCTTAATAAATAAGCTGAAATGAGCTTAAAAGCCCACGGCTTATTTTTCAAAAGCAAAGCCAAAGTTACCTTAAGTATAATTTGAAACCACACCCTAACAGTCAAAGACCCTAGGGCACGGCGGTGAGTATGATGTGTTGTGAGTGTAAAGACGCGGGTTCGAGGCTGAGTGAACCCCTTTTTGTTCTTTATATATATATATTTTTTTTTAACTACTCACAACCAATCTGTTACACTTGTATGCTTACAAACACAAACCAAATTCACCCTCTAACAAGATTAGACAAGATTTAAAATCAAAACGTGGCCAATTCTTCTTTTTTTTACAAGAACACAAATGATACTTGTTCTTGTTGATTTCTTCACACGTGAACAAAGCCAAGAGGGCTTGGCTTTTTGAGCTTTTTGGTGGTGTATTCTTGGAACAAAGGCACCCCTACACTCTTTCTGAGTGTAGGGAGTCACAATAAACAGGAAATCAAGCACTTTGCACACAAAAATTTCACAAAAATGCATACAAAAGCAAATTAATGTTGCTGAGGTAGAGAGATAGGTCTGTGGGTGTTATGAGCCAAGTTACATGCAATCTAATGAGTTTCAAGCTCCCATATTTTGCATACAACTTCACAAGATGACACACAAACAAACTCAAACTCTAAATTACCCTAACACTTAACAGATTACAAGATCTTGGAACAAATTTCAACAAAAATAAGCAAAAAATGGATCATGCAGTTTTTAAGCTATACTTTTCTTTTTTTACTCACAAACTTGCTTCAAATCTTGGCCAAGCTTAACTAAAACTAACAATAAACCTAACTCAACCCTACTGAATCATTCTAAAACGTTTTATGCTACACAATCTAACAAGCTCTCTCCCTAAAACTTAAATCCAAACACCCTTTTAAACTTTTTGAAAATGATTTTAACAATCCAAATCACCTTAAAACTTTCTCAAACTGATCTAAGACTATCCTAGCTTACTCATAACATCCAAATGACTTACCTTAAACAAATTAAACAACACTTAGCACTTAAGCATACAAGATCACATAAACCTCAATTTTTCTGAAAATTCAAAAAGGAAAAAGTATTTTACCTTAGAGCCTTACATCCAAGGCTCTTGTGGATGTTAATCCACCTCCCTATACACTGGGGTGTATGCAGTACTATGATCAACTCCAATATCCAAACTGCTAAGAAAAATCAAAAGAAGAAAACCAAGAACAATAGCATATTATATCCTGTTTTCTTTTTTAATTTCTGAAAATCTTTTTCAAAACCAAATCAACAAAAGCTTTACTCTTCACATGAGCTTGATAATCAGTTGGATTATCAGGCTTATGGTATTCAGCTTAAAGCTTTTGGACAAATTTTTAAGACTTAAGAATTTCAGTAACCAACAGAACTTTAAACTTGAAATTTAAACTTGGAATTTGAAATTGCATAAATGTAAATGTGGTTCTTGCTTCTCATCAACAACATAATACCAATTTTATTTCACTCAATAAAACGGATTTACAGGTTTGTGACAAAAATGGAGAAAAAAGAACAAGTAAACTGCTAAGCCCTAATGCCCTTTATATAGGGTCACATTGGTTCTAGAAAGCTGAAAAGAAAGCTAAACCCTAATGGTGAACTACCAAACGTGCCCTTGGATGATTCCCCGAATATGCTCTTTTTGAATTTTCCTCAAGATCACCATGTGAGATTTTTGGAATGTTGTGAGGATGCCAGTGATGAGAACTGATCCTTATAGACTCCTTTGGGAGCACGAAATCCTTGTGGGATGATGATCTGACTGGCAACCTTTGTCTTGGAGTCAAAACGTGGGGCAGGGGAAGGCTGGAGAGTCACATGGGGTGAGTGTGAGAGTGACTAGTGAGGTGGGTTATGGTGAGAGTAAGGTGAATTAAAGATCTGCACAAAATGGGGGATTAACCCCTTTGTTTAGAGGTTTAATTAATAAGGTGGGTTTTAGGATTTATGGTGGTTAAGAAAAGCGTTTGATCCAATTTAGGTATAAATAAGTTTTAAAAAACTGTTTAGGAGGGAAGTGAGGGATTAGTGGGAGGTTTGACCATTTGACCATTAAACCGGGTTAAAAGGGTTTGGGCTGTAAGGGGATATTGGGCCATGTGGTAAAATTCTCATTACCCGTCCAAAGTTAGTTAACCCCGTCCAAAAGCTTTGCAATGCCAGTCCATTTTGATAACTCTTTTACACCATCAGTCCAATCCAATTTGCAAAACAAGTCCTTTTTGTCATTTTGACTAACTTTTGCACTTTGATCAATTTCCAAGGGCCTTTCTTGTATAATCTTCAAACATCATGGACCATACTTGTATAATTAATATTTGGAGGGTTAATTATGACAAGTTCTTCAAAGATGAGGGGCCATTTTTGCCAATTGTTGAAAGTTGAGGGTCCTTTTTGTAACTTTGTGATTTTCAAAGGACCAATCTTGGATTTTTTTGTACTTTGAAGGACTTCATGATGTCTTTGGCTTTGTGGATGAGATTGGTTGACAATTTAGCTTTGTTGAGGGGCTAAATTTGCCAAATCTTCAAAGTTAAGGGTCCTTTTTGCAATATTGACAAACTTTAGGGACCAAACTTGTAATTATGAAGATACAAGGGTATAAAGTGTCAATTCTTCCATATTGGAGGACCCTTCTTCACAATTCTTCAAATCTTCAAGGGTTTTCTTTGGAAATTTCTTCATTAGGGCTTGGTTCAATGTGCGGCTTCGTTTTCCGTGTTCGTTTTTGCATGATTCTTGTGATCTTTTGTCATTTTCTCAATATCCGTACCTAAAATACACAAGCAACAAACACAAGCATATATTTGGGTATTTTGATGATATTTAATGCATTTTAAGTCCAAAAAGAACGATGAGACCATGTATAAAAGCAGTCTCATCACTCCCCCATACTAAACCATTGTCGTGCCCTCACGCAATGCTAGAATAAAGTATCGTAGCATCTCCAAAATTCATTTTTATTCATTTTATTGGAATGATAAACTAGCTACACTACTACTATTACTACTACTTGTGTTATAGACATAATGTATGATTTTCATCGCAAAATGGGACGTTTAGGTTCATAGAATAAGAACACGTGAATGCTTCGTTAGAAATAATTTCTTCGTCCTCGATTTTCACTCCAATTCCATGCCAAGCGTGCAACGAGATCATTGTCATTATAAGTTAGTAATGCTAACACTACTCATATGCCCTAATCACGTACTTATTCTCCCATTATTCCTAAGTTGTATCTCTTATATTTTATGATGTCTTGAATGTTTCACGAGGATACATTGTTTGACTTATGCGATAATAGAGATTTAGGTCTTAAAATAGAGTCCTAACGGTGTAACTAAGACCATCAAATCAATAACCCCTCCTAATAGACAACGATGTTAAAAAATTAAGTTGACAAGAAGAATCGATAAACACGGTTTTATAACGGTTTTGAACATGAGACTTATTACCTAGACTTTTATACGCCCCCTAACGGAAGGACCTTATTATCTTTGGTTTACCTCCATCTTTTATTCAACTTCGCCATGAAGCTTTTATTATGACTTCGGTCTTGCCTTGCCTTTTATTATCCGCCTCATCGGTGGTTTTATTAGCCAAAGACGTATATCCTCACGCTAAAGCGAATTTTGGATCTTTAAAGCTTCGAAGATTAAGGCTTGATTCACTTTCAATTTTGCATAGATTTTAGGCCTTGTGGGGCTTCAAATTGTTTGCTTGATTTAGGTGAGCACTTGAAATCTTATTATTGGGTGAAGCTTTCGATTATTAGGGTGCCAATACTTCAAAACCGTGACGCTGGCGATACCTTAATGTCTTCCCAATTTAATTACACGGAAGCTACTAGAAAAGACTAGAAACCCAATAATCCTAACTAAACCGCTAAGTCAATATTTATTAAGCAAAAAATATTTACAAGCGAAGGGAGAATAAGCAAACAACGAGAACACATGAGTTTTTGAAAGAATACGAGTACTCTACGCTTAGCATAGTAACTTATAATTAACTCTATCATTTCTCGTCCTCATTTAAGAGACTTAGCCTAATGTGTAGTTAAGAAATCAAAGCTAAGTGCTCAACACGCACGGTCGAGTCAAAAATTACTCTTATTCTCGCCATCGGAAAACCTACATTCGTGTCTTCAAACACTTATAAAACATGAGGAAAATTTTAAAATTTGGCCATTTTTAGCCTTATTTTGCAAGAAAACGATAAACAAAACGATAAACTTTGGAAAGCGTGAAGGTTTGGCAAGGCAAGTATCTATTCACCCCCCCATACTAAAGTTAAACATTGTCCTCAATGTTTCGAGTCTAGGGGTGCAAACACCCCCATACTAGAGACGTAGTCGAATGCCTAATCTAGCATGGAAAGGGTGTAACCATTAAATTAATAGCCGTTTATGAAGTGTGCTAAAAACCTAAGGTTAGAACAATAAAGGATATATCATGGATATTGAGAAATGTTTCCAAAGCAAACGATCGAGTGCTCCCATAAAACGAACACGAGAGGCTCCAATCGTGAAGATCATGATCTAAAAACCACATATCACAAACAACCACGAAACAAAGGTTGGAAGGGCACGAATCCCCACACGTAAGCTACATTAGACTAAGAAAGCGATAATATGTACATAGGATAAGCATGGGAATCCCCCACGAGGCTCCTCGTTTTTTATTACCGAGTCATGAGCTCGACTCGATCCCCTCAATACTAATTATCATTGGGGAAGGTGACTTGGTCGAGGTAGTTCAAGGATGGAACTTCCCCGCCAAAGTAGTGCTTCAACCTATGTCCATTCACCTTGAAGTTAGGACCATCATCTTGAGCTAGCTCGATGGTCCCATACGGAAATACTTGAGTCACGGTGAATGGACCGGACCAACGGGATTTCAATTTACCGGAAAATATTTTCAATCTTGAATTAAAAAGTAAAACTTGATCCCCAATGTTAAAAACCCGGTTTTTAATTTTTGAATCATGCAACTTTTTAGTTTTCTCTTTGTAAATCAATGAATTTTCATAAGCAATGTCCCTTAATTCATCCAATTCATTTAATTGCATTTTCTGGTGTTTTCCCGCGGTCTCCATGTCATCATTACAATGCTTTAGGGCCCAATAAGCCTTGTGTTCTAACTCGATAGGCAAATGACAATTCTTTCCATACACAAGCTTATAGGGAGTGCACCCAATGGGCGTCTTATGAGCGGTCCTAAAGGCCCATAAAGCATCGTCTAACTTATCCGACCAAGATTGTCGGTTTTCCCCCACGGATCTCTCCAAGATCCTCTTCAATGCTCGGTTTGAAACCTCGACTTGCCCACTCGTTTGTGGGTGATAAGCCGTAGAAAGACGATGTGTAACCCCATATTTCCTTAGAACCCTTTCAAATTGGTCATTACAAAAATGGGTTCCACGATCGCTTATGATAGCACGAGGGGTTCCAAACCTAGCAAACAAACTTTTCAAGAACTTAACTACCACACGAGCATCATTGGTGGGCAAGGCCTTCGCCTCCACCCACTTAGAAAGGTAGTCAACCGCAACAAGGATGTACTTATTACCACGAGATTATGGGAACGGCCCCATAAAGTCTATGCCCCAAACGTCAAAGATCTCACATACTTGAATGATATTTTGTGGCATTTCATCTTTTTGTGAGGCTTTTCCTTGTCGTTGGCATGAATCACAAGACTTCACAAGATCTTGTGCATCTCGGTAAATAGTAGGCCAAAAGAAGCCGGCATCAAACACCTTTTTAGCCGTGAGATTAGCACCGTGGTGACCACCCGTGGGTCCCTCATGGCAAGCTCTAAGGATGTTAGAAGCTTCGGTGCCAAATACACAACGGCGGATGATTTGATCCGCACAAGTTCGAAACAAGTAAGGGTCGTTCCAAAAATAGAACTTGACATCACGAAAGAATTTTCGTTTTTCTTGAGTTGTCATACCCTTAATGATGAAGTTACCCACATGGTAATTTGCAAAATCCGCGAACCATGGGGTAGAAGAATCAAGCTTAGAATTCACTACACCAAGTGTCTCGAGCGGAAATGTTTCGGTGATTTCCTTTGGCTCGTAAACACTTTGGTGAGGATCTTCCAAACGAGAGAGATGGTCGGCCGCTAGATTCTCGGCTCCTTTTTTGTCAACGATTTTGTGATCAAATTCTTGAAGGAGGAGAATCCAACGAAGTAATCTCGGCTTTGCATCTTGTTTAGCCATGAGATACTTGATAGCCGAATGGTCCGTATACACTATGCATTTTGTCAAGACGAGGTAAGGTCGGAATTTCTCAAATGCATACACCACGGCAAGGAACTCCTTTTCCGTTGTAGTGTATTTAAGTTGAGCCTCGGTCATCGTCTTGCTAGCATAGTGAATAGGCAAGAAGTGCTTATCATGACGTTGCCCCAAAACGGCCCCTATAGCGTAATCACTTGCATCACACATTAGTTCAAAGGGGAGGTTCCAATTGGGAGCAACAAGAATGGGAGCTTCGGTAAGTTTCCTCTTAAGGATCTCAAAGGCTCGTACACAATCTTCGTCAAAGACAAAACGTGCCTCTTTTTCAAGAAGATGTGTAATGGGTCGAGAAATCTTCGAGAAATCCTTGATGAATCGTCGATAAAAGCCCGCGTGGCCTAGGAAACTCCTAACTCCCTTGACGGTTTTGGGATGAGGTAATTTGGCGACGTCTACCTTAGCTTGATCTACCTCAATCCCCGCTTTCGAGACCTTGTGCCCTAAGACGATTCCACTCTTAACCATAAAATGACATTTTTCCCAATTAAGCACAAGGTTGGTTTCCTCACAACGTTTTAACATCCTCTCAAGGTTCGACAAACACGAAGTAAAGGAATCACCAAACACGGAAAAGTCATCCATGAAGACTTCCATCGTCTTCTCGATCATATCATGAAAAATAGCCATCATGCATCGTTGGAAAGTTCCCGGTGCATTGCAAAGTCCGAATGGCATTCTACGATAGGCAAACGTTCCATATGGACACGTAAACGTAGTTTTTTCTTGATCACGAGGATCGATGGGAATTTGGAAGTAACCGGAAAAACCATCTAAAAAGCAATAGAAATCGTTTCCCGCAAGACGCTCCAACATTTGGTCCATGAAGGGCAAGGGAAAATGGTCTTTTCGAGTGGCTTCATTCAACTTACGATAGTCAATGCACACTCTCCATCCGGTCACGAGTCTCGTGGGAATCAACTCGTTGGCATCGTTTGGCACAACGGTCATCCCTCCCTTTTTAGGGACACAATGAATAGGACTCACCCAAGGGCTATCGGAAATAGGGTAAATCATTCCCGCGTCAAGGAGTTT
The DNA here is from genome assembly GCA_025667525.1 of Glebionis coronaria. NCBI lineage: Eukaryota > Viridiplantae > Streptophyta > Magnoliopsida > Asterales > Asteraceae > Glebionis > Glebionis coronaria. The sequence goes on along the minus strand of JANFOE010001515.1, from coordinate 78,115 downwards.
AAGGACCTCCTTTTTGATGACGTCGTGAATTTTGGGGTTCACCCTCCTTTGACTTTGGATTGTTGGCTTGAAGTCTTCCTCCATTAATATTTTGTGTGTACAAAATTTGGGATCGATTCCCTTAATGTCGGATAACTTCCACGCAATCGCCCCTTTGTGATCCTTAAGAACATCGACAAGTGCGGTTTTTTCATCATTCGAAAGTTTCTTAGCAATAATAACCGGCAACTTGTCGTCCTCCTCCAAATAGGCATATTCGAGGTGAGGAGGTAAATCTTTCAACTCGAGAATAGGTGGTTCCTCAAGTGAAGATTTGGGTTCGATACTCATAACCTCCTCGGGTGGAGGCAATGGGAAATCGTTGAGAAAATCCTTGATAATCGAGAAGTCCTCATCGTTGTCGAGGTCTTCGTCACAAGTACGTGGAACATCGAATTCTTCCAACGTAAAACCACCACCTTCGAAAGGAGTGAAGGTTGGTGTCGAATTATCAAGAATTGGATCCAACATAGTGGGATTGCCACTAGTTTCTTCATCACCAAACCCTAAAACTTCTTGTGAAAATTCCTCGCAAACCACGTCGATCATATCAACGAGGTTTATGGTAGCAACGGAATAAACATGAGAAAGTTGAGAATTTTGAGTTGCGTTTATAACAAGTTCCTCGTCTTTGAAACGTAAGGTGATCTTTCTAGCATGCACATCAATTAAAGCCATAGACGTATCTAAAAACGAACGACCTAAAATAAGAGGAACTTGAGGATCCGTGGGGATGTCAACAACAATAAAGTCTACGGGATAGTAGAACTTCCCCACTTTCACAAAAACGTCTTCCGCCAAACCACATGCAAGAATCGTGGAATGGTCGGCCAACTCAATAGACATTCGTGAAGGAGTAAGATTAGGAAGATTGAGCGACTTGAAGATTGCAAGTGGCATCAAGTTAATGCTAGCACCAAGATGGGCCAAGGCATAGCATTCTTCCATATCTTGAATTGCACAAGGGATCAAAAATTTACCGGGATCACCGACTTTTTGAGGTATGCGATTAAGATAAACCGACGAACAACTAGACATTTGGTGTAATTTTTCCTTGTTGTTCAACATACTCTTAAAGTTAGCGGCAAATCGAGGCATCATGACCAAGGCATCGGCGAAACTCACATTAAAGTGCAAATCACGAAACATTTTCATAAAAATCTCAAATTGAAAGTTGTCGCGCTCTTGTCGTTTCTCCTTCCTAAGTCTCGATGGGTAAGGCAAGGGTGGTGTGGGTTGGGGCATAGGCATAGCCTTTGGAATCTCGGGTTCCAATATGGGTAATGGGTCAACCGTAGGCGTGGCATGAGCGGTACTTTGTGGGCTAGAAATATGCTCCTTTTCGACCACCACCTCGGGTTCTTCCTCAATTTCCTCCACCGTTGGAGTAATTGGTTGAGGAGTCGGTTCTTTAAGTGTCTTACCACTTCGTGTGGTAATCACTTTCATCTCTCCCTTCGGGTTTGAAACGGTGTTACTAGGTAAACTACCCGAAGTAGAGGCTTTGTTTCCCATTACGGCTTCTAAAATTGCATTAAGCTTAGCATCAAAATTATTAAACTTCACATCTTGGATAGCGGCTTTTTGGTCAATTCTTTGTTCAAGCCTAGCATGACTTTGCTCTATCTTGTTGTTTTGACCTCGAATTTGGTTAGCAAAATCATTTTTCAATTCATTTCTCATGGCTAGATTTTCCTTAATAAAATTAGCTAACTCCTTAGCGTTCTTAGCCGTGTCCTTAGCTTGATTAGCCATTTGTTCTTGAATGTTTTCCAAAATCTTATCATTTGAAGTAGCGTAATTCAAAAAGTCTATTGGAAGTTCTTTATTATTTTGAAGACCTTGACTTGCATTTTGAAAATTACGGTTTTGATTTTGATTTTGCAATTGGCTACTACTACTCCCTTGATTCCCATAGTTGTTATTACCCTTATAACTGTTCCTTTGATTGCTTTGGTAACCAACTTGATTGTTTCAATAATTGTTAGCATTTTGATTTGGTGAAAAACCCGGTGGAGTCAATTGATTAGTGCGAGGAACTTGACCGTTTTGGTTATAAGTTCCCGCGGCCGCGAAGGCACTCGAAGTGTTACCACCGTTGGTAATGCACTCGGAATAATCGTGAGCTCCACCACAATACATACAAGAAACCTCAACCGCTTTAATCGTAGCGGGAGCGGGTTGTTCACCAACTTTAAATTCAACTAACAAGCCTTTCACTATATCAAAAATTTTGTTCTCCAAATTAGCCTCGACTTGGCAAGCATCAACGGTGTGTGACAAACTAGGTGAAGATGAAGACGAAGCCTTACGAACACTCGACGTGCTACGAGGACTATACACCTTAGACCTATTCTCAATGATTAACAATGCTTCCTCGACCGTCTTACACAAAAAATTACCACCCGTGGCGGCATTAAGATAATCACGCTCATGATCGTTCAAGCCATTGTAAAACGTGTCTATTTGATGCAAGTCGGAAAAACCATGATGAGGACATTCGTGCAACATTTCCTTAAACCTATTCCAAGCCGTTGACAAACTCTCATTATACTCTTGCGAAAACTTTGAAATCTCGTTTTTCAAGTGCGTAGTCTTAGAGGGCGGAAAAAATTGGTTCACGAATTTTGAAACGAGATCCTTCCACGTCAATATAGAATTGGGTGGCTCTTTCTCTAACCAAATTTTTGCGGGCCCCGCTAAGGAATACGGAAAAAGCATCATCTTAATCGAGTCGTTTGAGACGTCCTTAAACTTGCACGTGGCGGTGAGACGATTAAATTGGCGAATGTGGTTATGCGGGTTGTCCTTTTCGTCCCCTCGAAACTTGTTGTTTTGAATCATGGACAACAAACCCGTCTTAACCTCAAAATTCTCCGCAAGGATAGCGGGAATCACAATCGCTTCTCCATAACCCTCGGTGGGTGCTTGAAGCAACTCCATCATAGTTCGATTAGCCATGGGTGCTTCTTTCACTACAATGGGTTCGTCAATAGGAGAGTCCTCACTAGTAGGAGTGAGTGATTTGTTTCTTCGTTTACGAGCACGTCTTGCTTTAGAGCGAGTTTGCATAAACGTCACGTACAACGAGAAGGCGAGCAAAGAAGATTCTTTTTGGTGTTTTTACTTTTTCAATTTTTTTGTGGTTTTTGATTGTTTTTAACTTTTTTTTTTTTGGATTTTTTGGAATGTATTAAGTAGACCAAAATCTACAAATCTCCTCCTTAATCAAATCTCTTGATTAAAGAAGCCTCAAGGAATGAAAACGAACACGTGAAGTGAACGCCTTCGATGACTTTAGAATGATGGTGGAACACCAAATCGTTCAAGAGGGTTTAATCAAATGAAACCAAGAAAATATATATGATACTTAAGTAATACTTTGGGCGGCAAAACCCTCGATTCACTCTCAAAATCAAATACGCACAAGCAAGCGGAGGAAACGAGGCGGCGCGAAGCACTTAAGAGCCTTTTTCCTTTAGGTCGTGAAATACAACCGCCTTATACCCACCTTATAGTTTGTATTATCAAAATCAAGCTTCACGAAAGTATTTATCTATTTTTGCCTTTTTTCTTTGGTTTGAGATTCGAATACAATGATCGAGTGATGAAATCCCGAGTCAAGGTTGTGATTGCTCACGTATTTGGAGTACTTGTAAATTTATTGTTCTACGTATACAATATAGTAATAATATTCATAAAAACCGAGAAAACGATAATACGTATTAATAGAGTGCTATTAATACAATTACTTTTATGGCTATATATAAAAACAACAATGGTTCAACCAAAACACAACACGCCTCCCCGGCAGCGGCGCCAAAATGATGTTGAAGTTTTGCAACTCTTTAGGAAAAGAAGGCAATAAAATAGGGCAAGTGCACGACGATTTAGGAAAACCGTGTGTGAATGACCCTAAGTGAGTTCGTTCTCGAGGAGGCTAGTGCGTTGTGTTGAGAGTTGATTTTGTTTGTGATTATATTGATTGAGAAAGAAATGTGATTAAAAGAGAAAGACGGTTACGAAAATGAATTAAACTACTACGAAAAAGGCGTAAACGTAAAACCGTAAATAGTGCCAAAATTATAAATTTAACCTAAAAATTCCTAAAAATTACTAAAAATCCACAATAAAATTCTAAGAGTTTACAAAAAATCCAAACTTGCCACAACCTTTTAATTAATTAAATAATGACTTTTTAATGCTAATTAAAGCCCTAAAAATCAAAAAAAAAGCCCTCAACAAGATTTAATATTTTGTAAACCTCAAAAATGACCTAATTAAGCTAAAAACTATTTTTAAAAATTTTAAAACCAAATTAAACTATTTTTAAACTCCTAAAAACTATTAAAATCTATTAAATCTTAAATTAATTCTAGAAATTAATTGAAAGACCTAGAAAATATTTGGAAAGTGAAAAAGTTCCTATTTTAATGTCTAGAATCTAGGAAAAATGAAAAAAAGTTAAAAATAAAACTTTGAATTTTTCTTAATAAAATAATATTAAAATAATCTAAAAAAAAATAAAAATTTCTTAAATAAATTCTAAAAAATTCTCAAAAATCCTCAATATTCTAACTAAGAAGAAAATGTAAATTAAAGTTCCTAAAACCTTTTAATTAATTTTATATTAATTTTTAAAGTTTAATAAAAAACCTAAAATCAATTAAAATTAAAACTTAAAGTTTTTGAAAACTTTATGATATGTAAACCTCAAAAATATAAATTAAAACTTAAAAACTATTTTTTTGGATTTTTAAATTACTGTTTACTATTTTTTAATTACTTTTTAAAAATGAAACTAAAAATAATCCTAATAATTAATTAAATAAAAGGAAAAATAATATTTTGACTCAGAAAAATCCTAGTACCTATAACTAGCCTAGGAAAAATAGAAAGAAGCAAAAGTGCTTAATAAATAAGCTGAAATGAGCTTAAAAGCCCACGGCGTATTTTTCAAAAGCAAAGCCAAAGTTACCTTAAGTATAATTTGAAACCACACCCTAACAGTCAAAGACCCTAGGGCACGGCGGTGAGTATGATGTGTTGTGAGTGTAAAGACGCGGGTTCGAGGCTGAGTGAACCCCTTTTTGTTCTTTATATTTTTTTTAACTACTCACAACCAATCTGTTACACTTGTATGCTTACAAACACAAACCAAATTCACCCTCTAACAAGATTAGACAAGATTTAAAATCAAAACGTGGCCAATTCTTCTTTTTTTTACAAGAACACAAATGATACTTGTTCTTGTTGATTTCTTCACACGTGAACAAAGCCAAGAGGGCTTGGCTTTTTGAGCTTTTTGGTGGTGTATTCTTGGAACAAAGGCACCCCTACACTCTTTCTGAGTGTAGGGAGTCACAATAAACAGGAAATCAAGCACTTTGCACACAAAAATTTCACAAAAAATGCATACAAAAGCAAATTAATGTTGCTGAGGTAGAGAGATAGGTCTGTGGGTGTTATGAGCCAAGTTACATGCAATCTAATGAGTTTCAAGCTCCCATATTTTGCATACAACTTCACAAGATGACACACAAACAAACTCAAACTCTAAATTACCCTAACACTTAACAGATTACAAGATCTTGGAACAAATTTCAACAAAAATAAGCAAAAAATGGATCATGCAGTTTTTAAGCTATACTTTTCTTTTTTTACTCACAAACTTGCTTCAAATCTTGGCCAAGCTTAACTAAAACTAACAATAAACCTAACTCAACCCTACTGAATCATTCTAAAACGTTTTATGCTACACAATCTAACAAGCTCTCTCCCTAAAACTTAAATCCAAACACCCTTTTAAACTTTTTGAAAACGATTTTAACAATCCAAATCACCTTAAAACTTTCTCAAACTGATCTAAGACTATCCTAGATTACTCATAACATCCAAATGACTTACCTTAAACAGATTAAACAACACTTAGCACTTAAGCATACAAGATCACATAAACCTCAATTTTTCTGAAAATTCAAAAAGGAAAAAGTATTTTACCTTAGAGCCTTACATCCAAGGCTCTTGTGGATGTTAATCCACCTCCCTATACACTGGGGTGTATGCAGTACTATGATCAACTCCAATCTCCAAACTGCTAAGAAAAATCAAAAGAAGAAAACCAAGAACAATAGCATATTATATCCTGTTTTCTTTTTTAATTTCTGAAAATCTTTTTCAAAACCAAATCAACAAAAGCTTTACTCTTCACATGAGCTTGATAATCAGTTGGATTATCAGGCTTATGGTATTCAGCTTAAAGCTTTTGGACAAATTTTTAAGACTTAACAATTTCAGTAACCAACAGAACTTTAAACTTGAAATTTAAACTTGGAATTTGAAATTGCATAAATGTAAATGTGGTTCTTGCTTCTCATCAACAACATAATACCAATTTTATTTCACTCAATAAAACGGATTTACAGGTTTGTGACAAAAATGGAGAAAAAAGAACAAGTAAACTGCTAAGCCCTAATGCCCTTTATATAGGGTCACATTGGTTCTAGAAAGCTGAAAAGAAAGCTAAACCCTAATGGTGAACTACCAAACGTGCCCTTGGATGATTCCCCGAATATGCTCTTTTTGAATTTTCCTCAAGATCACCATGTGAGATTTTTGGAATGTTGTGAGGATGCCAGTGATGAGAACTGATCCTTATAGACTCCTTTGGGAGCACGAAATCCTTGTGGGATGTTGATCTGACTGGCAACCTTTGTCTTGGAGTCAAAACGTGGGGCAGGGGAAGGCTGGAGAGTCACATGGGGTGAGTGTGAGAGTGACTAGTGAGGTGGGTTATGGTGAGAGTAAGGTGAATTAAAGATCTGCACAAAATGGGGGATTAACCCTTTGTTTAGAGGTTTAATTAATAAGGTGGGTTTTAGGGTTTATGGTGGTTAAGAAAAGCGTTTGATCCAATTTAGGTATAAATAAGTTTTAAAAAACTGTTTAGGAGGGAAGTGAGGGATTAGTGGGAGGTTTGACCATTTGACCATTAAACCGGGTTAAAAGGGTTTGGGCTGTAAGGGGATATTGGGCCATGTGGTAAAATTCTCATTACCCGTCCAAAGTTAGTTAACCCCGTCCAAAAGCTTTGCAATGCCAGTCCATTTTGATAACTCTTTTACACCATCAGTCCAATCCAATTTGCAAAACAAGTCCTTTTTGTCATTTTGACTAACTTTTGCACTTTGATCAATTTCCAAGGGCCTTTCTTGTATAATCTTCAAACATCATGGACCATACTTGTATAATTAATATTTGGAGGGTTAATTATGACAAGTTCTTCAAAGATGAGGGGCCATTTTTGCCAATTGTTGAAAGTTGAGGGTCCTTTTTGTAACTTTGTGATTTTCAAAGGACCAATCTTGGATTTTTTTTGTACTTTGAAGGACTTCATGATGTCTTTGGCTTTGTGGATGAGATTGGTTGACAATTTAGCTTTGTTGAGGGGCTAAATTTGCCAAATCTTCAAAGTTAAGGGTCCTTTTGGCTATATTGACAAACTTTAGGGACCAAACTTGTAATTATGAAGATACAAGGGTATAAAGTGTCAATTCTTCCATATTGGAGGACCCTTCTTCACAATTCTTCAAATCTTCAAGGGTTTTCTTTGGAAATTTCTTCATTAGGGCTTGGTTCAATGTGCGGCTTCGTTTTCCGTGTTCGTTTTTGCATGATTCTTGTGATCTTTTGTCATTTTCTCAATATTCGTACCTAAAATACACAAGCAACAAACACAAGCATATATTAGGGTATTTTGATGATATTTAATGCATTTTAAGTCCAAAAAGAACGATGAGACCATGTATAAAAGCAGTCTCATCACACATCAACGTGAGTTCATAGCCTCGCACTCTTTTAAATGTTTTTATAAATGTTTTATAAACCCGCGAGGGAGATAACATGTTAGTTTTTATAAAATAGGACACCATTTGTCCCGATTGTTTGTTTATTGATTTGGACCCGAATGATTGTATTACCCGAATGTATGACCCGATAAATGATTAAAGGACCCGATAGATGAAATCAAATGGATTATTAAAGTTAGGTTATGTCACTAAAAGTCCCATTAGCATGAATTGTGAACTACCGGGAGTTGGTAGACGCTTATGCATATAATAGTACTATTTGGGGACGATCACCCCAGTTCGCGCCTTGACGGTTGATCCCCGTCGTGCCACATTGATTGGTAAGCGAATTTATGTATGAGAAGATTTCTATAGCGTGACCTTTGTGACGACACGCTACTTTAGATGGGCAAAAATTGGTATCGGGTTAGCTACCCGTTGTTGGTTTAGTAAGGTAACAATGTCATGCGGCTTATAATAATCCGACTAACGAAATACTACTAGACGCTCAGAATTACGACGTATTGCCTGACTAGCAATACAGGGTCATACTATTGATATTATGTTTGTGTTTTGGTTTTCATAACCATATTCATATAACGGTTTTTATTTTCATACAACGTTATAAGACGTATTGTATGATTATTTTTACGACATTGGCTCGTATAATGATTTTTAAGGCAAATGCCTATATTATGATTTTGATAAAGATTTGTATAAAATGATTTTGGCTATTTTAGGGCCTATTACAATGATTTGTACAAAATGATTTTTGGTAATAATTTTATACCAAAGTTATATTGATGGAATTTATTAAACTCTATGAATTCACTCGGCGTTATCGCTGACCTTTTCTTTTAACATGTTTTATCTCAGGTACTTGAAGGTAATTCTCGGGAAGACGACAAGAATTCATGGCCCGCACTTAAACAATATTTTCCATTCAAATATTTTGTAAAACTTTTTATGAAATAATATGACTTGGGACCGATGTAACTTTGATATTGATGAATGGAAATGCTTTATTAAAAAACGACGCGATTTTTATGCGTTGTCTATGATGTGAGTAATGTGCTATCCCGTAACACCAACGAGTCTTCCGCTGTATTGAGTTGTATAAATTTGGGGGTGTTACAGTTTGGTACCAGAGCTCTCGTTATAGAGAACGAAAGATTTTTAAAACCAAGGTTTTGAATAAAACATTTCAAAATCTTTTAACTATAAACATTTTTCTAAAAATGTCTAAAAATCTTTTGACTATAACGGTGCCGAAGAATTCCCGAGTTACCAACAAGGCCAGACTGAGAAGTGTTATTTTAATATATATATATAACTTATATTATATATATATATGATGTAATTTTATTACATGATTGTTTGATGATTATTTTGATATTTATACGAGATATTTATACGACGTAGATTGTCACAATGTACCCTAAATCCCCTAGTAAATTAATCGAATCTATTCTCGTAGGAATTCTAGCTATCCTAGATCTAAACCAAGTTGTGGATATTTATAATCCCAACAAATGGTTGATACTCGTAGGAATGTAGATATTAGTTGATTGTGATATTGAAAAGAGAATTGGCGAGATTAAATCTGATATCGATGTCATGACGATCTTTCCTTATAGAGTGGAGTTTGACAAAACGTTATCACCTGGAAAGATGTCATCTGATTCGTTGTCATTCAATTCTTAGATTTGAAATCGAAAGGGTGAATGTTGCACTTGAGGCTGTCATTGGAATCATTACCCAAAATCCTCATGCCACTAATACCTTTCCGAGAAGTCTAGTTGAATGTATGAGTCATCTCATACTAGTGACTTATTTGATAATTATTGATAAAGGAGTTATAGGATTGGAATTAAGTGTTGATCATATTGAGCTTTTATTGCCTTTACAAGGCCGAAGAATAAGGATGAAAGTATTGGAGAATGAGGTAGAATATCGCATTGAGTATAAGTTGGTTGAAACTTGAATAAAGTAAAATTTAACCCGTATGCAATATGAGATTGTTAAGAGGAAGTCGTTAAGTCCTGTGATTGAATTATAAGGTTTTAATTGATTGTTGATTCGTGTTAAGGGTTGTTCCTAGGCCATTGTCCACTAATGAGGATGCCCAGTGTCCAAGAAATAAATTGAAGAAATCTTCTTCTGAATAGGGACCGATGGATCTTACGGGACAGGTGGGACACCTAATGACTCTTGTAGATTAGTATTCATTGTGGTATCTTTTAAAAATAATCCCTAACTTAACTGAGACATCAGTTGGTAGGATGAGTTCTGAGAATTGTATGACATAGTGACACGTAATGTGTTACGGTACAATTTTTACTTGTTTGTGATTAATGAAAAGACTACCTTTGATTGCTAAATTCTACATGTATCGATGTTATCTATCCTTTATTGCTTCATCCTAATGTTCGCATTAGTGATGCAATCATTGAACAAGTACTCATCTTGATTTGAGTTACGTTGTGGATTATTCTTTTTGAGTGCCATCGAGGTCATGAACCTCATGATTATTTGGCTAAAGCTCATTTCCTATTATATTGTAGTTAGTTCTTGGTGAACAAGCTTTCATCACTCTTTTGCAGATCACTCATTGTTTTTATAAGATAAAACAGTATCCCTTGAGAAAAATTGAATTTTCGTCACTATAAGGATTATTCAAAGTGAGATATATAAGTGGTCATTATCGAAATGAAGTTGTTTATAAAACACGTTGGGAAAACTTAATTGTTTTCATAATAAAGGAAATCTTTGTAAATATATTTTTGATTCTTATTTAAGAATTAAGCTTGAAAATGTTTTTATTATAAACATGATGATAAAATTTTGACGAACTGAGTATTGCATCGTTAATCTTGAAATTGTATATAGTTGCGCGCCTACGTACAATTTGGAATGGACCATGCAAGGCTGATTAGTAGTCACCATAAAACTGATTAACAAACACTAAATTTTCTTTGAAGATTGTGAAAGAATAAATTTTATGAGATCTGCAAGAAGTGAAAAATAGGGACCTATTGTTAGGGACACCTACATATGTGCCTGTAGCATCTATTCTTCTGAATCGAATTTACTCATCTGTGGAAATTGTCTTATTTGACAATTGACAATTCTTTCTTGTCCAATTCTCCCGTAGTGAGATTCTTAGGAAAAGTATTTGATTACCGAGTGTTGATAACCGACTGGATGTATTGACATTCTTATCATTTCTTATGATTTGATTTCAATTGAATGACCTGGGTAACGATTCAAGGAGCTTTCGAATGCGTACTCAAATAATGAAAACATGGGATATATTCATATTCGTTAAATGTTTTCGTCTGTATCTGATTTGAAATTCTATCGCGTAGATTATGCGTTGACCTTGCTCTTTTAATAGTAGTTGTGTCTCCACATATCCTTGAATTTGTGAAGGATTATGAGTTATTATTAGTCTTTTGAGAATTTCACATCTTATCGACGGTAATGAAACTGGAAAGTTGATAGTACCAATAGAATGGATTGATTAATTATGACATGACGACATTGTCTTAATTAATGGGAACTCGAGTAGAATTCCCCTAAAAGATAAGATGTTGGTTATCAAAAGTGATCTAAATAATTCTTGGTGGATGACGATATCCTGTATTTAGACTTAAAATTATACCATGAATGATTGTGAATTAGTCATAGATATTATAATCTAGAAAGAATTTAAAATAAATGTATTAAAAGATGTTTATGTTATCTGAAACTTTAGGAGGTATTATTGGTGAATTACCTAGACTTTTTCCATTAAGGCAGATTGAAATTGGTATTGATTATATTCCCGGTGCTGCACCTGTGGCTTGTGCATTATGCGTCAGTACCATCTAAATTAAAGGAATTACCGTACAACTGAGAGAGTTTTCGGAGAAAGATTTTATTATACCAAGCCTGTCATCCTGAAGAGCTATGGTGTTATCATTCCTTATATTTATAGGTTACTGTGAACTGAGTAAATTGACAATCGAAAACGATATCCATAACTCGAAATGGAAGATTTGTTCGATCATTTACAAGGTTTTTGATCCTCAGCATGGTTATCATCAACTTCGCATCTGCGAAAAGGATTATCTATTCCAATCACTACATCCGGTACTTGTAATGAACGTTATGAGTTTCACGTGATGTCGTTTGGATTGACAATGCACATGTAGTATTCATAAATTTGGTGAATCATGTGTGTAGGCTGTAATTTGATAAATTCATGCTCGTGATCATTAAGGACCATTTGTTTGTTTATAAGAATAAGAATGAGTTAATAATTATTTATAGTTTGCCCTGAATTGGCCGAACAACGAAAACTTGTACCTTGAATACATAACATGAGATTAAAGACTTAAACCTTTACATGATTTAACCGTGTGATTAATAGATAATGGAATATATATATTGACTCTTTAAAAATTAAGAGCCCTTTTAAGACTTTGGATTATTACTAAAAAGAAAGTGCAAATATGTTTTGACAAATATTTTAACAAAGGATTTTTAAGGGATTATTCCCTTATACCCAGAACATTTAACTAAACTCCTGTTTAGGGGTAAATGTTCGTGTGTACTTCTAGACAACCTAAGAAGAATTAAGGAAAACATTTAAATCATAACTTGAAATTTGAAACGACAATTTTTGATTTTCAACTAAGAAAATTTTGACCAAAATATAAACAAAGGTTTTTCGAACATTTGCGGATCTTATTAAATATTTTCGATAAATCAACAAAATTTTGCTAATTAAATTCAAATTTATTGTTGAACATTTTATATAATTGGCCGAACTAAGAAATCTAAAATCTTTACATTTACATTTCATGAAAATTGAATATTTAATATTTAATTAGTTGTAATAATTATCGACGCTTTAGACGTCGGATTGAGTAAAACGGATAAAAATAATAGTGGAAACGAGACTAGAACTTAGAAAATATAAAGAAAGAAATTTTAAATAAATACGGACATGATAATTATATCATCAGGACAGGATAAAGAATCAATTACGATGTATTTCTTAATAATGAATGTGCAAAATAAATTGCCGAACAATTTAAATATGAACGATGTTTGTAAAAAGGATAATATAGATAATAAAAAGTGGTTCGCGGCTAATGTGAACCATTAGAATTGAGAAGCCGATAACATTAAATATTTTAAAGGCCACTTGTGGTTGTATAAATATGGAGATTGTGAGATATAGTTATGTTGGAATTTGTAAGTATAAGTATTCTATTTATGTCATTTATGACTAAAAGTATCTTTGTCTGAAGAAGTTGTACTGATGGAAATTATGAAGGCAGACATCGCCTCATACATTAGTAAACGTCTAGCTATTGCAAAGGTCATCATCTGAATTTGATTCGATTTGGATCATCATCGACAGACTGACCAAATCTGCTAATATCATTCCCGTTAATGATAAATGCAAAAGAGTTATGTAAACATAGTATGCCTGTATCGAACATCTATATCAAAGATCCTCGCTTCGCATCGAATTTCTAGAGATTTGCTCAGAAATCATTGAGAACGAACCTTGATGAGAGTACTATATACCACCTCAAATCGAAGGGACGAGGTAAAGTAACGATACAAAGTAATATAAGTTTGTTTTATGTTTGAATGATTGACCTTTGGTAATAGACCGTATAATCGTTTTCCTTTGGAGAGATTATCATTGATAATCATCGTGTTAGGATTGAGATCGAATCTTGTTAGGATTTAGATATTAGAGCATCTGTAAGCAAGAGTTGAGATGAAGACATCCGACATACACCCATTGTGAATTGGACATGTCTTTTAGGTTTAAAGTCTCCTATGATGGCGAACCTAACCTTACAAAATACCCGACCCGCGATACCTGAAATGATTGTTGAAATTAGGATATGATTATTGACTGCCGGTAGTGGGCAAGAGGTTATGTGAATATGAAATGTAGATCTTAAAGTGCCAAATGGGTAGCGAAGTTATGCCACAATTTTTAACCTCGGAAAAATGAATTCATGATCTGACAAATCATGGGATATAAGTCCCCGTTGTATGGGACCATTGAGATGATGTAAAAGTTGGGATTGAAAGGCATATAAGCTGGATCTACCCTAGGACTTCAAGAACTACGTGAATTATATTTCGTAAATCGAACTTGATGGAATATCTATCAAGTGAAAATCTGATTGTTCTTAGTAAAGCTTAGATCAGCGAAAAGTTGCATTCATCAGAAACCCGTGAACATCATGGATAGAGAAAGTAAGTCAACATTTAGCCTGATCTTATTCCCGTAGTTATGTTTGATGAAACTCACGTATTATAATGGATTACACTTGTGAGAAAAGACCGAATGTGGAGGAAATACCCACATGGCTTTAACTCTATAAGAAGCGAGTAGTAAGGTAAGATGATCTTTGAGGACAAAGATCCTGTTTAGGGGTAAATGCTGTGACAATCCGTCAATTTATGGTCAATATTTTATTCTCAATATTTATTTGAAAATATTATTTCATGAACTCACTTATTTTTGGGAAGAAATTTGGATTTACGTCTTGGAGTAGCATCGACTACGTCTAAACCGGAGGATTCAACGTTACGTGCTTACGTTTACATACACCGTCTTTGGTGGCAGTCCGACATTTCAGAAAATAAATTTGTCCATGAATATTATTTTGGAGTTCTAAATTTGTGTTGGTTCATAAACTCACAAATTTACGAGAAGAGATTAGGACTTACGATTTTATTTTAACGTCCTTTACGACTAAACCGGAAACCCTAGGAGTACGTATTTACGTTTTCGAACTCCGTTTTTGATGAAACAATTTTTATTAGATTCGTTTTATGCCGTTGATTCATAAATTATAAAAACGTTTTTCGTAAAACGACCCGAGGACACGCAAATCGAGGAAACTAGAATCGAGGAGTACCCGTAATTAAATGGGGATGAGACAAGTGGGACACTTGCCCCACCCCCACAAACCCATGGCTACACTAGACACTACATCACAAGATGTGGCAAACATATAGCTTAAAACTTACACATGTAAGTTAAGCTTACAAAGTAAGCTTTCACTACACCAAAAACTAGCACTTGACAAAACCACTCACACAAACCATTGTTCTCATTTTCCAACATGCAAACCACACAACTCTCCTCCCTCTCTCTCTAGAAATTCGTCCACTTCCACCCTAAACACCCTCATTTGATCAATTTAAACCACAAAATCATGTGTTATTCACACATATGTTGAAGCCCTTTTGAAGCTCTATGGATTGGTGGTGATTATAACATGTAAAAAGGAGTTTTCAAGGGAGTTTGGGGCTGATTTCTCAAGGAGTTTTCATGAAGAACAAGGGCTGATTTTTGGAGGAATCTACAAATACTTGGTGACCCTAGAAGTGGTGTTGATATCTCATAAGATTGGTTACCCAAAACCATGTCTTGTTCATCCAAAAGCTCATCATTTCATCACTTTGGTGGTATAAAGATTGTCCTCCTCATCCTCTTATAATTTTTGATTATGTAAACTTGTATTTTTTTTACTTATGTATATGTATATGATGATGAATGATGATTAAAAATATTGTGTGGGGATTTGGTGTTGATAAACATGCTTAAAAAGATGGACAAACTACATGTAAAATGGGTAAATCTTGTTTAAATGGTAGGCTGTATAAAAACAGTAAAGAACCACATGTTAGACTGATAAAATGATGAAGTAGCATCCATTTACAGTAAGCTATGGGTCTTGTACACATGTGAGAGTTGGCCATGCAATGGAATCATTGTAATGAGTGAGATATGATCAAAACAAGTTTAAAGTACAAATCTGAGTTCACTGTTTTGGACGATTTTTAGAAAATACTTAGATGATGATTCAACAGTAGCTATAGAAGAGTTAAATGGAGTACATATCATGTAGTTTATGTGATAAAAATTTGAGCTTCTATCTCCATATAGAACTCTAGATATGGCAGTTTTGGTGAAGAGGAAAATAAAAATCAGATTTTGGAAATTAAAGTATAATACTATTATATAAGCACTCAAAATTATATTGTATAAAATGTAAAACTAAAACCCACTAACTCATGAATTTTATTTATATAAATATGTTAAAGGTTAAATAAATGGATAAATTATAAAAATGGTAGTGGAATAATATTTATAAGATATAAAAACTATAAACTTGATTTTACGACTTTTTCGGCTATTACTGTAAAATTAACGTTTTTGTTAAATAAAACTTAGATGGTTGGACCCGTCTAATGTGAACTTTATAAAACTCATATACTGATATATAAACATATAGAACAATTAAAAACCGATAAAACCCGAACTATATAACATACGGACATTAACGGGCTAAGTTAACGTTATTGGACTAATAATACAACAAAATGGGCTAAAACACTTATAAACTTATTTATTGGGCTTAACCCATTTAGGCCCAACTTGTAAGGTATAGATACTGATAATATAAGTATAACATGGATTAATACAAGTTAAAGAACTTATAATAAGTTTATTGGACCTAAAACACGTAAATAGGTAAAACTAGTAAACTAGTATAAAAGTTATCAACATATAACACTAAAATGAGTAGACGAGAATATGTAAACCCACTTGATCATCATATATATATAATCATCATATGTATACATAATTGTTATTTTTATAAAGTCATTGGACAAACGTCTAAGACCGATTATTATTTATATAGGTTTCCGTGATTGATGCACGTGTCGTACGTCTGAATTGCCGATAACCCGCCTTCCCACATCAACGTGAGTTCATAGCCTCGCACTCTTTTAAATGTTTTTATAAATGTTTTATAAACCCGCGAGGGAGATAACATGTTAGTTTTTATAAAATAGGACACCATTTGTCCCGATTGTTTGTTTATTGATTTGGACCCGAATGATTGTATTACCCGAATGTATGACCCGATAAATGATTAAAGGACCCGATAGATGAAATCAAATGGATTATTAAAGTTAGGTTATGTCACTAAAAGTCCCATTAGCATGAATTGTGAACTACCGGGAGTTGGTAGACGCTTATGCATATAATAGTACTATTTGGGGACGATCACCCCAGTTCGCGCCTTGACGGTTGATCCCCGTCGTGCCACATTGATTGGTAAGCGAATTTATGTATGAGAAGATTTCTATAGCGTGACCTTTGTGACGACACGCTACTTTAGATGGGCAAAAATTGGTATCGGGTTAGCTACCCGTTGTTGGTTTAGTAAGGTAACAATGTCATGCGGCTTATAATAATCCGACTAACGAAATACTACTAGACGCTCAGAATTACGACGTATTGCCTGACTAGCAATACAGGGTCATACTATTGATATTATGTTTGTGTTTTGGTTTTCATAACCATATTCATATAACGGTTTTTATTTTCATACAACGTTATAAGACGTATTGTATGATTATTTTTACGACATTGGCTCGTATAATGATTTTTAAGGCAAATGCCTATATTATGATTTTGATAAAGATTTGTATAAAATGATTTTGGCTATTTTAGGGCATATTACAATGATTTGTACAAAATGATTTTTGGTAATAATTTTATACCAAAGTTATATTGATGGAATTTATTAAACTCTATGAATTCACTCGGCCGTTATCGCTGACATTTTCTTTTAACATGTTTTATTTCAGGTACTTGAAGGTAATTCTCGGGAAGACGACAAGAATTCATGGCCCGCACTTAAACAATATTTTCCATTCAAATATTTTGTAAAACTTTGTATGAAATAATATGACTTGGGACCGATGTAACTTTGATATTGATGAATGGAAATGCTTTATTAAAAAACGACGCGATTTTTATGCGTTGTCTATGATGTGAGTAATGTGCTATCCCGTAACACCAACGAGTCTTCCGCTGTATTGAGTTGTATAAATTTGGGGGTGTTACAAATAGCAATCTTGGTATAATTAAGTACTGTACAAAAATAAGCAGTACTTTTGGGGAGACTTGGAGTTAAACCTGATGCACCTTTGAATTCATCCAAAGCCTCCTTAATGATACTAACAGAATGCACATCGCCATGCGCGAATAAGAATAAATCATCCACAAATAATAATCTATTGCATTACAGTAGAGGTTAACCAAAATCAATCTTACATAAACAGAGTGGCATTTACGATATACTTAGGCCAAGCTGAAAAAATTACAAAACAACAAAAAGAAACTTGATGTTTTGGGTAAACTTTACATTATAATTAGGTCAAGAAATTTTTTCAAGATTCAAATTAAGAAACATTCTTCAAAAGTTTATACATAATTTCATTAAAATTCATTCCTCACTTGCCTTCTTTAATCTTGCTTCAAACTTCCTCATGAGCCCAACATTGACTTTCACATTGAGACCATTTATAATCTTTTGTTTCTTTTGTTTCTTCTTCCAATGTTGGTCCGCCGCTTTGAGCAACTCATTTCTCCACAGGTTACAAGGAAACAGCAGAATCTTCGCTAAGTACTTTTCCCTAAGGATGTTAATAGTTATCTTTTGATTTATATTTTTATCTGGTATTGTCATCAACCATATTTCTAAACCAACGTACATCTCCATATGCCTCATTGCAAAAACACCACAATCGACAACATTTTTTCTTGTCCTCCAAGTCATCTTCAAGACTCTTGGAACGGCCATCAAAATTCAGCAATGTTTTTAATGACTTATACTTTCAAGGTAAGCAATGAATAATATGATCTGTGTAAAAATACATGATTCTATTAATGCTATAAAATAATATGTAATGCAATAAAAATATTTACCTGTTATATATAATCTTTTAATGGATTAACATATTTTTTTATAACAAAATTTTGAATGTTATAAAAAGCTAGTATTTATTAATACATAAGTGTTTTTCCAAATGAGATACATAAATCAAAAAATTATCATTGTCATGGCATATGGACCATATCTGTCATCAAGATCCTCATAATCATCATGAAGGTTGTCCATGATTTCTATTTCAGCAGATAACATATTGAAGCATATTAAATAGTAATGGTTTACATCCTCTATCATTTGATTGCAAGGAATGAAAACCTGTAGATGATTCAGTAAAATATAATTCACTAAAACATAGTAATGCTATAAAACATTTAAGTGTAATGCTGTAAATAATTTTTAAATAGTAATAGTAATAGATGTTATTTATGACTTACCATACTAATGTTATTCAAATTTGTCTTCTTTGCATTCTTTAAAACAGACTCAAAGTTATCATCAAAAACTTTTCTCAGGTGTTCTTCATCCTTTTTCTTTTCAACCAAAGCCGGAAGCTGTATATAATCGCAAAAAAAAATTACAACCTATAGAAATTCATTTTTTTAAGTATATATTTAACACCCCCAAATTACATTGCGCAGCGGAAATAAACATTTGTGTAACACCCCCAAATTTATACAACTCAATACAGCGGAAGACTCGTTGGTGTTACGGGATAGCACATTACTCACATCATAGACAACGCATAAAATCCGCGTCGTTTAATAATAAATCATTTCCATTCATAAATATCAAAGTTACATCGGTCCCAATTCATTATATTTCATACAAGGTTTTACAAAGTATTTGAATGGAAAAATATTGTTTAAGTGCGGGCCATGAATTCTTGTCGTCTTCCCGAGAATTACCTTCAAGTACCTGAGATAAAACATGTTAAAAGAAAAGGGTCAGCGATAACGCCGAGTGAATTCATAGAGTTTAATAAAATCCATCAATATAATATCAGTATAAGATTATTACTAAAAATAATTTTGTACAAATCATTTTAATAGGCCATAAAATAGCCAAAGTCATTTTATACACATCCTTATCGAAAATCATAATATAGGCATTTGCCTTAAAAATCATTATACGAATCATTGTCGTTAAAAACACCATACAATACGTTTTGCAACGTTGTATAGATTAAATAAAACCATTATATGAATATGGTTATAAAAAGCCTTAAAAATCATTATACGAGCCAATGTCGTAAAAACGTCATACAATACGTCTTACGACGTTGTATGAAAATAAAAACCGTTATATGAGCATGGTTATGAAAACCAAAACACAAACATAATATCAATAGTATGACCCTGTATTGCTAGTCAGGCAATATCGTAATTCGAAGCGTCTAATAGTATTTCGTTAGTTTTTGGATTATTATAAGCCGCATGATATTGTTACCTTAATAAACCAAAACGGGTAGCTAACCCGATACCAATTTTTCCCATCTAAAGTAGCGTGTCGTCACAAAGGTCACGCTATGGAAATCTTCTCATACATAAATTCGCTTACCAATCAATGTGGCACGACGGGGATCAACCGTCAAGGCGCGAACTGGGGTGATCGTCCCCAAATAGTACTATTAAATGCATAAGCGTCTACCAAATCCCGGTAGTTCACAATTCATGCTAATGGTACTTTTAGTGACATAACCTAACTTTAATAATCCATTTTATTTCATCTATCAGGTCCATTAATCATTTATCGGGTCATACAATCGGGTCATTCAATCATTCGGGTCCAAATCAATAAACAAACAATCGGGACAAATGGTGTCCTATTTTATAAAAACTAACATGTTATCTCCCTCGCGGGTTTATAAAACATTTCATAAAAACATTTAAAAGAGTGCGAGGCTATGAACTCACGTTGATGTGGGAAGGCGGTTATCGGCAATTTGGATGTACGGTACGTGCTTCAATCACGGAAACCTAGACAAATAATACTCGTCTTAGACTCATGTCCAATGACTTTATAAAAATAACAATTATGTATACATATGATGATTATATACATATGATGATCAAGTGGGTTTACATATTCTCGTTTACTCATTTTAGTGTTATATGTCGATAACCTTTATACTAGCTTACTAGTTTTACCCATTTACGTGTTTTAAGTCCAATAAACTTATTATAAGTTCTTTAACTTGTTTTAATCCATGTTATACTTATATTATCAGTATCTATAATTTACAAGTTGGGCCTAAATGGGTTAAGTCCAATAATAAGTTCATAAGTATTTTAGTCCATTTTTGTTGTATTATTAGTCCAATAACGTTAATTTAGTCCGTTAACGTCCGTATGTCCTATAGTTCGGGTTTTATCGGTTTTTACTTGTTATATATGTCTATATATATCAGTACATGAGTTTATAAAAGTTTACATTAGACGGGTCCAACCGTCTAATTTTTATTTAGTAAAAACGTTAATTTTACGGTAATAGCCGAAAAAGTCGTAAAAATCAAGTTTATAGTTTTATAACTTATAAAACTTAACAAGTTACCATTTTTATAAAATGTACACTTATTTAACCTTTTACATACTTATATAAATAAAATCCATTAGTTAGTGGGTTTTAACTTTACATTTTATACAATATAATTTTGAGTGCTTATATAATAGTATTATACTTTAATTTCCAAAAATCTGATTTTTAACTTCACTTTCACCAAAACTGCCATATCTTGAGTTTATATGGAGATAGAAGCTCAAATTTTTATCACATAAACTACATGATATGTGATACATTTAACTCTCCTATATCTACTGTTGAATCATCCTTTAAGTATTTTCTAAAAATCGTCCAAAACAGTAACCTCAGAATTTATACCCTAAACTTGTTTTGATCATATCTCACTCATTACAATGATTCCATTGCATGGCCAA
Source organism: Glebionis coronaria (assembly GCA_025667525.1). Classification (NCBI taxonomy): domain Eukaryota; kingdom Viridiplantae; phylum Streptophyta; class Magnoliopsida; order Asterales; family Asteraceae; genus Glebionis; species Glebionis coronaria. The sequence goes on along the minus strand of JANFOE010001515.1, from coordinate 56,518 downwards.
CTCTCACATGTGTATAAGACTCATAGCTTACTGTAAATGGATTCAACTTCATCATTTTATCAGTTCATAACATGTTTCTTTACTGTTTTATACAGCCAATAAATTTAACCAAGATTTTAACCTTTTCTTATGGTTTTTCACCTTTTTAATCATGTTTATCAACACCAAATCCCCACATAACATTTTTATCATCATATAATCATCATATACATATACAATAGGAAATAAAATACATGTTTACATAATCAAAATAACAAGAAGATGAGGGGGACAATCTTTATACCACCATGATGATGTAGGTTGATCAAAACATGGATTTTTGATGGAGAAACTTGTGCATAGCCAAGACCATCTTCAAGACCACCAATCTTCATGAACAACTTGTGGAAAATCAGCCCTAATACTCCATGGAAACTCCTCCTTTGATGTTATAACTTGCACCAATCTTCATCTTTTTGAATGGAGATTAACATATGTTGATTATAACATATATTTATGGTTAAAATTTGTATGAAAGTGGTGTTTTGTGGAGCATTTGGGACGGCCAAAAATGGAGTCAAGAGAGAGAATGGAAGTTGTAGCTTGTTTTTGCATGTATGAATGAGAAGAGTGAACTAGCTAGTGGTTTTTGGTAAGTTGTTGGCTTACAAAGTAAGCTTAAAGGACAAGTGTCCATTTAGTTAAGTAAAAATGACACCAAATGTGGTGTGTTGTACATTGTTGCCGTCCCATGTAAGCTAGTGGGGTGGGACAATGTATTTTGTCCCATCTCACTAGTTTACGGGTATTCCTCGATTCTAGTTTTCTCGATTTGCGTGCCCTCGGGTCGTTTTACGAAAAACGTTTTTATAAATTATGAATCACCGTCATAAAACAAATCCAATAAAAATTGTCTCATCAAACACGGAGTTCGAAAACGTAAATACGTAATCCTAAGGTTTCCGGTTTAGTCGTAAAGGACGTTAAAATAAAATCGTAAGTCCTAATCTCTTCTCGTAAATTTGTGAGTTTGTGAACTAACACAAATTTAAAATTCCAAAATAATATTCACGGATAAATTTATTTTCTGAAATGTCGGACTGTCACCAAAACGGTGTATGTAAACGTAAGCACGTAACGTTGAATCCTCCGGTTTAGATGTAGTCGATGTAAATCCAAATTTCTTCCCAAGAATAAGTGAGTTCATAAAATAATATTTTCAAATAAATATTGAGAATAAAATATTGACCATAAATTGACGGATTGTCACAGCATTTACCCCTAAACAGGATCTTTGTCCTCAAAGATCATCTTACTACTCGCTTCTTATAGAGTTAAAGCCATGTGGGTATTTCCTCCACATTCGGTCTTTTCTCACAAGTGCAATTCATTACAATACGCGAGTTCTATCAAACATAACTACGGGAATAAGATCAGGCTTAATGTTGACTTACTTTCTCTATCCATGATGTTCACGGGTTTTTGATGAATGCAACTTTTCGTCGATCTAAGCTTAACTAAGAACAATCAGATTTTCACTTGATAGATATTCCATCATGTTCGATATACGAGACATAATTCACGCAGTCTTTGAAGTCCTAGGGTAGATCCAGCTTATATGCCTTTCAATCCCAACTTTTACATCATCTCAATGGTCCCAAACAACGGGGAATTATATCCCATGATTTGTCAGATCATGAATTCATTTTACCAAGGTTAAAAATTTTGGCATAACTTCGCTACCCATTTGGCACTTCAAGATCTACATTTCATATTCACATAATTTCCTGCCCACTATCGGCAGTTAATAATCAAATCCTAATTTCAACAATCATTTCAGATCTCGCGGGTCGGGTATTTTGCAAGGATAGGTTCGCCATCATAGGAACCTTAAACCTAAAAGACTTGTCCAACTCACAATGGGTGTATGTCGGATGTCTTCATCTCAACTCTTGCTTACAGATGCTCTAATATTTAGATCCTAACAGGATTCGATCTCAATCCTAACACGATGATTATCAAAGATAATCTCTCCAAAGGAAAACGATTATACAGTCTATTACCAAAGGTCAATCTTTCAAACATAAAACAGCACTTATATTACTTTGTATCGTTACTTACCTCGTCCCTTCGATTGGGGTGGTACATAGTACTCTCATCAAGGTTCGTTCTCAATGATTTCTGAGTAAATCTCTAGAAATTCGATGCGAAGCGAGGATCTTGATAAAGATGTTCGATACAGGCACACTATGTTTACATAACTCTTTTTGCATTTATCATTAACGGGAATGATATTTAGCAGATTTGGTCAGTCTGTCGATGATGACCCAAATCGAATCAAATTTAGATGATGACCTTTGCAATAGCTAGACGTTTACTAATGTATGAGGCGATGTCTGCCTTCATAATTTTGCCATCAGTACAACTTCTTCAGACAAAGATACTTTTAGTCGAAAATGACATACATATAATACTTATACTTACAAATTCCAACATAACTATATCTCACAATCTCCATATTTAGGCAACCACAAGTGGCCTTTAAAACATTTAACGCCATTGGCTTCTCAATTTTAATGGTTCACATTAGCCGCGAACCCCTTTTATTATCTATATTATCCTTTTTACTAACATTGTTTACTTTTGTATCGTTCGGCAATTTATTTTGCACCTTCATTATTAAGAAACATGTCCTAATTGGTTCTTTATATTTTATACATAATGTGTGAGTATCTACATTCACTTTTCTAGATAAATAATTATCATGTCCACAATTTACTCAGATATTCTTTCTATATTAGGCGTCAGTAATTACATTCACCTTTCTTCATATTTTTTTTTATGTTTCAGTTTCGTCTCAACTATCATTTTTATCAGTTTTTCTCAATCCAGCGTCTAAAGCGTCGATAATTATTATAATTAATTAAATATTTATTAGTTAATTTTTATGAAGCGTAAACGTAAAAATTTTAAATTTCTTAGTTCGACCAATTATATAAAATATTCAAAAATAATTTGAATTTAATAAACAAGATTTTTGCCGATTTATCGAAAAATAATTAAAATAATTAATAAGTTTCAAAAATGTTCGAGAAATCTTTGGTTATACTTTGGTCAAAAAATTTCTTAGTTGAAAAGCAGAAATTGTCGTTTCAAATTTTAAGTCATGGTTTAACGGTTCTACTCAATACTTCTTAAGTAATCTTGAGGTATACACAAACATTTACCCCTAAACAGAAGTTTAGTTAAATGGTTTGTGTATAAGGGAATAATCCCTTTAAAATCCTTTGTTAAAACATTTGTCAAAACATATTTCCATTTCTTTTTGGTAAAATTCAAAGTCTTAAAAGGGCTCTTAATTTTGAAGAGTCTATATGCATACATCTTACCTTTATTAATCCAACGGTCATTTTATGTAAAGGATTAAGTTTTTAATCCCTAAGCGTTAATGGTTCTAATCTTTGAAAAGTCAATATAGCTTCCATTATCTATTAATCACACGGTTAAATCATGTAAAGGTTCAAGTCTTTAATCACGTATCAATTATTCAAGGTACAGGTTTTTATTGTTCGGTCAATTCAGGGCAATCTATAAATAATTATTAACCCATTCTTATTCTTATAATCAAACATATAGTCCTTAATGATCACGAGCATGAATTTATCAAATTAAAGCCTACACACTTGATTCACCAAATTTATGAATACTACATGTGCATTGTCAATCCAAACGACATCACGTGAAACTCATAACGTTCATTACAAGTAACGGATGTAGTGATTGGAATAGATAATCTTTTTCGCGGACGCGACGTTGATGATAACCATGCCGTGAGTCAAATCTTTAAAACATTCGCTAGAACCTTGTAAATGATCGAACAAATCTTCCATTTCGAGTTATGGATTTCTTTTTCGATTGTCAATTTACTCAGTCACAGTAATCTATAACAATAAGGAATGATAACACCATAGCTCTTCATGATGACAGGCTTGGTAGAATAAAATCTTTCTCCGACAACTCCCTCAGTTGTACGGTAATTCCTTTAATTTAGATGGTGCTGACGCACAGTGCACAAGCCACAAGTGCAGCACCGAGAATATAATCAATCCCAAATTCAACTTGCCTTAATGGCAAAAGTCTAGGTAAACCATCAACAAATACTTACTAAAGTTTCAAATAACAAAAACATCTTTTAATATTTCAATATTAGGTTCTTCTATATTATAATATCTATGACTAATTCACAACCATTCGCGGTATAATTTCAAGTCTAAATGCAAGATATGGTCATCCATCAAGAATTATTTAGATCACTTTTGATAATCAACATCTTATCATTTAGGGGAATTCAATTTGAGTTCCCATCAATTAAGACAATGTCGTCATGTCATAATCAATCAATCCATTCTACTGGCACTATCAACTTTCCAGTTTCATTGCCGTTGATAAGATGTGAACTTCTCAAAAGACTAATGATAACTCATAATCCTTCACAATTTCAGGGATATTAGGATACACAACTACTATTAAAAGAGTAAGGTCAACGCATAATCTATGCGAGAGAATTTCAAATCAGATACAGACGAAAACATTTAATGAATATAAATATATTCCATGTTTTCATAATTTGAGTACGCATTCGAAAGCTCCTCGGATCGTTACCCAGGTCATCCAAATGAAATCAAATCAAAAGAAATGATAGGAACGTCGATACATCCAGTCGGGTATCAACACTCGGTAATCAGATACTTTTCCTAAGAATCTCACTACGGGAGAATTGGACAAGAAAGAATTGTCAATTGTCAAATAAGACAATTTCCTCAGATGAGTAAATTCGACTCAGAAGAATAGATGGCACGGGCACATATGTAGGTGTCCCTAACATTATGTCCTTGTTTTTCACTTCTTGCAGATCTCATAAATTTTAATCTTTCACAATCTTCAAAGAAAATTTAGTGTTTATTAATCAGTTTTATGGTGACTACTAATCAGCCTTGCATGGTCCATTCCAAATTGTATGTAGGCGCGCAACTATATACAATTTCAAGATTAACGATGCAATACTCAGTTCGTCAAAATTTTATCATCATGTTTATAGTAAAATCATTTTCATGCTTAATTCTTAGATAAGAATCAAGAATAAATTTACAAAGATTTTCTTTGTTATGGAAATAATTAAGTTTCCAAAGCGTCTCATAAACAACTTTATTTTGATATCAATCACTTATAAATCTCACTTTAAATAATCCTTATTGTGATGAAAATTTAATTTCCTCAAAGGATACCGTTTTAACTTTATAAAAACAATGTGTGATATGCAAAAGAGTGATGAAAGCTTGTTCACCAAGAATTAACTACGATATGATAGGAAATGAGCTTAGCCAAATAATCATGAGGTTCATGACCTCGATGGCACTCAACAAGAATAATCCACAACGTAACTCAAATCAAGATGAGTACTTGTTCAATGGTTGCATCACTAATGCGAACATTAGGATGAAGCAATAAGAGATAGATAACATCGATACATGTAGAGTTTAGCAATCAAAGGTAGTCTTTTTATTAATCACAAACAAGTCAAATTGTACCGTAACACATTACGTGTCACTATGTCATACAATTTACCAAACTCATCCTACCAACTGATATCTCAGTTAAGTTAGGGATTTTTATAAGATACCACAATGAATACTAATCTACAAGAGTCATTAGGTGTTCCACATGTCCCGAAAGATCCATCGGTCCCAATTAAGAAGAAGATTTCTTCAATTTATTTCTTGGACACTGGGCATCCTCGTTAGTGAACAATGGCCTAGGAACAACCCTTATCACGAACTAACAATCATTTAAAATCTTAAAATTCAATTACAGAACTTAACGACTTCCTCTTAACAATCTCATATTCCATACAGGTTAAATTTTTACTTTATTCAAGTTTCAACCAATTTTATACTCAATTCAATATCCTACCTCATATTCCAATACTTTCAATCTTATTCTTAGGCCTTAATAGGCAATAAAAGCTTGATATGAACAACACTTAATTTCCAATACTATATCTCTTACAACAACAATTATCAAATGAGTCATTAATATAAAATGACTTGATCATTCAACTAGACTTCTCGGAAAGGTATTAGTGGCATGAGACTTTTGGGTAATGGTTCCAATGACAGCCTCAAGTGCAACATTCACCCTTTCGATTTCAATTTAAGAATTGGATGACAACGAATCAGATGACATCTTTTTAGGTGGTAACGTTTCGTAAAACTCCACTCTATAAGAAAAGATCGTCATGACATCGATATCAGATTTAATCTCGCCAATCCTTTTTCAATATCGCAATCAACTAATATCTACATCTCTACGAATATCAACCATTTGTTGGGATCATAAATATCCACAACTTGGTTTAGATCTAGGATAGCTAGCATTCCTACGAGAATAGCTTCGATTAATTTACTAGGGGATTTAGGGTTACTTGTGACAATCTACATCGTATAAATACCTCGTATAAATATCAAAATAATCATCAAACAATCATGTAATAAAATTACATCATATATATAATCCAAGTTATATATATATTAAAATAACACTTCTCAGTCTCAGCCTTGTCGGTAACTCGGGAATTCTTCGGTACCGTTATAGTCAAAAGATTTTTAGACATTTTTAGAAAAATGTTTATAGTTAAAAGATTTTGAAAAGTTTTATTCAAAACCTTCATTTTAAAAATCTTTCGTTCTCTATAACGAGAGCTCTGGTACCAAACTGTAACACCCCCAAATTTATACAACTCAATACAGCGGAAGACTCGTTGGTGTTACGGGATAGCACATTACTCACATCATAGACAACGCTAAAAATCGCGTCGTTTAATAATAAATCATTTCCATTCATAAATATCAAAGTTACATCGGTCCCAAGTCATTATATTTCATACAAGGTTTTACAAAGTATTTGAATGGAAAAATATTGTTTAAGTGCGGGCCATGAATTCTTGTCGTCTTCCCGAGAATTACCTTCAAGTACCTGAGATAAAACATGTTAAAAGAAAAGGGTCAGCGATAACGCCGAGTGAATTCATAGAGTTTAATAAAATCCATCAATATAATATCAGTATAAGATTATTACTAAAAATCATTTTGTACAAATCATTTTAATAGGCCATAAAATAGCCAAAGTCATTTTATACACATCCTTATCGAAAATCATAATATAGGCATTTGCCTTAAAAATCATTATACGAATCATTGTCGTTAAAAACACCATACAATACGTTTTGCAACGTTGTATAGATTAAATAAAATCATTATATGAATATGGTTATAAAAAGCCTTAAAAATCATTATACGAGCCAATGTCGTAAAAACGTCATACAATACGTCTTACGACGTTGTATGAAAATAAAAACCGTTATATGAGCATGGTTATGAAAACCAAAACACAAACATAATATCAATAGTATGACCCTGTATTGCTAGTCAGGCAATACATCGTAATTCGAAGCGTCTAATAGTATTTCGTTAGTTTTTGGATTATTATAAGCCGCATGACATTGTTACCTTACTAAACCAAAACGGGTAGCTAACCCGATACCAATTTTGCCCATCTAAAGTAGCGTGTCGTCATAAAGGTCACGCTATGGAAATCTTCTCATACATAAATTCGCTTACCAATCAATGTGGCACGACGGGGATCAACCGTCAAGGCGCGAACTGGGGTTATCGTCCCTAAATAGTACTATTAAATGCATAAGCGTCTACCAAATCCCGGTAGTTCACAATTCATGCTAATGGGACTTTTAGTGACATAACCTAACTTTAATAATCCATTTTATTTCATCTATCGGGTCCATTAATAATTTATCGGGTCATACAATCAGGTCATTCAATCATTCGGGTCCAAATCAATAAACAAACAATCGGGACAAATGGTGTCCTATTTTATAAAAACTAACATGTTATCTCCCTCGCGGGTTTATAAAACATTTCATAAAAACATTTAAAAGAGTGCGAGGCTATGAACTCACGTTGATGTGGGAAGGCGGTTATCGGCAATTTGGATGTACGGTACGTGCTTCAATCACGGAAACCTAGACAAATAATACTCGTCTTAGACTCATGTCCAATGACTTTATAAAAATAACAATTATGTATACATATGATGATTATATACATATGATGATCAAGTGGGTTTACATATTCTCGTTTACTCATTTTAGTGTTATATGTCGATAACCTTTATACTAGCTTACTAGTTTTACCCATTTACGTGTTTTAAGTCCAATAAACTTATTATAAGTTCTTTAACTTGTTTTAATCCATGTTATACTTATATTATCAGTATCTATAATTTACAAGTTGGGCCTAAATGGTTTAAGTCCAATAATAAGTTCATAAGTATTTTAGTCCATTTTTGTTGTATTATTAGTCCAATAACGTTAATTTAGTCCGTTAACGTCCGTATGTCCAATAGTTCGGGTTTTATCGGTTTTTACTTGTTATATATGTCTATATATATCAGTACATGAGTTTATAAAAGTTTACATTAGACGGGTCCAACCGTCTAAGTTTTATTTAGCAAAAACGTTAATTTTACGGTAATAGCCGAAAAAGTCGTAAAAATCAAGTTTATAGTTTTATAACTTATAAAACTTAACAAGTTACCATTTTTATAAAATGTACACTTATTTAACCTTTTACATACTTATATAAATAAAATCCATTAGTTAGTGGGTTTTAACTTTTCATTTTATACAATATAATTTTGAGTGCTTATATAATAGTATTATACTTTAATTTCCAAAAATCTGATTTTTAATTTCACTTTCACCAAAACTGCCATATCTTGAGTTATATATGGAGATCGAAGCTGAAATTTTTATCACATAAACTACATGATATGTGCTACATTTAACTCTTCTATAGCTACTGTTGAATCATCTTTTAAGTATTTTCTAAAAATCGTCCAAAACAGTAACCTCAGATTTATACCCTAAACTTGTTTTGATCATATCTCACTCATTACAATGATTCCATTGCATGGCCAACTCTCACATGTGTACAAGACTCATAGATTAATTTAAATGGATTCTACTTCATCATTTTATCAGTTCATAACATGTTTCTTTACTGTTTTATACAGCCAACAAATTTAACCAAGATTTTAACCTTGTTTCTTATGGTTTTTCACCTTTTTAATCATGTTTATCCACACCAAATCCCCACATAACATTTTTATCATCATATAATCATCATATACATATACAATAGGAAATAAAATACATGTTTACATAATCAAAATAACAAGAAGATGAGGGGGAAAATCTTTATACCACCATGATGATGTAGGTTGATCAAAACATGGATTTTTGATGGAGAAACTTGTGCATAGCCAAGACCATCTTCAAGACCACCAATCTTCATGAACAACTTGTGGAAAATCAGCCCTAATACTCCATGGAAACTCCTCCTTTGATGTTATAACTTGCACCAATCTTCCCCTTTTTTTGAATGGAGATTAACGTATGTTGATTATAACATATGTTTATGGTTAAAATTTATATGAAAGTGGTGTTTTGTGGAGCATTTGGGACGGCCAAAAATGGAGTCAAGAGAGAGAATGGAAGTTGTAGCTTGTTTTTGCATGTATGAATGAGAAGAGTGAACTAGCTAGTGGTTTTTGGTAAGTTGTTGGCTTACAAAGTAAGCTTAAAGGACAAGTATCCATTTAGTTAAGTAAAAATGACAACAAATGTGGTGTGTTGTACATTGTTGCCGTCCCATGTAAGCTAGTGGGGTGGAACAATGTATTTTGTCCCATCTCACTAGTTTACGGGTATTCCTCGATTCTAGTTTTCTCGATTTGCGTGCCCTCGGGTCGTTTTACGAAAAACATTTTTATAAATTATGAATCACCGTCACAAAATGAATCCAATAAAAATTGTCTCATCAAACACGGAGTTTGAAAACGTAAATACGTAATCCTAAGGTTTCCGGTTTAGTCGTAAAGGACGTTAAAATAAAATCGTAAGTCCTAATCTCTTCTCGTAAATTTGTGAGTTTGTGAACTAACACAAATTTAAAATTCCAAAATAATATTCACGGATAAATTTATTTTCTGAAATGTCGGACTGTCACCAAAACGGTGTATGTAAACGTAAGCACGTAACGTTGAATCCTCCGGTTTAGATGTAGTCGATTAAATCCAAATTTCTTCCCAAGAATAAGTGAGTTCATAAAATAATATTTTCAAATAAATATTGAGAATAAAATATTAACCATAAATTGACGGATTGTCACAATTTGGGTGCTAAACTCAAACCTCATCACTAAAACCACTTGATACGATCTCAAAATGAGACATTTAAAATATAAGAAAAACTAATACTATCTTTAGTCTAAAACTTTCAATCCTAATTAATTAATTTCATATATATCAAAGTCGCGTTTCGGTCCCCCAAAGATACCAACCCAATAACAAACTTTTTATCAATTATAAGATTACTCAAAAATGATTTTCATAGTTTCTTGAAGTCAAAAGATAACATTATACAATGACAGGGAAAGAAAACTGTTTCAGACTGAACAACTATAAAAGTGACACCGCAACCCTCCCAATCAAGCTCCTTGATCAACACTTCATATTACCTGAAATACATGCTTAAACAAATTAACAAATATTGCTGAGTGAATCTATAGGTTTAACAAAACACATTTGAACACATGATGAAATCAATCATAGTCTCTTAATAGCATTGTGGCCATACAATCTATTAATCAGGTATTTAGTCTTATAGCAATAGCTATTGAATTGTATTAAGCTCATGACACCGACCCCTTAACTTAGTCACCCAAGCCAAATGCCAACATGAATATATGAATTCCACTGCCCCTACTTGGGTATCAGTTGCAAGTTATACCACTAATTCTCATTCTCATAAATTATCCTTCCCAGAGGTTACTCAGCGTAAAGCCCTGGTCTCAGATAGGGTTGTCAGCCCAATAGTACTCATTTGAATAAGCGGTTATTCCCAACTTACAACAAAGAGTTAGAACATAGTTAACGGTTCATGAATTTAGGGGCTTTTGCAACTTAGGTACTTATACAATTCAATGCAACATCAGGCAACATTAGGCAACATATAGGCAACACCAGGCAACATTCGGGTCCAACAATTATTCATAACATGTGTTCATATTATTTCAAATAGCATGTATCCTCATCGCGGGTTTTTAAATCATTAAAAACAAGTATAAAGCGAGGCTATAGACTCACCTTGAGTAATAGCAATAGTAAGATGACTTTCAACGATTGACGATGCCCGGCGAACACAAAATTCACAATCTATTAAATAAAACACGCACCTTTAATAATACATTCAAATAATAATTTATACTTAACAAAATCAAATAATGATTCAAAACCAAAATTAAACTCACACCATTCCCATTCAAGTGATTCCTATATACTTATATCTTTTACACTTTTACTTTATTATTTATTTCTTTTATTAAAAATTTGCCGGTATATACTAAATGTCCAAACTGTTTTCCCCTACTTAAAATCATCAATGCTTATGATACTACTTGAGTAACTCACTTACTATATATAGAAAGTCCTCCAAATATTTTATCAAAAGTTTTTAATTCTAAGACCTTCTGCCCGACACATCTTTAACTTATAAAATCCAGACAATTTTACGTATTAAACTTACAACATCATTTTGACCTTTATAAACTATTCCATTTATGAAACTGACACTTAGATTTAAAAATAGACTCAACATCCTATGTTTAGGACTCATGAACAGCCATTAACTATTTTCAAAAACTCATTCTATAGTCCCCGAGATTTGATCCAAATATCGACAACAATTTCATATTGTGTCGATACTCGCCTCCCGGTACACGAATAATCAATCTATCATAACTTCTTCCTCGTTTGGAGTTATAAGCTCTAATTTATATCAAATAGAAGCTTATGAAATCCTCTACAATAATATCTAATCATCTCATCTCATATTCAAACTTAAGATTTCCAAAATTAGTATTAAAGCTGCTGGTCTAAATTACCTTCTTAAAAATCATATAAGACCACATTTTTAACCAATTTTAACATCATTTTTACATCTAATATCATCCTAACATCATTACTTTCAATCCTTACACCCTACTTTTACTTAGATGATCAAATCAATAAAAACCCAATTCAAAATTTTTACATGCAACAAGTAAAAATCACATATAACACCATAAACACCTATATACATTCAACAAAATAGATCAAAACATAAGTTTTTTCTTGAAAAATAGGTTTTTAGAAAAAGTGCTTGCATGTAGCAAAATTTCATAACAAAGTGATGAGAAGAATATAACTAAGATGGGTCTTAGCTTAGATTTTAAAGATTTAAGCTAGAATTTAAGTTGATGATGATTTTGGTGGTGATGGGGGTGACGGAAATAATAAGGGAGAGAGGGGAGAGATGAAGTTTTTCTAGTTAGTGGATGCTGTATGTGTTATTAGTTAAGAAAATTCTATTTATATGGTGGAAGTGTAGGGTAGTTTTTGCCAATTGTTGATTCTTGCAGATCAAAGTACAAATACTTGTTTAAAGAGCGGGAAATGACTATCTGTCTATTTTGAAAATATTTACGGGTCTCGGGTTTCATAAAAATACTTCTTAAAACTTAAAACGCACACAAAATATGATGTTATATAGTCCCGGCACGACTTAATACGTAATTAAAAATAAAGACGTCAAAATATCAAACATCGACATGATTAAAAATAAAACGTAAAATTCTGGGCATCCATTTATATCGCGATCACTAATAATCCTCGTAACTCGTCAAAACGTAAAATATAACTTTCAAAATTCGTTCAACTCAAATCTCCAAACATCATGACGTTCAATCTCGTCAAAAATTTCAAAAATATACGTAAAAATATAATTAAATAATGACCTCGGATTAATGTTATCACATCCTATCCTCCATAAAAAGAGCGACGTCCCGGCGCTCGACCTGTCTCACACTCGCAATTTCGCAACTCTAGAATCAATGAGATCTCTTTTCCCTAAGAAATCCTCACGTCTTTCACACCAGTTCAAGTCAATTCCTATAATATCACCATAACAAAGAAGACTAGTATATTTCAACCTCTAAATTTCACTTTCCAATAATTTCAATCTTTCATCATTCATTATTCTTCTGCATCATTTCCTCAGTTCCGTTCCCTACCTCAATACCCTGAAAATCTAGCTTACAACCATGTAAAACCTCAAATTTTACATCCTAATTATTGATATGATGACTATCATCATATAATGAATCCATCATCAATTGATTTCGTTTGGATTCATAGTAAAATAATTAAAAATAACATCATCCCAAGTTTCAATCGCATCTACACAAGTTCACTTTCCATTGTTCAAATTCTCCTCTCACTCTATCCATTGGTTTCTAAAGAATACGCGATATTCATTCTTGACTCGATTCCTATCGCTTTCTGTAAAGGTCTCTATAACTTAAAAGGTGAACTTCAATCTCTGAGTTATATATATTATGTTCAAATCTTTATTCCATTCTCATTTCTCCTTACAGCGATTTCCAAAAATTCAAAAATACTGACACTACGACCCGGGGTTATCGATAATCTCATCACTAAATTCTTAGTGATGCTTTCTTTTCCTATTCACAGACTGCATCTTGTGACAGTCACCTCTATAATTTCCTATGCTCATCTTCCACCTTTATCCAATCAAACAGTTACTAACACACTTAACCACTAAATCATTCATATTACATCATCCCATCTTTCTTATTTCATATATTGTTCGGACAACTCCATTGATTTCCTATACTCAAATCTGACCATTAATACATCTTCCTAATGTCGTAATACATATTACCCCAACCAAAATGTATCAATACTTTTTAACTTGTGAAATTCCTTTAATACTAAATATAGCACTCTCAGCACTCTTGGAATAATTTAATTCTCTTTGATCTGAAAAATCTATTCACAACCAGTTCTCGTATTCCTAACACATCTTTTTCAAATAGAATATTACGATAATCAGTTTCGTTCCTCCAAAATATTTCATCTCAATCATCCTTACTACAAATCCATTTCAAAATTTTTGACAACCTGTTGATCTACTTTCCTTGGCATTCCATTCCATTAATTCATTAATTCAATATTTAAATTTTATTCCATTCCATCCACACTCCTTGTTATTACTAAGACTCAAAAATCTCAAAACTCAAGATTCAACTCTCAAATACTTTAGAACTTTATAAGCCTTTTTTCTTATCCTTCGTACTGAGTACTTTAACTACCACACTCGTCCTACAGAACTATAGCACATCTCGTGATCATAATCACTTTCGATTATAATTAATAATTATCATCTTTCATTCAACACTAAGTAATCTTTTACTCATCTCTATTGAAATTCCCAGATGTTAAATATGAGTAAACCTTTATTATTCTTAATTACTACATACTTGATTCCATACAAGTGATATTTCACCGTTCCAAATAGGCACCACATCGTCGAAACTCAAAATTATATAACTCCCCTTATACTTCTCTAATTAAGTCAACACATCACTTATCACTTTCTCCTACCATTTGATAATGTTGGGATATCATACTACAAATATACGAATTCTTCAGATTCCTATGATACTGACAATACGGGCACAAAACTCAACCTATCCGCAGCGTTCATAAACGACTTCCTTAGCAAACGAAGATCAGATCTCAAAACTACAACTTGGATGCGTGAATAAGTTTCACACATTTAGTTCTTCTTTGTCAGCTTAATCAATGGTTCAACAATCAGTGAAAACCTTTCTATAAACCTCCGATAATACTCAGCTTAAACAAAGGAATTAACAAGCTTCAGTCGGCTTCGTCGGTATCGAAGAATCCTTAATCGCTTCAATCTAGACAAGATTTTCATGAATACTTCAGCTATAAATTACACATTCCAGAATATACACTAACTCCAGCTAAAATTCATATCCAACGAATTTCGCACACCATTCCTCTTTCCTTATCAATTTCATAATCGTTATCAAATACTTTCCTTACCTTCCTTAATATTGACCAAACAGAACATCAATCATCAGTAATTGATACCGATTCTTGGTAATCAATTTGTTCAAAATCATAGCGATCATTTTATTCCCAAAACATCCATTCTCTTTTCTTGCTTTCAATACTATGTTTCTTATGACTTACCCTTCCTGCTTTATTAGATTAGCTTTGTTTTCTCATCCACCAATTATTACAACTGATCAAATAACCATCCTAAATTTCCTAACAATGTCAAATGACAAAACATACAAGCAGCTTACATAACTTCCAACACTAAGCTAACACAAAACTTCATTTCCCAAGACGACAGTGAACTCTACGATTCCGCAGGAAAATCACGAAATACTCTTGAATACGAACACGCCTTCTCATTTCCTTTAGACTACTACCGATGAAGTGCACTGAGAATACGACATATTACAGTTTCCTCCTGCATACCTCCTCATCTTTGACCAAATAAAATCCCTAAATAGAAATTTCACTTATTAACTCTTGTAATCAGTACTCAATTCTCAACAAAATTTTAAACCAATCATTTCCACCTTTACTTATCATATCCTACAACTTTCGTCCTCATTCCAGTAATTCCCAACACAATCCTAGTTCGGTTGAGTGTATGATATCACCTAATTTTGTAAGTCCAGAAAATATCTTCTTAATATAAAATTAATTATTAACAGTCTTTCCATCAGTTAATTTCTCATTTCAATTAATTGCTAATTCTTGTTGTTTCCTCATCCTTAAGTCAACTAAATCTAAAAGCTTCGAATTTTATCAGATATATTATTCAAACAATAGGCTAACTCAATGATTATCTAATAAGAATATGCAAATTACAACATCTGAATCTCAAGACTTATCAGCATTTCCAAAAATATAGGTTGCAGTAACAACAACATTCCTTTCCTTTTGATTTCCATTATCTGAGCAATTCCTTTACCCATACTCTTTTTACCATGATGAAAATATTTCACTATTCCATGAATACTAATCCCTATAACTATATTCCTTTTCCTTCCTTCAGCAGCTCGACATCCAGCTAGTCCATACTTGTGATAAGTAGATAGACAATTACCTATGTGATGCAAAATACATCTTTTACATATTATAATTCCTCTTGCTTCCATGGTTTATAGTAATAGCATGAATACCATTTTCCCTTGTCTTAGATTGTTGAAATCTGAATTTATCTTCTATTAGAGGGAATAAGTTTTCATTTCCTGTTGTCATTTGCAACAATACCGTCCTTTTTATCTTTTATGTTACACTTAATTTTGATCCAAGATTAATCTTAAAATTACTCTCCATTTCGTCCATTTGTATATTTCCAAATTACTACTAATATTACGGTATATCCATCAGTTATTGAAACTTATCCATATATTTGTATATTTCTAGTCACCATTAGTGTCGTATGATACTCTTCACAACATTGCTTCTCATTCTTATGAACCTAGCATACATACATCTTTTACAATCTTGCAGAATAGCAGCAGCATCTCCAACTAGGACAACATCATCTTCAGTCTCGACACCTTGATTCCTTGCAGCATGATCAGCTTCAAACGTTCTAACGATTATTTCCTTAATCATAAAATCTACCCTAAAGGTTTTAATTCCGAAGACATATTTAAAGAAACTTAGTTACGTGGGGATTCACTTATGACAGAAAGTGTCTCACTCAACTCTTTTCACAGTTATCACAGATGAAAGAAACATGATAAGTATACACATCTAGATAGAAAGAAGGATCTTTTTATCAAGATATATCATGGATACTACATGTACAAACAACACAATACTACCTAAATTCACCAGTCAACTCACAAAAGAAATAATAAAGACACCTTAAGATAGTAAAGGGTAAAATAGATTGCATCAATAAAATCCGACAAAATCGTGACAAGATCCTGTCACTACAGTCACTTACCCTATCAACCTAAATTACAACATGTTCCACCACAGTACTACATCATAAAGTCCGAATACATTCTAATACAACACAACAAGTACATAAACTAAAATACAAGAAAGATTCATCAATTTATCACTCCATAGGACATGGCACATCATTTTCTCCAACTTGAATAGCCTCTTCTTCCTCCTCACCCGCATCCAGCTTGCTGCACCTTCCTTTTGGGTCATAGTACGTCGGCTCCTCTCTTCCATACTTCAGATACGTACCTTGGTACGACGTAAACCTCATGTAGTGAGAATCAGCGTATTTCTCATTGTCCTGAAACTACCAATTCTGTCCAAGAAATGGCCTAATGTGGGCTTCATAATCACTTAACTTGTGTAGCCTATAATCAGTACCATAGCTTCTTACCTCAGCCCTAATCTCAGTCTTCCTAATTTTGCTCTCAGTCCTCAAATTATCACTTTCAGATTCCCCAAAGTAATTCTTATCATCCTTGTCATCTATCCACCCACCAGTATTCTTACCATTACCCCACAAAATAGAACCCCTGGCTTGCCCACATCATATCCATCCCTACTGCTACTAGGTGGTATATCGACCATTTTCTTCAATCACATAAAATTGAAAAGTACATAAGGTCATTATTCAAAAATATATATACAATGCATGGTCATGCAATGTAAATTTTTTACGTATGTCAATATATATGTATGCAATACAATGAAAATGATAATTATGCAATGCTCACAAAAAGAAATTATAATGAAAGCACTCAACGTTCTTTCATTAATACCAATACCTTATCATAGTATTTAGTTAATGAATACTTAGGGATTCAGTACAGTTTTGAGGGATACATCTATAATATAAAGCATAACTAAAAAATAATAATCTTACCGGAGCCTTGAAGAGAAGTTGCGTTGCTTTTATAAAATACTTTCGACACCAAAGTTATAGTTTAGGACATTTTCAAAAATCGACCTAATTCTCTATAACCAAAAGCTATGATACCAATCTTTAACACCCCCAAATTACATTGCACAACGGAAATACACATTTAGGTGCTAAACTCAAACCTTATCACTAAAAACACTTGATACGATCTCAAAATGAGACAATAAAAATATAAGATAAAATAACACTATCTTTTAGTCTAAAACTTTCAATCCTAATAAATTAATTTCATAAATATCAGAGTCGCGTTTCGGTCCCCAAAGATACCAATCCAATAGCAAACTTTTTATCAATTATAAGATTACTCAAAAATGATTTTTATAGTTTCATGAAGTCAAAAGATAACATTATATAATGACAGGAAAAGAAAACTGTTTCAGACTGAATAACTATAAAAGTGACACCACAACCTTCCCAAGCAAGCTCCTTGATCAACACTTCCTATTACCTGAAATACATGCTTAAACAAATCAACAAATAATGCTGAGTGAATCTATAGGTTTAACAAAACACATTTGACCACATGATAAAATCAATCTTAATAGCATTGTGGCCATACAATCTATTAATCAGGTATTTAGTCTTATAGCAATAGCTACTGAATTGTATTAAGCTCATGACACCGACCCCTTAACTTAGTCACCCACGCCAAATGCTGGCATGACTATATGAATTCCACTGCCCCTACTTGGGTATCAGTTGCAAGTTATACCACTAATTCTCATTCTCATAAATTATCCTTCCCAGAGGTTACTCATTATAAAGCCCTGGTCTCAGATAGGGTTGTCAGCCCAATAGTACTATCATTTGAATAAGTGGCCATTCCCAACTCACAACAAATAGTTAGAACATAGTTAACGGTTCATGAATTTAGGGACTTTTGCAACTTAGGTACTTATACAATTCAAGGCAACATCAGGCAACATTAGGCAATATATAGGCAACATGAGACAACATTCGGGTCCAACAATTATTCATGACATGTGTTTATTATTTAAAATAGCATGTATCCCCCTCGCGGGTTTTAAAATCATTAAAAACAAGTATAAAGCAAGGCCATATACACGCCTTGAGTAATAGCAATAGTAAGACGACTTTCAACGATTGACGTTGCCCGTCGAACACAAAATTCACAATCTATCAAATAAAGCACGCACATTTAATAATACATTCAAATAATATTTTATACTTAACAAAATCAAATAAATGATTCAAAACCAAAATTAAACTCACATCATTCTCATTCAAGTGATTCCTATATACTTATATCTTTTACACTTTTACTTTATTATTTATTTCTTTTATTAAAAATCTATCGGTATATACTAAATGTCCAAACTGTTTTCCCCTACTTAAAATCATCAAATGCTTATGATACTACTTGAGTAACTCACTTACTATATATAGAAAGTCCTCCAAAAATTTTATCAAAAGTTTTTACTTCTAAGACCTTCTGCCCAACACATCTTTAAATTATAAAATCTGGACAGTTTTATGTATTTTACTTACAACATCATTTTGACCTTTATAAACTATTCCATTTATGAAACCGACACTTAGATTTAAAAATAGACTCAACATCCTATGTTTAGGACTCATAAAAAGCCTTTAACTATTTTCAAAAACTTATTCTATAGTCCCCGAGATTTGATCCAAATATTGACGACAATTTCGTATTGTGTCGATACTCGCCTCCCGGTACACGAATAATCAATCTATCAAAACTTCTTCCTCGTTTGGAGTTAGAAGCTCTAATTTATATCAAATCGAAGCTTATGAAATCCTCTAGAACAGTATCTAATCATCTCATCTCATATTCAAACTTAAGATTTCCAAAATTAGCATTAAAGCTGCTGGTCTAAATTACCTTCTTAAAAATCATATAAGACCACATTTTTAACCCATTTTAACATCATTTTTACATCTAATATCATCCTAACATCATTACTTTCAATCCTTACACCCTATTTTCACTTAGATGATCAAATCAATAAAAACCTAATTCAAAATTTTTACATGCAACAAGTAAAAATCACATATAATACCATAAACACCTATATATATTCAACAAAATAGATCAAAACATAAGATTTTTCATGAAAATGGATTTTTAGAAAAAGTTCTTACATGTAGCAAAATTTCATACCAAAGTGATGAGAAGAGTAAAACTAAGATGGGTCTTAGCTTAGATTTTAAAGATTTAAGCTAGAATTTAAGTTGATGATGATTTTGGTGGTGATGGGGGTGACGGAAATAATAAGGGAGGGAGGGCGGGAGAGATGAATTTTTTCTATTTAGTGGATGTTGTATGTGTTTTTAGTTAAGAAAGTTCTATTTATATGGTGGAAGTGTAGGGTAGTTTTGCCAATTGTTGATTCTTGTGGACCAAAGTACAAATACTTGTTTAAAGAGAGGAAAATGACTATCAGTCAATTTTGAAAATATTTACGGGTGTCGGGTTTTATAAAAATACTTCTCAAAACTTAAAACGCACATAAAATATGATGTTATATATTCCCGGCACTTAATACGCAATTAAAAATAAAAATGTCAACATATCAAACATCGACATGATTAAAAATAAAACGTAAAATTGCGGGCATCCGTTGATATCGCGATCACTAATAATCCTCATAACTCGTCAAAACATAAAAATACTTTCAACATTCTTTCAACTCAAATCTCCAAATATCATGATGTTCAATCTCGTCAAGATTTCAAAAATATACGTAAAAATATAATTAAATAATGACCTCGGGTTCGGGTTATCACAATATATATAGACAAAAAAACTCACCAGCATTCATGCATTGCAGTATAGATTAGAGTTAAATGACACGTTTGATTTGTATGTCTCCTCATACGCCAGAAAAGACTCCATATGTCAAGAATATTTGATGAAATTAGGATGTTAGGATAAAGACTCAAGAACCATATACATTCAACTATTATGCCGAATCCATTGAATATAAATTCCATGTGCATTACAAAAGGAATTCGGTTATTTTTTACCAAATCACAAAAAATAAAAAAATATGCAATTAAGTGAATATTTTAAATAGTATATACTAATGTTTTAAATTTAAAGGTGTAATGCTGTAAACGTCTAATGCATTCCTGAATAATTTTTCCAAATGATATTAAAAAACTTTACTTTAATGCTGTAAATATCAAAGGTTAATGCAGTAGAGTAATAATATGCAATTCATTTACTTTTTTATAAAAATTTATAGAGTAATGCTTTATAATTTTAAAGGTTAATGTAGTAAAAACTAACCCTTCAGGACAACTGCCACTCTATACATATTCTATAACCTTTTTTCATCTTTAGTAAATGGTATGGCTGGATGAATTTTCCTCTCGTGATATGGTGACACCATTTGTCTTGATGGATTCACCGTTTCTATCCTATAAACCACATCTTCTAATACTGTAGCGCCTCTTTTTATTCTTCTGATTGGCGTTTAAAAATCACTTTGATTTGAGGGTTCTGGAACTACAATACTAACCACTTTCTCTTTGCCTTTTTCTGAATTCTTATTTTTAACACTACTTTTAATCATTAGCGTCTTAGTCTCTGTCTTTTGGACTGCATTAAGAAGTATTGAAGCCATTCCAGCCATTTCAAGAATTTCAGTTGCTTCAGCCACTTCATGAGCTTCAACAGATGTTTCTTGTGGCAATTCAGCCACTTCATGAGCTTCAACACTTGTTTCTTTGGCACTTGTATTTTCTTCATCCATTTTTCTTGCCTTAAAATGTCCTTCATTGTTTTGTATTAGGCTTAATTTCAGATTACGAAATTTAGGACGAAAGGAAGGAGGGTTGAGATTTTGTAAAACATCCGTGGTAGAAGTCCAAAGATTATTGGTCATATTTTCAACCACGTCAAATGCATCCAACCCTGATTGACATACATCATAATCAAAAACTTTAGCATCCAAGATACCCAAATCATCTTCAAGATCAATCTTTCTTTGTTTGTTGATTTGATATCCTTTTTCGGCTTCCTTGCTTTGTGATAAAGGTTCTATTGTGGGAAGTCTAGTGTTAAAAAAACTCGTCAAACTTTCATCACTGTCTTCTGCAGGTTCTTCTACGACATAAGCTATCCGAGATGTGTCCTTATCAGCTTCATATGAAGATTGTGTTTCTGGAGGAGTTATCTGAGTGAAATACGTATAATCAAATGGTACAATGCCCATGTTTTTGTCTTCAGGTCACACATCATTTTGCCGTGCAATCAGATTTTGAGGCCCCTCAGCAGCATTTATACAATCATGTTCATCTTTCTTTTCCTCAACATTTCTTGTTTTTTTACTGTCGGTATCATCATTATCATCGTCATCGTCACCACCTTTGTTATTCTTTTTTTCATCATCGCCATTATCTGCATATTTTACATTGTTAGAATTTTTAAATTGCAAACCCTACCAAATTAACGTAATAATGTTATAGCATTGTAATTATATTATTACCAAATAATCATTTAGTACAACATACAAAAATATATTTTGAAGGTTATAGACATACCGCATCACAATTTTAATATTACCAAATTGATATATTTTTACTGCATTGTAGTTATATTTTTCACAAAATTTATCATTTAGAACAACATATAAAATTATATTATGAACATTAAAAGACCTATAGAATCACAGTTTTAATTTTACCAAATGAATATTTTAAAAATATATAACATAAAATCTAAAGCATTACCATCATGATGATCATCTTCAATGTTATTTGCTACGCTACCATATGTATATGTATATATATATATATATATATATATATATATATATATATATATATATATATATATATATATATATATATATATATATATATATATATATATATATATATATATATATATATATATATATATATATATATATATATATATATATATATATATATATATATATATATATATATATATATATATATATATATATATATATATATATATATATATATATATATATATATATATATATATATATAACATATATATATATTTATATATATACATATATATATATTTATATATATACATATATATATATATATATATATATATATATATATATATATATATATATATATAATATATATATATATATATATATATATATATATATATATATATACATATATATACATATATATATATTTTTATATATACACATATATATATATATATATATATATATATATATATATATATATATATATATATATATATATATATATATAATATATATATATATATATATATATATATATATATATATATATATATATATATATATATATATATATATTATATATATACATACATACATATATATATATATATATATATATATATATATATATATATATATATATATATATAGTGTAAGGTTATTTTCAGAATCAAATAAATGTACAGAACTGCGAGAACCACATTAATACTCTTAACAATGCATATGTATTTTCATTATTATGTTTAAATTAACATTTAATAGTTGTATTATTGGATATAGATTCGAGTATGATGAGCGATATAAAGAGTGCACATGTGTTTTCATATTATCCAACGAAAAGATAGTTATCTTACATACAAAACAAATACATGTGCATGATCCTAGGATACATGTTCTTAGTGACCTATGACAATGAAAATTCATGTAGTTCTACGTAATGAACTAACCCGATAAATATACATGTGCATTTTAAGAATAAAAAGGTGGTTCTCGCAGTTCTGTACATTTATTTGGTTCTGAAAATAACCTCACCCTATATATATATATATATATATATATATATATATATATATATATATATATATATATATATATATATATATATATATATATATATATATATATATATATATATATAGGGAGGTTAATGTCAGAGTTTTTTTAAAGTTGTAAAAATGAGAACTATCTAAAACACCACTAAAACATTGATACATAACCATTTTACTAATACTACACCAAAATATACATTATTTATACAACTAAACACTTTACCGACTAATAAACAACGGATAAGTGTGTAATAAATTACTGATACACAATTAAGAATGTGATACATATACCTCAAAATCTCAAAAAGTTAATATCTTATGCATAAACTGGTACACTTGATACACAACCACCACTAAATAACTTGATACATAATACCAAAACATGATACGTATCACACCTTGAATCAAAATGTATCACTTAGATTTCGTCAATTTTCAAAAGAAAGCCCATCGTATTTTTCATAATTATATTTTTACTTAATTATGTTTTAAAATTGTTTCAAATAGAGTGTCATTTGTGATATTTTGGTTGGTTCTCATTTTTACAACTTTAAAAAGTTCTCATATGATCCAAATTCTATATATATATATATATATATATATATATATATATATATATATATATATATATATATATATATATATATATATATATATATATATATATATATATATATATATATATATATATATATATATATATATATATATATATATATATATATATATATATATATATATATATATATATATATATATATATATATATATATATATATATATATATATATATATATATATATATATATATATATATATATATATATATATATATATATATATATATATATATATATATATATATATATATATATATATATATATATATATATATATATATATCCTTACATTATATATAAAAGGAGGGATATGCCACATAAGCATGTTATAAATCCATGTCAGCATCGTTCGGGCCGTGATATCATTCGGGCCGTGTTCTGTACCCGACTCATATAACAATATATTCAACCAAAAACTTTTCACGTATCTTCAAAAATTGGTCTCCATCACTGTTCTCTAAACCCTAAACTCAATCCCCCCATAAACCTGACACAAAATCAACGAGGTTTCGTTATTAAAAAACCGTACACACAAACAAATTTAAAGACTTTCGTTCCCACCATGATTGTAAGTATATTTATAACATCTTATGATGTAATTTTTAATTTTAATTTTTGTTTTTTTAATCGAATTATATTCTTTGATTAGTTTTAAGTTATGATTACCGATTTGATTTCAGGTGGTGTTGATCGCATTAAATTCATCGGTCCGTCTATTAGGCAGCCCAGATACTGTTTTGGGGATTTGTAGGCTTATGTCTACAACTGGTGTTTTGTATCAGGTAACTTTGTTCCCATTCTCTTTTAAATCTTATAAATAGATATACTGGCCTCTTGCATCTATCCTTACTTCTAGGTTACATACTAACAGAAATATTTGATCCAATAGAAGAAGGTTGATGTTTGACTGGCCTCAGCGCTTTAATATTATATATAGGATCGCTTGAGGTATTTTATATCTACATCAAGATTCTCTCCTTCAGATCACCTACATAGATCTAAAGGAAGGTAGAAAGTTCGTAGGCTCCAATAGTGATGCTAATGGGCTGTATATCCTGCATATATACTTAATGGTAATGGATCCAATATACATCCAGTTATTTTATATTAAATTAGGGTTTTGATGATGAAGTTGAATATACGATCTATTATATTAATAGGTTTATTTTTATCAGATTCTTAATACCAAACATATTCAATATTATTGTATAAACGTTTCATTGAAAGATTTGTTTAACTGATGGTCTAATATATGCATTTTATGTTTTTCGCTTTATGTAAAAGAAGAAGAGAGGAGAGGATCATGTTATTAACAATCTTGCTGATGATTTTGTTGACCAGCCGGCAAAAAACTGAGAGCATAGCAGGTAAAATTATGCTGTACAAAATGGTAAAATATTCTTTTAGATCGAGATCATGCTTTAAAATTGAAATAATTTATCAAATATTCTTTTAAATTAAAGATCGATTAGGTTGAAGGATATGTAAATCTTGCTTATGTTTTAGAGAGAGAAAGAGATAGAGAGATGGTGGATTACACACAATTCTAGAGAGAGAAACTTATGTTTACTATATGAAAAAATGAATAACCACACTACCCTCTCCATCAAAGGAGAGGGTTTATATACCCAAGCCTTGTGATGGGCTTCGGCTTACAATGTTGGGCCGGCCTACACATATTGTAGGCTAGGCTTGGCTTTGTTTGTTTAATAAAGATATCTAGACTACGAGCTACTACTTAATATATTGTCGGAGTGACCGAATCTTCCTAAATACGTAAAACGTATTTCCAACAATCTCCCCCTAAGGGAGGTCACTCCAAACAAGGGCATTACCCAAGTTACAATAATAAGATAAACCTAGCATACTATGCTTGTCTTGAGCTCGTAGTCTTCGTCTTTCTTTTTCTTTTTCTTTTCTGGTGAACATGCTGATGTGATCTTTGATATCAATCTTGAGAATTAATCTCTTGCCTTGATCTCGTGCATCCATCACTTGTGATCTCCGCCTCTTCGTGACACCATGTCCCACATACTTATACCTTTTGTACTTCTTGAAAGCTTCAGAGTTCAATACGGCGGAAGACTTAATTTTTAGGCTTTCTTGAATTAGATGAGGTATTAAGTACATAAAGTATAAGCATGCGGGGACGACTTCTTCTTGGATTCCGCAACGCCACCGTCTTCAAATGCCGCAACATAAGTAGACACGAACGAAATGGCTTTGAACATTTCATTCTAATTCGGTAGCATTTTACCTCCGGTCGGTGAAGACCGTTGGACGATATAAAATATCGTACTTGTGGAGGTAGATTTAATTAAAAATCTCCTTGACAAGATTTCGCGGGTAAACCCGTTCTCTTTACTCGACCGTCTAAAGCTGACTGCGAACGTAAAGAGTGAATCATTTGGATAAAATTATCCGCATGATTGAAGCCATCAATTCTGATTCCTGGAACAAGTTTGATTCATTAAAGAATCGTACCATCGTTGCTTTCCAGTTGTCACGAGCTTGATTCGTATAGAATCTTGCAAGTTACCTACTAAGTGCTGTTTGAGGTTAACACTAGAAGGATTTCCACTCATCACTGTGAACACTAAGGTATCACTCTGAGTGTTCTGGCAAGATCACTAAGATATTGCGTAGAGGCCTGGAACGTGTTTAAGTCCAGTTAAGAATTAAACCACTGTTGCTTTCCAGTTATCACAAGTTTGATTCATAAAGAATCGCACAAGTCACCTACCATGAGCTTTTTGATATTCGCTCAAGAAGGATTTCCGTCTTCATTGTAAATACTTTCGTATTACTCGGATGTTCAGGCAAGATCATGAAGATTTTGCGTAGGAATCTTAAAATCTTTCTTACTTTTCACAGTGTGTGAAGAAGCAAGGAAATATGAAAGTGTGTCCTAATGAGATATTTGATGATCTCAAATTGCTCTAGACTCGATCGTGCACTTCGGATTTCAGTGATCGGAGGCTGGAGAGGAGTGCCACCTTTTCAATACCAATTTATTCGGAGTGAATAAATCAATAGATAATGTGTTGTCTCCGTGTGATTAAAACAAATACCTTTTGAGAGATATCTGAGTTAGCTGGGATGGGTTATGCATTGCATCACTGGGTCCATGATGTATGTCTTCAATATCGAGAATCATTAAAATGATCTCAATAGCATATGTGTTGACCCGGTTTCTGCCTAAAGTTAAAAGGAGGGCTTCTTTCTTTACACCCTTTATCTTTACAATTCTTTTCATTCTTCAACCCCTTCAATGCTTACCAATACGTCATAACTAGCACCTTGTTGTGATTGTTCCAGTGCTAACTTAAGTACTTGGTCGGCATTCAGCTACGTTCACAATCTTTCTCCATCTTTCCTAAGGACTACTATTTCTAGCTATGGAATGTCCTTGGGAAGATTCCTCCGGTTCTGGAAGAATCATAGGACTTAACCTATCCTACCGTCCTTATGTCACCACGATCTTCATCGTCCTGAAATAAATGGGTTTTGGTTAAGTATATGTCACCATGAAAATCCATTTTGATATAGCAAATCCATTTTGCTCCCCCTTAACATATGCCATGATATTTGAAAACATTTCGCACATGTCGGGATGAGCCAGCACATTAAGTCAAACCATTTGTGATAATATCCCATATTAAATCACATTTTCTCCCCCATATTAAAAATATTAACCCAATCGTTGTTTTTAATATCAATTGATTTAATGAAGTTTTAACAAAGGTTTTGGGAAGAAAAATGCAAGTCCATTTTATCTTCATGAAATCAAACGTATGAGATATGATACCGATTTGTAACATGATCACATATTCACCATATTAGAAAAGAATTGACAAGGTTGGACCTGATAGATGAGAACCTCATATGATAAGATCAAATGGTTCTTGGCAGCATATGTTGGTCGCCTCGTCACGTCTGAAGTCATCTATTGACACTACATGTACGATTGGTATTGTTGTCTTGACACCAACTTGTGAACTTGGCACGTTCGACATCGAAGATTCTGAATGCTTGACAATTGCTCCCCCTCAATTGTTGACCCGTGTTCTATTTAAAGAGTTGTAGTCGTCGGTTGAGTAGTCGCATCGTCGAGTATGTAGATACCAATTGTAGATTGCTATGGTTGTAGAGATGATAGCTTCATAAAAACAAGACTTCTCTTGTTTTAACAAATAAATGCACTGAAACGTACATAAATTTATGTTAGACCAAGTTATAAAGTAAACTTGATCCCTTACAAGGTTTTAAAGTAAACCTTGCCCGAGAAAATTAATTCCCGTTGTGAGCCAAAGCTTTCATAAGAAATACTTGACTTTAATATGAAAACCGGGTTGCAGTCAGAAATAACTACAAGCCATAAGGGCATGTTTTATGAAATATTTATAACTTTTGTACGAACTCTATTTATGGCACCGTGTCGATATTAATCAACATTTCTAAGGCCGTAAATATTATCGTACCAAAAGACATGCCTTTGAAAAATAAAGTAAAAATATTTTTGGATTTTTCTGAATTTTTCAATTTTTATGGTTTTTATATGGTTTTATATTTTTCTATTTTGCTTTTGTGGATAAAAATATAAACAATATATACAGATGATCACCAAGGATACGGAGAATAGTTTACCATCACTATTCTTTCGCTTCATCTGCCAATTCCTTTAGAGTCTCAGGCGAGAAGGTTCTCATTCCTAGCTTGTCGGCCAAAAATTCAATTCGAGCGCGATCTAAAGCCTTCGTGAAAATATCCGCCAATTGATACTCAGATCGGACAAATTAAAGCTCGATCACTCCATTTTCCACTTGCTCCTTGATGAAGTGGTAGCGAATGTCAATATGCTTCGACCGGGAGAATTGAACATTGTTGCAGCATAAGACAATTGCACTCTTGTTGTCGCAGTACATCGGAATTTTGTTGAAACCTAGACCATAGTCGGTTAATTGCGATCTCATCCAAAGAATTTGAGCACAGCAACCGGACATAGCTATGTATTCTGCTTCCGTACTTGAAATTGCAGCGCTTTTCTGCCTTTTCGATGCCCAACTGATTAGTCGATCTCCTAGTAGTTGCAAAGTTCCACTCGTGCTACGCCTTGTATCTTGACAACCCGCGTGATCCGCATCTGCATATGCCATTAGGGCAATCGAAGAGTCCTTCGAATACCAAAGTCACCGATTAATGGTTCCTTTAAGATATCGAAAGATCCGTTTCACATTAGCCAAATGTAACTCAGTAGGTCGAGTTTGATACCGAGCACACATACATATAGCAAATTGAAGATCAGGTCGACTAGCTGTGATATACAGAAGAGTACCGATCATTCCACGATACAGTGTCGAATCAACGGCAACTCCATGTGGATCTGCATCAAGCTTAGTTCGTTCCACCATTGGAGTATCCACGGGGTCGCAAGGGCATACTTGGATTGATTGATAAAGATGCCTCTGGGACTCTGAGATATCTGAAGACCTAAGAAGAATGATACCTTGTCCATCATTGACATCCATAACTTGGAAGACATGAGTGTCCCAAACTCATCCGATAAGGTTTGGGTCGAGGCTGCAAATATAATATCATCAACATATATTTGTACCATAATCATATCGTTACCTCGTTTCTAAATGAACAGCGTGGGATCCACCTTGCCTTTAGCGAAGCCTTGCGTAATGAGGAATTGTGACAAAAGATCATACCATGCGCGAGGAGCTTTCTTCAACCCATAGAGAGCCTTCTTAAGCTTGTACACATGATTAGGATAATTAGGATTCACAAAACCATCCGGTTGTTGAACATAGACCTCTTCCTTGAGTTCACCATTAAGAAATGCCGTCTTCACATCCATCTGATAGACGATCATATTCATATGGGCTGCATAAGCGAGGAATATTCGAATAGCTTCCAAACGGGCAACAGGTGCAAATTCCATAAAGTCGATGCCCAATAATTGCTTGTATCCACGAGCTACTAGCCGAGCTTTGTTCTTCAATATTCCGCCTAACTCGTCGAGTTTCACCTTGTAAACCCATTTCAAAGTGAGTAACTACACTTGATCCGGGCATGGGACAAGTTCCCATACTTCAAGACGTATAAATTCATTAAGTTCTTCTTGCATAGCTTCTATCCAACATGATTGAGTAAAAGCTTGTTGCCATGTCTTAGGTTCAACTTCAGTGAGAAAAGCATCAAAGTGACAAAACATTGCACTTTCTTGTAACTGACTTCGTGTGGATACCGGACGATTAGGGTCACCAATAATAGAATCTATAGGATAATCCTTTGTCCACTTGCTCTCATGTTCACGAATCCGTGGATTGGAGTAAACCATAGAAGGAGCTTCCTCTGAGGTGGACGACCCGACTTGATTAGGGTCGGGAATTGGTACACCAAAGAATGGAAGTTCACGCATTTGAGCGAATTCCAAATCGTGATCATCATCATCATCATCCTCTTCATCATCAATAGGCATGACATGGGTAGTTGAAACATGTGTTGGTTGAGAATTACTCGTCGAAGGTATATCTTGACCAATTGTAGGTGCAGATGTGTCTGATTGTACTTCGGTTGCTGGAGCAACAACTTCGGTTACCGGAGCTATAACTTCAGGTTCTGGAGCAACAATACTTGGAGGAGTAAAGAATTCATCAAAGAACGGTTGAAACAACGTATCACATTCCTTCCTAGTAGGTGGTATAAATGATGATGAAGTAGGGTTGTTTGGGACAAGACCAGAACTAATATTACTGTGTTAGAAATACGTTTTAACGTATATTAGAAGTATCGGTCACTCCACAATATGATTTATGTTGTAATAGCTCGTAGTTAACAAATAGTTAATTGTTACTTATTAAGTTAAGTAAGAACCGGTCCATGGGCTTGTCATGGACCGGCCCAAGCCCAATATTTTCTTGGAGTATAAATACCCCTTTCCACCATGGAAAGGGGTTGGTTGTTGTTCATTTGAAAACTTTCATATTAATAAAATCATACACATTTTCTCTCACTTTCTCTCTCTAGTTTCTTTCACTAGAAAACATCAACCCACTTCATAGATTCATAGGTTATCAATATTCTACATTTGGTATCAAGAGCTGTGGGGTGATTTAAGGTAAGGATTGTGTTGCTTTTTTAGTTTTTGAATCAATTAGTGATCTTTAGAAAAAATCAATCTTGAATCTTGTTGTTTTTGGTGTTTTTGTTATTGGGATTGATTGATAAGGATTGGGTTTAGCTTATTTTGGTAAAAATCATAAAACTTTTTGTGGTTTTTGATCAAAAAATCGGATTTAAAGCTGTTTTCAAAGTCTCGAACTCATATTTCCAGTTTATTCCGAATAGAGATTCCGAATAGGAAGGTTTTCAGAATAGCAGGATTTTTTCCGAATAGACATTCCGAATAGCAGTATTTTTCCGAATAGCAATTCTTTCCGAATAGCCAATTTTTTTCCGAATAGCCAAAAACTTTCCGAATAGCCAATATTTTTTCCGAATAGCCAAAAACTTTCCGAATAGCCAATATTTTTCCGAATACCCAGATTTTCCGAATAGCTTTCCGAATAGCCGATCATTCCGAATAGCAAGTTTTCCGAATAGCCAATAGCCAAATATTCCGAATTGAAGAATTATTCCGCATAAGGGTTTTTCCGCATAAGGGTTATTCAGCATAGGGTCTATTCCGAATAGGGCATTTTTTAGAATAGGGTTATTCCGCATAGGGTTATTCAGTATAAGGGTTTTTCAGCATAGGGTTATTCCGAATAGGAATTATTCCGAATAGGATTTATTCTGAGTGAGGGTTATTCCGTATAAGCAAGTTCAAGGGGTATTTGAGTTTTTTCGACGATCTTTAGTGGATTTAATCTTGATTTTAACAACACAACACAAATTCTCAACCTTTCTTCACTGCTCGATCAACCGATAATCTTTGAGTCTTTTAAGTGATCACAATGAATCCGAGTTCATTAATGCCTCAGATGACATCTCTTACGGATATCTCAATCATAACGGGAACTGATAGTCGTCCACCGATGCTTATTAAAGAGGTGTTTGAGGCATGGCAGGGCCGTATGATGCAATACTTGAAGGGCAAACCAACATACGGAAGGCTTATGCTCAAATCGATTTTGAATGGTCCACTCGACTATGGTACCATTGTGGCAAATAACGTGTCTCGACCAAGAGAATATGAAGAACTCACACCGGCACAACAACTCATTGCTGATTCTGATGAAAAGGCTCTACAGACTCTTCTCCAAGCTCTTCCGCATGATATTTATCGCATGGTAAGTCAATATACGGTTGCCAAGGATTTATGGGAACGTCTAAAGGTGTTGCTACAAGGTACGTCTCTTACCAAACAGGAAAGGGAATGTCAGCTGTATGATCTGTTTGATAGATTCACGTACAGCCCAGGGGAAACGCTACACGACTATTACTTCAGATTCACTACTCTAATGAATGATCTGAATGTATACAATCTCGTGATTGCTCCATTCCAGGTTAACACCAAGTTCTTGAATACTTTACCTCAAGCTGAATGGGGTGAGTATATTACCGATTTTAAGTTAACCCGGGATTTGCATAAGTGCAATTTAGATCAAATCTATGCTTTTCTTCAGCAGCATGAGAAACATGTGATTATGCACCGTTCTCCTCGAGGTATGTACCGTGATTCCTTAGCTTTGATGGCGAATCAACCAAGCTTGTCACATAACAACACACCTTATATCTTGGGACATCAAGCCTATCATCCATCACCTTACATGACACCAACCTTCCCCCAATACTCGATTCTGCCGCAACCACCCACCTCACATCAGCAACAATATCGGTTCAATGCACCTTCACCACAGTATGCTTTACAACTTCACCCAGCAAATATTGCACCTTATGCTCAACCTTCATATTCTTCTTATCAAGAGAATGCAGCATATCTAACAAGCTACCCTGATCAAATGAGTATTCCTTCTAGTGATTATGCAGCTCATCAAGACCAAGCAATGTATTGTGATGATGAGGAAGTCCCCATTCCTGTATTCCAACAAGGAGCTGACCCAGTTGAAGTGCTAACCACTATGTCTGCTTATCTCACAAGGACCTTAAGCAAACGAGGATACAGAGGATCAGCTCTAACCAACAATCAGTTGAGGAATTCATCCAATTCTCGTCAACAAGCTACTATTGAGAATGGCAGGGTAATGGTTCAGCCTATTCAACCATATCAGGGGAGACCTACCACATCAACTACCAATGCTCGCACAGTCAATCAGGCTCCAATGGTCAATCCTGCTCCACGGGCTAATTCCACAGGCAACTTGAGAATGATTACATGCTACAACTGCAAGGAAGAGGGTCACATGTCCAGGGATTGTAAGAAACCCAAGAGGAGAAGGGATGGACAATGGTTTGCAGAGAAGATCTATCTGGTTAATGCTCAGGCACAAGGAAGGGAACTTGATGAAGAGGAGCTTGCATTTCTTGCTGATCCAGGGATTGCTGAACAAGACATTGTCACCACACAGAATGCAGCATACCAAGCCGATGATCTTGACGCGTATGACTCAGACTGTGATGACTTTCAATCTGCAAAGGCTGCTCTCATGGCAACTATCTCCAGCTTAGGGCCAGAAAAGAGATCTGAGGTACTTATTAATACCACCGATAATACCACTAATGCTAGTATTCAACCACATCAAGTTGTGCAAGAGAGTGCTGATTCGAATGAATCTTCGGTGGTGAGTCTTTCAAATGAGGAGACAAACAATGATAGCAATATCAATGTGAGTCCCCAGACTTTGAGTGAATCACAACCGGGACCCATTTCGCATACGCCTACTCCTGCTCAACAAGATTTGGTCATGGTTCCTGCTACATTACTTAGCCAAATGAATGCTGCACTCTTAGAAACCTTAGCTAAGAATAAGAATTTGTCTGATGAGCTTACCTTAAGCAACGAGAAAGTTCAAACCTTGGAATTAGTGCCTTCGTCTAGTGTTCTAACTAATCCCGAATATGATCATTTTAGAAACAAACAAATGGGTCACTTGCAAGAAATCGAAACCTTAAGAGCAAATCTTTCTAAAGAACTTAGCGAAAAGGAGTTAGTGGTCACTAATTTTCAAAAACTTCAAACAGATTTTGAGTCACTCGAGTCTAAGAAGAATGAAATGGAGATTAATGCTGCTAATAAGATTAGAAGTCTAGATTATTTGCTTTTAAGACAATACGCTGCTTCTCAACTAGTGCACTTATTTGATGCTTCATTTAGAGAATTTAACTTATCACGTCAAAAAGGCCTTCCCCCTAATCCACGGTATGCAAAACAAGCTTTAAGACATAGTCCTAGACTTTATAATGCAACTCAATTAGGATTGGCCTTAGACCCGATTGTTTTTCCCGATGATCGAACAAGTAAGGATCTAGTTGATGAGGATCGGTCATACAGTTCTGCAAAATATCCCGAGTGTGATTATTTTAAAATGAATAAGGAGCTTGCAAAAACGGATTTTAGAATTCGCTTCCATATGGACAAAGATCTCATTACAGCACCAACCTACATGTTGAATGAAGAAAACCCTAGTACATTTCCTACACTTGTCAACATGGAAGGTCCTAAGGAAATTCCAAAGGATCTTCCACCGGTTAGCACTGTATGGTTAAACTTGCAAGAGATTAATCAATACTTTACTAATTTTGACAAGGTCATTTTGGAATGTACGACTTCAAATGGCCTAAACGCCGGAGAATGGGCTTTCGAACACATGAACGAGGTGTTTAAAACTGAGATCAATCCGTTTGTCGAAAGTCTAAAAGGAAGTTTTGCATCTCTTAAGGAAAATCTTGTGTTTGAAATTGGTGAAGTTCAAAAAGTGTTTTATGAAATAGACACCGCTTACGAACTACAACTAATTGAAAAAGAAAAGATTTTAACCGAATATGACCGATTCTTGTCTGCAGTAATCTCGCGTGATGTGCTTACTACTGTAAATGTTAATTATTCGAATGAGCTTACATCCGCTATGATTAATTGTGATGCTGTGAATATTTGTGATGATATTTGTGATGATGTTTGTGATCTCTCTGTAAATGTTGCTGATACTGTAAATGAGGTAGATAATCATTCTTGTCACGAATCTAACGCTGAGTTTTTAAAGCTACAAGATTCTTACAATTTACTTTCAAAACGCTTTAATCAACTATAACAACATTGTATATCTTTAGAATTAAAACAACAAACTCAAAATGAGGATCTTTTGATATCAAATGGTTGTGAAAACGGTGTTGAGACGAGTGACAAGATGATTGCAATTGTTAAGGCATTAGAGGAAGAGATTATGAGATTGAAGAGAGATGTGTCATCAAATGAAACATTAAAATTGGAACTAGAGGCTGCAGAGTCTAAAAACCAGGTCTTAGAAATTAGACTTTCGTCTGTTCTAGGGGAGATGGATCGGACAAGACAGGGACTATCCGCTCTTTATGGTTCACTAGAAGAACGCTTCGCTTTTAATGCGGCACAGCAACAATCTTATGTTGAACAACTGAACCAAAAGTGCGAGGAAATCTCTGACTTGAACATCCTGCTCATTGACAAAAATATGGTTTTGGCTGAGTTAAAGGAGACACTTCTTCTCACCCGACAAGAAGTTGTTGATAACTTAGCTACCGACTCTGCACCGTCCACTAGTGCTCCAACAACCAAGTCAGTAGTGCTTTATAAGAACCCACTTCATAAGAGAAACCCGGTTACCTATGATGATTATATGAGGAATGCCATTAAGCATGTAGATCTTGTTAGGGATATTTTAGACGATCTTTATGCCTTAGATCCCTCAAGTAGCTACTATTATTCGGCTCATGAATATATTAAGCGAGTTCAATATTGCTTAGCATATTTGAAATACATAGGTACACCAGGTTCTGCACTACTTACTAATAGGCCCATTGCTGTAACTCCATTTAATAAGACTCCAGGAGCAAAACCGTCATTGGCACAATCAAGTAAGGCACCTTTAAAATCTGTTGCTAATATTCCCACTTTGCCTTCTACAGGATTAAAAGAGACTACTAAGGCTAAAGGATCGCCACTCAAGAAAGATAAGATCAAGCCCTCCACTAGTAGTGCCAAAAAGAAGAAAGTAGAAGATCACCATAGGAATGTTAGTTCAGTTTTAAATAAGAAGAATCATGTTAAGACTAAAAGCTCTGCGCCTGTGCAGAAGCCTAAACCATTTGTGAATTCTGATTTAAAATGTTGGAATTGTAATGAATGTATGTTTTCACAACGTCATGATTTGTGTCTTATTGATCATGTGAATGAAATAAATGCAATTAAGAATGGTCTTGAATGGAAGCCAACGGGTAGAACTCGTGCCCAAGCTGGCTGGCAATGGCGTCCCACTGGTAGGACCTTTACATTAGATGGAACAATGTGCCCTTTAACTAGGAATGCATCCATTAAGGTTAGGTCTGAGCGTCCTTTAGTTAGGAACACTCGCACTCAAGTATGGAAACAGCGCCCTTTAATTAGGTCAGCCCCCACTATAGTGCCTATCAGTGAAGAAATACCTCAGGATTTAAGCCAACTAGAATCTACACCACCCACTAGGAAGAAAACGGCTAGGAAATCTAAGAAACCTAGAGTTAGCAAATCTAAGATTATTAAATCTGTACCTGCTAATAACAAGGAACACTCAGATTCCGATACCTCTACATTGTCTTCGTGTGGTGATATTTTCAGGTGGTCCAAATCATCCTGTGGTATTTGGACTCCGGTTGTTCAAAACATATGACCGGAAATCGCTCGATGCTCCGAAATTTCGTCAGCAAGTTTCTTGGTACGGTTAAATTCGGGAATGATCATATTGCAAAGATAATGGGGTATGGTGAATATCAGATTGGAAACGTTACGATTTCAAGGGTATACTATGTAGAAGGTCTTGGTCATAATTTATTCTCAGTAGGACAGTTTTGTGATTCCAACCTAGGGGTTGCTTTTCGACAACATACTTGTTTCATCCGCAACTTGGAAGGAAAAGATTTGTTGAAGGGATCTCGTGGTGCAAATCTTTATACGTTGTCTCTACAAGACATGATGGCCGCCTCTCCAGTATGTCTTCTCTCTAAAGCATCTAAGACCAAGTCATGGTTATGGCATCGCAGATTATCTCATCTTAACTTTGATGCATTTAATCATCTGGCTAAAAACGAATTAGTTCGTGGTCTTCCAAAGCTTAAATTTCACAAGGACCATTTATGTTCTGCGTGTTCAAGGGGGAAAAGTACCAAGAAATCATACAGGCCCAAAGCTGAAGACACCAATCAAGAAAAACTTCATCTTTTGCATATGGATCTTTGTGGGCCAATGAGAACTGAAAGTGTGAGCGGTAAGAAATTCATTCTGGTTATTGTGGATGATTTCTCCAGGTTTACATGGGTTAGATTTCTACGTACAAAGGATGAAGCACCGAAGGCTATCATCACTTTTCTGAAATTTATTCAGGTACGTTTGAATACTACTGTCCGCCGTATTCGTACAGACAATGGAACAGAGTTCGTAAACCAGACTCTTCGTGATTACTATGAAGGAGTTGGTATTTCACATGAAACATCCGCTGCACGTACTCCACAACAAAACGGTGTCGTTGAAAGACGGAATCGTACGCTTATGGAAGCTGCTAGGACTATGCTTATTTATGCGAACGCTCCATTGTTCTTGTGGGCAGAAGCTATATCTACTGCATGTTTCACCCAAAACCGTTCTATCATTCGGAAACGCCATGGAAAAACACCTTATGAGCTTCTACATGACCGTAAACCCGATGTTTCATTTTTTCATGTGTTTGGTGCTCTTTGTTATCCAAACAATAATAGTGAGAACTTGGGTAAGCTTCAACCGAAAGCCGATATAGGTATTTTCATTGGTTACTCACCGTCTAAGAAAGCATACCGAATTTACAACCGTCGTCTTGGCAAGATTGTAGAAACCATGGACGCAGATTTCGACGAGCTGACAGCGATGGCTTCTGAGCAACACAGCTCTGAACCGGCGCTTCATGAGATGGGAACCGGTGCTATTAGTTTCGGATTAATTCCCAATAATCCTACTTCTACATCATTTTTACCACCATCAAGGCCCGAGTGGGATAAACTGTTTCAACCGTTGTTTGACGAATTCTTTGATCCCCCAAATGATGAAGTTCCAGCACCCGTAGTGATAGCTCCAATTCCTGAAGTTGTTGCTCCAGCCAATGAAGCTTTATCTAATGCATCTTCAATTCACATTGAACCGGATGCACCTTCACCAAGTGATTCTCAAACTACACCTGAATCGTCACCCCTACTTGTGCCTAGTGATGTGGAAGAGGATTCTATTGATCACGACTTGGAATATGCTCACCTGCAAGAGATTCCTTTCTTTGGTGTAGCGATACCTGAAAACCCTTCAGCCGCGTCTACCTCAGAAGAAGCTCCTTCTATTGTTCACTCCAGACCACCTAGGATTGAAAACCATAGCACTAAATGGACAAAAGATCACCCAATTAGGAATGTCATTGGAGATCTAGATCGACCAGTCTCTACACGCCATCAATTACAAGAGAGTGCACTCTATTGCTACTTTGATGCATTTCTCTCTGAAGTTGAACCTAAAAATTGGCAGCAGGCTATGACTCAATCATCTTGGATTGAAGCTATGCAGGAGGAACTAAATGAATTCCAACGACTTGAAGTATGGGAATTGGTTCCTCTCCCTGACAAGGTTAACATCCTTACTTTGTTATGGGTTTATAAGGTTAAACTTGATGAGATGGGTGCGGTATTAAAGAATAAGGCTAGATTGGTCGCTAGAGGATATAAACAAGCCTTGGGTAGAGACTTTGAAGAATCTTTTGCTCCTGTGGCTAGATTGGAGGCGATTAGACTATTCCTTGCGTATGCTGCTCATATGAACATGATCGTCTATCAAATGGATGTGAAGACGGCATTTTTGAACGGTGAACTAAGGGAAGAAGTTTATGTTAGTCAGCCAGATGGGTTCGTCAGTACGGAGTTTCCTAATCATGTGTACAAGCTTAAGAAGGCTCTCTATGGGTTGAAACAAGCTCCACGCGCGTGGTATGATCTCTTGTCAACATATCTCATTTCGGAAGGCTTCTCCAAAGGCAAGGTGAACCCCACTCTATTCACTCTCAAGGAAGGCAACGACATGATTCTGGTACAAATTTATGTTGATGATATAATATTTGCTGCCACTAACATAGAATTGTCAAATCGCTTTGAG
This sequence comes from Glebionis coronaria, assembly GCA_025667525.1. Classification (NCBI taxonomy): domain Eukaryota; kingdom Viridiplantae; phylum Streptophyta; class Magnoliopsida; order Asterales; family Asteraceae; genus Glebionis; species Glebionis coronaria. Next base: position 16,829 of record JANFOE010001515.1, on the reverse strand, counting down.
AAGATAATGTCCACACGCTTTCAGATGTCGATGATGGGAAAATTTTCATTTTTCTTAGGATTACAGATTTCTCAAAATCCCAGAGGCATCTTTATTAATCAATCCAAATATGCTCTAGAATCTCTTAAGAAATATAACTTTGAAAATTGTGACCCCGTGGACACTCCTATGGTGGAGAAATCCAAGTTAGATGAAGATAGGAATGGGACTATTGTCGATCCAAAACTTTACCGTGGGATGATCGACACCCTTCTATATCTGACTGCTAGCAGGCCTGATTTGCAATTTGCTGTATGCATGTGTGCCCGGTATCAGGCTCGGCCTACCGAAAAGCACCTACATGTTGTGAAAAGGATCTTTCGGTATCTAAAAGGAACACTTCATCGTGGTCTATGGTATCCGAAAGATTCCTCTATTGCTTTAATATCATACGCAGATGCCGATCATGCTGGATGTCAAGACACGAGGCGTAGCACTTCTGGATCTGTGCAACTCCTTGGAGATAGATTGATCAGTTGGTCTTCAAAAAGGCAGAAATGCGCTGCAATATCAAGCACGGAGCTGAATACATCGCCATGTCCGGTTGTTGTGCTCAAGTCCTTTGGATGAGATCACAATTAACTGACTACGGTTTGGGATTTAACAAAATCCCGATGTATTGTGACAACAAGAGCGCCATTGCCCTTTGCTGCAACTATGTTCAACACTCCCGGGCCAAGCACATAGACATTCGCTACCATTTCATTAAAGAGCAGGTGGAGAATGGAGTGATTGAGCTGTATTTTGTCACTACTGAGTACCAGCTGGCGGATATGTTCACCAAAGCCTTAGATCGAGGACGAATCGAGTTTTTGATCGACAAGCTTGGCATGAAATCATTCACTCCAGCGACTCTCAAAGAGTTGGCAGAAGAATCAGCTGAATAGTCGTAGTAAACTATTCAGAGTATCCTTTGTTCGTGATCATGTATATTATAGTAAATATATAAACCACAAAAGAAAAATACAAAAATATAAAACCAAGAAAAACCATAAAAAATATAAAACCTAGAAAAACCATAAAAATTATAAAATCAAGAAAAACCAAAAATATTTTTCGTTTAAAACGGGCATGTCTTTTAGTACGGTAATATTTACGGCCTTAGAAATGTCGATCAATATTGACACGGTGCCATAAATAGAGTCCGTATAAAAGTTGTACATTTTTAAAACATGCCCATTATGGCTTGTAGTTATTTCTGACTGCAACCCGGTTTTCATATTAAAGTCACGTATTTCCTTGGAAAACGTTGGCTCACAACGGGAATTAATTTTCTCGGGCATGATTTACAAGCCAAATCATGCAAAGGGATCAAGTTTACTTTATAACTTGGTCTAACACGAATTTATGTACGTCTCAGTGCATTAATTTGTCAAAATAAGAGAAATCTTATTGCCACCTCGAATCAAACTTTTCAAGATATCAATTGGAAAATGTTTTTCATCATCATGTGCCTCGTTAAACAATGACTACAGCTCTTTAAATAGAAAACGGGTCATCGTTTAAGGGGGAGAAAATGTTACATCATCTTTCACATCAAAAAGATCTTCAAAAGTTTTCAAGGAAACTCAAAACGCTCAATGGTTAATGGTTGGATTGCTTTGGCATTTGTCTTGTTGTTGCTTATAAGTTTGTCATGAATAGATTTGTGCGTGTGTTAAGATAGGTTAATCACTAAGGCTCGGGAATTTAACATAAGATAGGGTCAAAATGACAAGTATTGAAACTTGGAAAAACAGAAGAATTTTGATTAAAGAAAGAGGAAAAGTTGAGGGGGTAAAGTTGACAATATGTCAAACTTGTGAAAATTTGACCTAGTCAAATTCAACCCCCCCCCCCCCCCCCCCCGTCTCTTCTCTCTCTTTCACTTTTCTGATTGTTTATCTCCTTTGCCGCCATTAACATACTAGAACACAAACACACGAAATCAAACAATACATCTCAAAATCATTCATTCTTTCAGATCAAGATCTTCTAAAGGTATTAAATCGGCTTAATCATTCATGCAAAACAATTTAATTAGCTCTTTTTAATTGAAAACAATCGAATTCAGTTACTGCGTTAATTAGGGTTTAATTAAATTGGGTGTTTTGCCTGGGTTTTATTCGGAATAGGACAAATGAACTGCTATGGCCTTTAGAACTCTTGAATTAAACGAACTAGTGCCTAAATTAGAAAAATCGTAACTGTTTGAACTTTCAGAGTAGTATGATCTTTCCGAATAAGGCATTTTTTCCAAATTGAAAGAACATTCCGCATAGGAGCATTTATTCAGAATAGAAAGAACTTTCCGAATAGGAGCATTTATTCAGAATAGAAAGAACTTTCCGAATAGGAGGATTATTCCGCATAGGATAGTCTTTCCGAATAGAAGCTTTATTCCGCATAGGATAGTCTTTCCGCATAGACAAGGTCTTTCCGAATAGGAAGTTTATTCCGCATAGACAAGTTCTTTCTGAATAGGAATTTTATTCCGCAAAGACAAGTCTTTCCGAATAGGAATTTTATTCCGCATAGACAAGTCTTTCCGAATAGACAAGTCTTTCCGAATAGAAAGTTCTTTCCGAATAGAAAGTTCTTTCCGAATAGAAAGTTTATTCCGCATAGACAGTTCTTTCCGAATATAACTTTTATTCCGCATAGGCCTATACTTTCTGAATAAAGAAATTTTTCCGCATAAGTCTGATCTTTCCGAATAGAAATTTATTCCGTATAAGACCAATCTTTCCGAATAGAAATTTATTCCGTATAAGACCAATCTTTCCGAATAGAACATTATTCCGCATAGTATGTTTACCATGTCATGTTTATTCCGGATAGTGGTTTATGCTCAGTTAAATGCTTATTCTGAATGAAGGATGTTTGAGTGATTCTTGCAAGCTTCAGGGGTTAGGTCATATGTTTAATGCTTAGGAATACAATCATAATGATATTCATTTTCTGTATGCTTCAACCTTTGTGTTTTATCTTAAGCAGAGACGATGACTAACCCTACAGTACAACAAATACAAGACACCAGAGCCACCACCATTGCCGAAGCCAAGACTCTAAAGTTTCTTCCAAACAACTTCCGTTTGAAGGAGGTATCTCATTCTACCCATAATGGATTTAAGGTAGGTACAACCATACTTGATAAATCTCATCTAAGGCATGCGCTAAGGAGAAGTGCTTCAGTGCCCTATGACTACCTTTACGAGTTCTGGGCTACCAAAGAGAGGACGTCGAACAAAATCACATTTTCCTTGGACAACAAGCAGCAGACGCTTACTGTGTCAGACTTCAGGAAGATCTTTGGATTTCGGCCGACACTCAAAGGCCTATCATACTCAGCCAACCCAACTAAGGACCAGATCATGGAAATGTTCACTGCCATCGGATGTCTTGACATACGAACCGCGTCTGAGTTTACTACTGCCAAAGTTGGTCAACCATGGAAAGCTATTTTTGGGATTCTAAGCCGATGTTTAACACCCAAAACAACTGGGTTTGATGTTGTTCGTCCGCCAATCATCAAGATGTTTTATGGTATGTTTAAAGGTATGGGTATTGATTATGCATCATTGCTGTGGGAGGAGTTTACTTTTCAACTCTTCACTAACACGAAGGGTAAGGTTAAAAGTTACCAGTACCCTAGGTTCATTAAGCTGATCATACATTACTTTATGGAAAACGATGCATCCATTAATAAGCGTGTAGGTAGTCGTCACCACACGATGGATGATGATGATTTGGTAGACTTAAGGCAGGAGACTCATTCGAATATGGTTATTCCTGGTCCCATTCCCAGTCATCTTCTGACCGATGAGATTATCGCATCTGATGATTACAAGAACTTGCTAAAAGAAATTGAGAATCAACGAGCAAGCATTCTAGCAGGTGAAGACTCATCTACCACGGTTAAGAGCAAAGGTAAACGGAAGCAAACAGATTTACCTGAACCCAAAGCCAAAAAGAAGAAGACTGCAGTTAAGAAGGGAAAGGGTACGGCTGATGAGTTAGTTCTCCACGATGAAGAAGATATTGATGATCCTGCTCTTAACAAGGCTGAGAGAAAAGCGATGAAGATAGCAATGGAAAGGAGTAGGAAAGACACGGGAGGTAGTGGTTCGGGTGCACGGGTAAATATTGAAGAAGAGTACGTGGAACCAGATGATGTGTTTGAGTTTGGATCACCTGAAAAGTATTCTACTTCGAAGGAGACATCCACCCCCCTGTTTCAGCAAGTGTTGAAAAAGAGTCTACTCAACCTTTAACAACTCAACTTCCACCAATACAACCCTTACCAACCAGACCGGTTTCAACACCATTTCTTCCACCACCAATAACTCCAATCCTTAGTACCGTAGTTACAACCGAGCCTATTCCATCAACCCAGAGCAGCTCTGCAACGTCTACAATGGTTGCATTGGTAATGGCCGAAATGTTGGATAAACATACGGATAATCACAAACGAGAGATGGATGAACTTCGCCAAGAGCTACATAGACGAGTTCAAAGTGAAGAAGCATCTAGGAAAGCTCAAGAAGAGTTGATTGCTAAGTTCGCTGCAGATATGGAATTTACACGTAAAGCTCATGCAGAAGAAGTTGCTCGGGTCAAAAAGGCTGAAGCTGATAGGCATGCAGCACGAATTACGAGACTTCGAGAAATTAAGGATAACTATAAAGAGCAGAAAGAAGCTCTTGAAGCTTCTATTGAGCAGAGAGTGCAAAAATCCGTTGAATCTCTTATGCCTAAACTGCGCGATGAGTTGAAGACACTCGCTGCTGATAACTTGATGATCAAGTCATCCAATCCTTCAGAAGCCGCCTACAAGATTGCTTATGACTTGACGGATTTTGAATTAAAGAAGATCCTCAAAGCTCGTATGAGGGAACTTGGATCGTTTGATAAATCTAGGATTCAACGGGCTCTCTTCAAATCCCTGAATGACGCTATCATGGAGGATGATAGGTTGTTCAAGACGTTTGGAAGTGTGGTACCCTACCACATTCTCCCTGAGGAAGAAAGGGAAGAGAGTGAAGAAGAAGAGGGTACTGGTGAAGAAGAAGAAGTAGAAGAAGAAGAAGAAGATAAGGATGATGATGATGATGAGGATGATAATGATAAGGATGATGATGATGATGAGGATGATGATGACGATGATGATGATGGCGATGATGGTGGTGATGGTAATGAGGAGAGTGTTAGGGGGAGCAACGGGGATGATGATGAGGATGATGATGGGGGTAAACAGCCTAAAGAGGGAGATAAGGTTACCAGCTCCAAGAAACCTGCTAAGTCTGGAACCAAGTCCAAGAAAGATGCAGCGCAGAAGGACAAATCAACATCAACGGAATCAAGACGATCTAAGTGGCGCCACGATGTGAATGCCACCACGGCGTCATCGATTCCTGGTACATCTATGGCTGTATCTTTACCTATTACCACTAACCCTATTAGTCCTGTTGTTGTTGCTCCTGTGATTGCAGAATCGGTAACTGAACCTGAAGCTGTACAACACTCACCCGCTCATGACACCGCCGAGATGCCTGAATCAGAACAAGCAGATGTTCACATCTCCACTCCTCTACAACAAGACCCACAATCTACTGTTCCAAGCACAAGGGACTGGGCAGACACGTTGGAGATTGACGAGACTGCACCGCCACAGGCTTGGATCACGGCAGCGGCGCAATATGATCCGATCACAGACGCTGACAAAGATGTTTTGTATCTTCGTATCCGTAGTCCGATTGACTTATGTGCATTTCTTGCTCATGAGTATAAGACTTCGGTTACTCCATCTTTGGTGAAGAAAGCGTTGAAGGATAAGAGACTTCGCGCCAAAACCCGGTTAACCCAAATGGAGTTCGAGTATTATGCCGATGAGATCCTGAAAGCTCTGAACACCGTTCAACGGCCAGGTCTTCATGAATCAGAAAGAGCCCCACCTCCACTTGATCCTACTCAAGATAATCAGATTGCTCTCGACTTTTTCGTCACCAACGATCTTGTGTATCTTCTGAAGGGGTCATCAAAGTACGCAACCTCCCTGACCTTGCTGAAAGCTGCCAACTGGGGGACAATACCCTTTATCGAGGAAAAGGTAAACCGACTCTGGGTCCCAAAGGTAAATCGTAATTATGATATGTATGCTGTCATAGGTGCATCACACTGGGACGAACGAGTTCGAAGGGCGTACAGGGGCTGCTGTCTAGTCAATTCAGGGAGTAACGTTAGATCCGATATCCGCATCTCCAGCATCTTAGGGTTGAAAACTGAAGCCAAGAATGGCTATTATCATGTGACTGAGATTCGCTTAAAAAGGGAGGATGACAAAGAATACAAAATCCAGCAGGGAGATTTTTCTATCATTCGCCTTGAGGATATCGAAGATATGTTGCTTCTGATGACCCGAGATCAACTCACACATATTCCTCGTGAAGACCTCATTGCCTTGAATACAGCACTTCGTATGTTCACACGAAGCGTTGTTATCAAGAAACAAGTTGAAGATCTTCAGTTGGGAGTCAAAAGCTATCAAAGGAAGCTCAACTTAACCCGTCCAGTAAATCAAGTTCTACCTCAACATGTAGATAGATGTCCTTATACCGGCATTTATGTCCCGAATTGCGGCATTTTCTACTTGAACAGTCGAGGATTAATGAAGTTTATGAGGGTGGGTGAGCTTTATAAGTATAGTGATGGAACTCTTTTACAAGTCAGAGGAAAGTTGGAGCATCTTAATTCAGGTGGGACTTTACCAGAGATGACCGAGGACTGGCATAAGGGTTATCGGCAGATGGCGAATTATGTGATCAAGAAGATTGATCAAAAGCTCCGTGAACGTAGATTGATGAGGAGTTTGGAAAGATTCGTTGGTGGTAGACCATATTTAGTGCACCACAAGCTACTACAACGATCCATCTAATGGGTCGTACATTTCAGGTCCACTTTATATTGGTTTTCAATTGTGAATATGTATATTTGTGAATATTGTGCTTGTACGGCTTGATGTAGTGTTAAAGTATGATAATTTTTCAAGAATTTCTCACGAGATTCTAAATCTTTCAAAATATATCATACTAAAGCACTACAACTACCCCTTATTAACTTAAGGGGGAGCATGAACATGTTCTATGGCCAAACATCGATTTCATTTTTACCCAAAGACCGGTTAATCCATTCAATATCCCAAATATTAATGGTTAACATTTTGGATAAGGGGAGAAAATGGGATTAAGGAGATTTAAATGATACTTGGCTAAAAGATGAAAAAGACTTAACGATTATCCAACTTAATATGTGTAAAGCACGTGTTAAGGGGGAGCGTTTTTGATGAACAAAACACCTAAGGTACAAAACTTTTGATTTCAATATCACAAGTACCTTAAGTGATTTTCAATGATTTTTCATGGTGGCAATTCCTTCCCAAAACACGCTTAACTCACGACGAATGTGGTGACAAAAGGGTGGTAGGAATAGGTTTAGTCCAATGATTCATCAGAGCCGATGGAATCTTCCCAAGGACAATTCCCTAGATAGAATTAGAAGTCCTAGGAAAGATGGAGAAAGAATGTGAACGTAGCTGAATGCCGACCAAGTACTTAAGCTAGCACTGGAACAATCACAACAAGGTGCTAGTGATGACGTATTGGTAAGCATTGAAGGGGTTGAAGAATGAAAAAGAATTGTAAAGATAAAGGGTGTAAAGAAAGAAGCCCTCCTTACAACTTTAGGCAGAAACTGGGTCAATACATATGCTATTGAGGTCATTTTTGCTAATGATTCTCGGTATTGAAGAAAGACATCATGGACCCAGTGATGCAATGCACAACCCTTCCCAGCTAACTCAAATATCTCTCAAAAGGTATTTGTTTTAATCACACGGAGATCAACACGTTATCTATTGGTTTATTCACTCCGAATAGACTGGTATTGAAAATGTGGCACTCCTCTCCAGCCATCGCTCACTAAATCAAAACGCACAATCGAGTCTAGAGCCAAGAGATCACCAAAAGTCTCATTAGGACACTTTCCATTTATTCCTTGCTTTCTCACACACTGTGAAAAGTAAGAGATTTTCATGAGTCCTACGCAGTATTCCTGTAATATTGCCAGAACATCCGAGTAATACGCAAGTATTACAATGAAGATGGAAATCCTGCTTGAGCCAACATCAAACAAGCTCATGGTAGGTTACACGTGCGGTTCTTTTAGAACCAATCTTGTGAAAAACTGGAAAGAAACAGTGGTTTAATTCTTAATTGAACTTAAACTCGTTCCAGGCCTCTACGCATTATCATATGATCTTGCCAGAACACTCAGAGTGACTCTTTATTGATCACAGTGACGAGTGGAAATCCTTCTAGTGTTAACATCAAACAGCACTTGGTAGGTGACGTGCAAGATTCTTTATGAATTGAGCTCGTGACAACTGGAAAGCAACGATGGTGAAAATCTTAATTGAAATTCACTTGTTCCAGGTTTCATGAATTGACGGCTTCAAATCACAAGGATAAATTATCCAAGTGATTCACTCTTTATGTTCGCAATCAGCTTTGGACGGTCGAATAAAGAGAACGGGTTTACCCGCGAAATCCTGTCAGGAAGTTACTTAATTGAAACTATCCGTCACGGGTATGATATTTAATATCGTCCAACGGTCTTCACCGACCGGAGGTAAAATGCTACCGAATTAGAATAAAATGTTCAAAGCCATTTTATTCGTGTCGTTGCTGTGTACCTGTTGAAGACGGTGGCGTTGCTGTGTACCTGTTGAAGACGGTGGCGTTGCTGTGTACCAGTTAAAGACGGTGGTGTTGCGGTGTACCTGTAGAAGTCGTTCCCACATGCTTATGTCTTTTGCAACAAAGTTCAGCAAAAATTCAAGAAAGTACAAGATGAAGTCTTCCGCTGTACCAAACTCTGAAGCTTTCGAGAATTCAACAAAAAGACGTAAGTGTGTGGAACATGAAGTCACGAGGAGGCAAAATTCACAAGAAAGGCAAAGATCGCACGTGAAAGGCCAAAGAAAAATGCTCTCAAGCCAAAGCCAAAAAGATCAAACCAACATATTCACAACAAAAGAAAGAAAAGAAGAAAAGACTACGAGCTAAAGAACGAAGACTTAGTATAGTATGCTAGGTTTAGAACTTTGTAACGTGGAGTGACCTCCCTTAGGGGGAGATTGTTAGAAATACGTTTTAACGTATATTAGAAGTATCGGTCACTCCACAATATGATTTATGTTGTAATAGCTCGTAGTTAACAAATAGTTAATTGTTACTTATTAAGTTAAGTAAGAACCGGTCCATGGGCTTGTCATGGACCGGCCCAAGCCCAATGTTTGCTTGGAGTATAAATACCCCTTTCCACCATGGAAAGGGGTTGGTTGTTGTTCATTTGAAAACTTTCATATTAATAAAATCACACACATTTTCTCTCACTTTCTCTCTCTAGTTTCTTTCACTAGAAAACATCAACCCACTTCATAGATTCATAGGTTATCAATATTCTACATAATGGGTCCCATTTCATGAAGTGCGGGTTCAGAGCTGCTTTGCTCAGAAGCCATTGTTGTCAGCTCATCAAAATAAACATTCATAGTTTCGAGGATCTTACGAGAGTTACGGTTGTAGATTCGGTATGCCTTCTTTGCGGAATGTGCCAAATCGGAATGCCTAATCGGAATACCTGATCGGAATACCTAATCTGAATGTACCAAAATCGGAATCCCTAAACCCTTTTCCGATTACACTGATCGGAATGCCCTATAAACCCTATTCCAGTGACCTGATCGGAATAAATCCCACTTTTCTCAGACAAAACTCAACCAATTCGTGATTTTAAGCCAAAAAAATGATCAAAACACCCAAAAATTTTGTGTTTTTAGCCAAAGTAACTATACCAAATCCCTACCACAACTATGTAGAAGATTTGTATCAAGAAAAAACCATAAAAAACACAAAAAAAAAATTTGGACGTGTGTTTAAATGGATCAAAAGGCTACAAAGATCAAGAACATAAACACATAAACAATACAATCATCCCATGGCTCTTGATACCATTTGAAGGATATGTAAATCTTGCTTATGTTTTAGAGAGAGAAAGAGATAGAGAGATGGTGGATTACACACAATTCTAGAGAGAGAAACTTATGTTTACTATGTGAAAAAATGAATAACCACACTACCCTCTCCATCAAAGGAGAGGGTTTATATACCCAAGCCATGTGATGGGCTTGGGCTTACAATGTTGGGCCGGCCTACACATGTTGTAGGCTAGGCTTGGCTTTGTTTGTTTAATAAAGATATCTAGACTACGAGCTACTACTTAATATATTGTCGGAATAACCGAGTCTTCCTAAATACGTAAAAATGTATTTCCAACACAGGTATACTCTCAATTCGAACCAATAATCAATTATCTGAATGGATTTGTGAATCAAATAGCCGGAAAAGATAGTTGATCAATCGTTTGGTTATATAATAAGAAAGAGTGTGTGTTTTAGCTTATTTGGTAGCAGTAAAAACTCTTGATGATGATGTCAAAATTCAGATATTTTATAAGTATATCGAGACTTACGAGGAGATTTGGTCGAGGACGAACTCCCATGCTCAAGGCTGCTCATTGGCGTATTGAAACCCATTTCATCATCAGTCATTTGGATGTCAATAAAATTAATGTAAGAACATGATTGATTGTTTTCTATGGCATTTATTTTTTTCCATTCGTCTTTTTAATAAATTATTAAGATTGTGTGACTTAAAATATTTGCAAGTAATTGTAGCTGACATGTGAAAAGTATTGGCAAAGCACCTTCAAGTAGAACAACAAAGGTTGCATAGAATGGTTTTCCTTGAAAACGTTGATCCTAAAAATTATTCCCTTTTGGTTGGTCCTATGATAATCTTTTTACAATTGTATTTGTGTGCTTTTGCAGATTTTCACATAAAGATATGAATTTAAGGATGCAACACTGCGCTAGAGTTAAAATTTGTAAAATACACGTACCAAAAAGGCTTAGCTATTTAATCTGAAAGCTTCTATTTTAAACTTAGTGGTATCCAATGGTGCTTATATGGGTTCAATAAGTGGACTTATACCACCGTTTTTTACAATCATAATGATTCCTTACATCCAACCAATCATTCTAATATCCATTATTGTATGTTATCTGTATTTAATGTCGTGATTTGCATCTTTATGTAGCGATAGCTACCTTTTTTGAAATTTCAATATTTTGTAGTCATGATACTTTCCAATACCCATAGTTTTTCAATTGTGCAAATTGTGGAATCATAATTCGTTTTTTGCATAACATGAATTTTCTACAAGATCAGTTTAATAGTATTGTTTGGGTTGTTTTAAGTTGTGTTTCTATCTGTTGAAAGTGTCATGTTTAAGGGGTGTTTAGTTCTATATCAGTCTTGTTCTGGGTCGTTTTAAGTGGTGCCTGGGACTGCTGCAAAAGTGCAGTTTTAATGTGGTGTTTGGTTCCATTAATGTTACGTTTTGGTCTGTTGAAAAGCTGTGTTTTTTAGTAGTCGTAGGGTCATTTTAAGTGGTGTTTGGGCTGCTGAAAGATGGCAATTTTAAGTTTTTTTTTGGGTTGTTTTAGGTTCTATTTAGGCTACTATAAAAGTGTATGTTTAATGATCTCAATGCATAGTTTAAATTATCTCATTATTTGATTCAATAAATAGATTGTCTATCTGTAAGAACATTGATAAATAGATTACCCATCTATAATAATATTGAGGTTATTTTATCATTTTGCAGAATTGTATTGTTAAACGGTTCGATGTTGTAGTCATTACAACTATTCTAGGCTACAAAATCATAATTGAAACATGTTTCTTCTCATTGATACTTTTGTTATAATAGGACCACACATTAATTTTTTGTTTATTGTGTATTAAATAAAGAAAACTAATTATTACAAATGATGATTGATTTTGATAAGATACAAATAAGTGATAAGTTTGTATGAATATACGAGGCAGGAATTCCATCAATAATTGCCAAATCCTAAATTCAGTCTTCACTGATAGATAGAAAGAGAAATTCTGTAAAGCAAAGAGAAGGCTTGAAATCAAATCCATCTTAATACGAAATTTTGAAATCAAAAATCTTTCCACTTCCAGCGCACCTCCTTTACATGCTACTTATTTCTTTTCCACACAGAAGACGCTCAATTGATGAATCCTGATACTTGATTTTGATAAGATACAAATAAGTGATAACTTAAGTATTTCTGAATATATATAGAAGAGCTCAATTGATGAATCCTGATATTTGATAGAGTGCTGAGAGTTGCTGGTTTCTTTGAAGGAAGCTTTCTGGAGTTTTCATTGGAGTTGTCAAGGAGTGTCTCTGAGCAGAAATCCCTGAGGAAGGTTCAGCTCTCGTCAGTTCCTGGTGATCAAGTATCCAGGAATGCAACTGACTCAACTGATGTAATGATTGGTGCACGCCCAACTAACCAAGTAATCTTATTTATTTATATTATTAGGGAACGGACGTTAGATATGCTCCATAGGCAGGCTCTTAGAAATCAGAGGTTCAACACCATTTTTTCGCATGCTATGCTCATTTTTGGCTTTGTTGAACTATCAGTAAGTTTATTTTTCCTTTACTAACCCATGGACATGCTTAGTTCACTTTATTTCAGGTCATTTATAATTCTATTATTTGTATCTGGACTTTATAATGTTATCACATACAAGCCCAAGGAAGTTGAGGCTTTAATATGAATTATGTCCATCTACTTATGGGTAGTATATATTATAGAAATAAGTCTCCTCGAGGAAATATTTTGTGTCCCATTATACAACTAAGTTTTAATTCCTGTATTAGAAATTTTCTTAGTTTAAACCTGTTTGTAGTGTAGCGTGTAAAAGATTTGAAGTTTTGTTAATGGAGAATGAATACAAGCTCCTTTTTGTTCGTCGCGCTGGTCTCTCTCCTTCTTAGGTATTTATTTTGATCTGCTAATGTTTTAGTTTATTTACTTAAATAATATGCGACTGTTTGAATAGGTGATTGTGAAGTTGAGTGAATCATATGATAGAGTTCCTCATCCAGAAATTTCCTTAGAAAAATCCATTTCTGAGGTACCCTTATTTCTTTTATATTTTTAATCTCAATATTACACGTTCTTATGAAAGTTTGACATGTATTTGATTGCTAATAACAGAGATGAAAAACTAATGTCTTTACAATATGTTCATACGCCCTCATAGATCCCAATTTGGTTTGTTTTGTTGATGCATATTTTTCCGAATGTTCAATTATGGTACATGTATATGTTACATCGGTCATATCAGTATAAAAATACAAGTTCCCGTGGGAGATGAATGATATTTTTAATGCGCGTATCCTAATAGAATATTCAGAAGTATACACAATGGTTTGTTTTTTTTTAAACTGTGCAAATATAGGCATTTGTTGTATCTTAAACCCTAGAGGATAGGGAAAAAAAGGTTCTAAATTGAAGCACAAGAGAAGGTATTGGTGTTTGTAGCAAACATTGGACGACTGTGGATGTTTTTTTTAACAGGTGACAAGTGGTAACTGAGCACCTTACGTATTAAATTCTTGTGGCTTAGTTATGAAAACTTGGTCACCTCGGACTCTTGGAGTCAGATGTGAAATCTATAAGTGACAATGAGAAGAATTTAGGTTTTTGTATACAATCATATTTTGGGCTATGGTGTTCTATCTCAGATTATTTCTTGCTTGATGGTACCATATCAGCTTTGATAAATATGATGTGCAATACATTTAAAAAAAATCTTGGTGACTTTTAACATGTTCAAAAAGTTAATTTCATTTACTGTGGCACATTTAACCCCTCAAAAGTAAAAGTTAAATTATTTAAAACCTACTAAAAGTGTAGTTACAAAGATTGATACGTGAGCCCACTATATCTACCTTTTCTAATTTATGCAACAATTATACTGTCATATGATAAGTATATTAAGGGAAGGGTTCATAGCAATGTATGTGGGGTTCGGAAACACTGCTGGTGGAATCAAAGAACATGCTGTAGCGTTGAGGTCAACTTCTTATTTTTCCCTACAGATGTTCATTTGATGCGTTCCAATCACGCTTTATTCTCATAGCAAACACCAGTTTTACTGAGATTCTCTTTGGCTCTGTACCCTCATCAGACTACATCCGTTCGGGTTCAGAAGTTGGGAGCTATAAAGTTATTTTTCCTTCCGGCATGTAAGTTCTCTGTGTGTATGTAATTCCTTTAAAAGGACACTGGATTATTATTACTATAACTAACTGATGAAAGATAATCATCACATGTAGAGTTGGCTACTTTGGCTTATTTACTTTGCTATAGAGTGCATTGTCTATACTAGATCTGATTGAGGTGTGATTTTCTTTTTATTGCACCTACCCTTAGCTATAAGTTGCAACATAAATCTTTTCATCTGTATATAATGCAGACTAGATTCAAATCATATAGCCATTTTTTGTTATGGCTCTATGGGCCCGTGGTTACAACCCCTTCGCCGGACAGAATTTGGAACTATAATGACCTTGAGGGTTTTAAATTTAAAGCTACCTTATTTTCCTCAAGGTGAAATCGTTAACATTCTTATAACCATTCGACCACAAACTCTGGACCCAACTATATTGGACCGCTTGAAACGCCAGCCCAGACTCTTGACTACATTGTGAAAACTGTAAATCAATATGATCCTAATACATGTACTTACAGATACCCATCAATGATTGCTCTTTTACGTGGTAACCATTGCAACCAATTTTTGCTTTATAATTGTTTTTGTTTGCTTTTTTAATTCTCTTAAGATTATGAGTTAACTTTTATAAGATTATGATTTGTTGTTGTTTGCTTACAGCTAGGGTTGCATAATGTGTGACTGAGATGGCTATGTGGCCTTTGTTATAGCCACACAAGCTGCACTTTGTGTGGGTCCACAGATGGCGCATGGTGCAACTTCCAATGGAAATTAAAGGTTAGCGTCAAACGGATGGCATGGGATGTATATTATGTGAACGTAACCAAATCAAATTTTACCGACGAAGGTTGTGATAGTTAGGATCCTCTTAGGTTGAGAAACATTGAGGCTTATCAATGCATCTTAAACCTTACGTGTCCTACTTTGTTTATTCCACTGATAATGCTTTGCATCTAACGTGTTTCGTTTAATTGTTTTCTCTCCAGCTTGTCCAAAAAGAAAAAAAACCTAATTCTATTATCAACATGAGCAAAATATTTGGCATCTAACGATAAGAACTTGACATTCATCAATAAGAGCTCCTTGTGCCGTTATAGTAGCAAGTTCAGATACCAGACTATTGATTCCTCCAATTGTTAGCCATACTTAATAGTAGATATGTAGGCTTTGTTTTAGTTAAAACTATTTAAGCCCTTTGGGTGTTTGGTTAAATTCAAACAAGTTATGCTTACTTTTGATCTTTCATCACCTGAAAATAGTTTGATGTAAGTTTGTAGGCAACTAATATATGTATACAGTTGAAATGGGTTGGTTTGGAGTGAGTTGAAACTCCTTTGCATAAGATATATTTAAGCTTTCTATTGTAATGATTTTTCCATTGTAAATAAGTGACATGTTCCAAATCTGATGTAGCGAGATGCTATTGTAATCCTTGCAGTGGATTGGCCAATAATGAACCATTCTACTGCACATGTTAATAGTTTATTACGTTATTGTGAAGTTAGCCGATATGTGTTTACATGTTAGTACAAATGATATAATTTTTTGAAAGTGGTTATAACTTACAAGTGTCTGTACATCCAATGTTTTGAAACCCGAGTCGACCCGGCCGGGTCGATTCGGTCGTGTCATTTTGACCTGGGTTTGAAATTTTCGAAACCCAGCTACACCCGTCGGGTTTGGGATGACCCGGGTCAACCTGGTTCTCGAGATCCGATCGGCTTTCAATTTTTTTGGGTTTTTTATATAAGAATACGTAAATTTTACGTATTTGCGATGAACTTTTATTTTTACATATTATATTAGTTGGTAAACAATTTATATTTTCAATGTACGGAAATTTTTATATATAGTTTTTGCTAATTATTAAAAATATGATTTTTTTAAACCGGGTTAATGCGAGTTGACCCGGTTCGACCCGTGTTGACCCGGACCCGGTGACTCGACCGGGTTAATTTAAAAATCAGGTTTCAAAACATTGTGTACATCTTGAAGATCCTCATATTTTTAACTCATCATTAAAATTTTCTTTGTGTTTTACCAAATATCTAACATAGTTTATTTTGATTTCCAATGGTTCTAGAGTCACTTAGAGATCTGTGGACCAAATCTTATGTAAATTGTGGTAGTGTAAAAAAACTGGATTTTGCAAATTCTTACAGCGTCAAAATATCATCGAATGTTTCAACCACTTTTAAAGTGATAATTCGAATGATAGGTTCAGGTTTTAGTTATCAAGAATTTTTGTTAATAGTATTCTGATCTAAACATATAAAGATAGTTTAGCCAACATGTCAGTAACGATAGAACATAAAACTTAATGACTGGCGGATCAGCTGCACAAGCTTAGGAGGTACAAAAATTCATATGCAATATTTACTTATTGCTTGCTTTCCAATACCACACTCAAGGATGGAACTTGGTAGCCATCCCCTCCCAAATATTATGACGAGTAGTGCATATATTACTGATTTAAAATTAAAGTTATTGTTTGCTTTTTTATTTTGGTATGTCTAAAGTAATCCGGCTCTCTCAAAATAAATGTTCAAGTTCCGTCATTGACTACACTGAAAAAAATAAATAATC